>CP139507.1:429390934-429737665 GCA_021014915.2 Artemisia tridentata subsp. tridentata | reverse complement strand
TAAGTCCAAGTACTCCATTCATCTAGGTTCTGACAAAATGTACCAAGATCTCAAGAAACTTTACTGGTGGCCAAACATGAAGGCCGACATAGCCGAGTATGTCGGAAAATGTTTGACTTGTTCACGAGTAAAAGCGGAATATCAAAAGCCGTCAGGATTACTCATACAACCCGAAATTCCTGTATGAAATGGGAACGTATTACAATGGACTTTATCACTAAGCTTCCTAAGACATCAACTGGACTTGACACCATCTGGGTTATCGTTGATCGTCTCACAAAATCCGCTCACTTCTTAGCAATCAAAGAAACCGACGAGATGGACACACTCACAACGCTATATCTAAAAGAAATAGTTTCGCGACATGGAGTGCCGATCTCAATCATCTCGGATCGTGACAGTCGTTTCACATCTCATTTTTGGAAGTCATTGCAAAAAGCCTTGGGAACCAAATTGGATATGAGCGCTGCCTATCATCCACAAACCGATGGACAAAGTGAGAGGACAATCCAAACCTTAGAAGATATGCTCCGAGCATGTGTTATTGACTTCGGAAAAGGTTGGGATAAACACTTACCTCTAGCTGAGTTCTCCTACAACAACAGTTACCACGCCAGCATTAAGGCAGCACCATTCGAAGCACTCTACGGTCGAAAGTGCAGATCGCCTGTTTGTTGGACCGAAGTTGGAGATATACAACTCACCGGACCCGATCTCATTCATGAGACAACAGAAAAGATAGTTAAGATTAAGCAACGACTGCAAGCGGCAAGAGATAGGCAGAAGAGCTATGCCGACGTGAGGAGAAAACCTCTAGAATTCCAGATTGGAGACAAGGTTATGTTGAAAGTATCTCCCTGGAAGGGAATGGTACGTTTCGGAAAACGTGGAAAACTTAACCCGAGATACATTGGTCCATTCAAGATCCTAGAAAGGATAGGACCAGTGGCTTATAAACTCGAACATCCAGAGGAACTTAGTCGAGTTCACGACACCTTTCACGTATCAAACCTTAAGAAATGTTTGTCAGATGAATCTCTTGTAATTCCTTTGAAAGAGATTCGACTCGACGACAAACTCGTCTTTACCGAAGAACCTGTGGAGATCATGGACAGAGAGGTCAAACGACTAAAACGAAACCGCATTTCCATTGTCAAAGTCCGATGGAACTCTAAACGAGGACCGGAATATACTTGGGAACGCGAAGACCAAATTCGAGCCAAATACCCACACCTATTCTCGTAGACACTCCTATTACCTAACTTAGACTGGAATTCCGGGACGGAATTCAGTGTAAGTGGTAGGTACTGTAACCTCTCATAATTTTTCCCTATGAATAGTAAATGCTAATAAAGGATTTATAAATCATTACGTTATTAATAACCATTTCTACTAGTAACAAATTTTTTTTTGTTATTTATGCTACACTATCTAAATCACAACGATACTTGTGGTTACCGATTACCTAGAAACGATGCTTACACACGAGCCTTGATAGTCTAAAAATCGCGAATTACTTAAAACAATTAACGTTTAATACTTAACGTCTATACATTTCGACAATTTACCGAATGTGATCAAATACATTCCCGAGCTCACAAAAATTATCACGAACACTCAGTAAATATATTGGATCTCAAATGGACCACTAGACTCATTGGGCCTCGGCCCAATCCCACTACAAATCGAACAAGCCAAACAGACCTTATTATTTTCATTTCTTTCCCTACTTGGGCCAGCCCACCAACCAAACCCAACAACAAACCAAAGCCCACAACTTATAAATAAACTTTCGAATTGGCTGCTCAAGGACCAACCATTGTGACTAAATTACGAACAATCTAACTTAACAACGACGTAATATTTTCACACCACTCCATTCTCAAACCGGCTGAGAAACGATGTGACAAATCTCATGTGCTAAACCGATCATTTGCCTATCCAAAAATGCATCCAAGCTCAGCCCACGTAACATTGTTCGACTTAAACTCAAAACCAAATCTCACTTTTAAAAACTTGTTATGTTCGACCCACCAACGTTTCCACTTGAATCACAAACAATTCTGGACACGTTCTCTATATTGTCTCGACCCTTAAGTGTCACGAACAAGCCACACGAATGGTTTTAGACACATTTTCCATACCATTTGACACCTTGGATCACATCAACGAACACAACCATAAACCCAATACTTAAAAACTTGTTTTGTCTCTTTTCTTTTGGTCCTTAGCTGTCGGCAACACAACCACAAGAAAACAATGTTCACACTTTTTGCAAAGTCACTGCCACACTCCATCACCATGTGAAATTATCACAATATTTTCTTTGGAATGTTAGTTGACTTTAGAATGCACCAAATAGAGCCAAGACAAAACCCAAATGATACTTCCTTGTTTCCTTGTTCTCGGCTAGACACGAAGAGAAAGATTCATACGCCAACTTCCTTCTTTACTCTCGGATATTCAACGGTAATCATGATGCACAATGTATCACGTTTATATTAAAAGGGATTGACCTTCGTACTCTCACAAGAAGTAACAACGCAAAACATGGAGCATTCGACTTCTTCTTCTTGTTCGAACTAGCACAAGGACGATTCTAGTCTTAACTCTTACTTTAATTTCATCATACCATGTTACTAACTTCCTACCCCACTTCCCTCATGAATAATAACGTGTGCATGAACCAAAAGGCCCTATATAAGCATGCATGCATTCAACGAATTCATGCACACCAACATATTCACATACAAAGTATATCTCTAAGTCTTTCAATATGCCAAACACGCTTAGCTTAGCCTAAATATCAAAGCATTCGAACCAAGCCAAGTACTATCCTAAACTCGTTCCCACATCCTTGGAGGATCAAGAATCGACCCACACCATCTTCTTGGCCTAGCTCAGTCTCTACGACGTGATACGCCCCACCTTTGAGGTGAAGTAAGCCATCTTCTCATTTTTCTATTCCATACGTTAGTTTACATTTGCATGTCACAATTCCTTTGGTCTCGATAATTCGTAAACTACATTAACAAAACATAGATTTTATTCGACACTCTATATCTATGTCATGCTAAGTATCAAGAACAACCAACATTCGAATACTATATAAGCGTATAAATCATAAACATCGCACGTTTACATGTCACCTTGACAAACTTTCGAATTCTATAAAAACACTTAGAATATTTTCAAGTTTCAAAACTATTCCAAACAAGCTAAGTCACGTAGCTTTGAACTTATATCTTCTAAACCCGACACACAACCCTTGCATTTTATGGTTCGACCTAAAAGTCGAGCTACCAAACTAACAACCCATGTATTCATTCGACCTATAAAAAAAACTAAATTCGAACTTTGCTAAACCTATAGTAATCGACCAAAATCTGTTTTACACAAACTAAAACTATTAGCGATCGGGCTAATAAGCCCAATACGCTAGTTATAAGTTTATCGCATAAGCTGATCATATAAGCTAAGTGTTTATATTTTTATAACCCTTAAACAAGCCCGTAACCAAGCCCAACTCCCCTCTAAACCTAATGGACCACAAACCCATAATGGGCCGAAGCTTTAACTCGTTAGAAGCCCATAAGCTCGAATTATAAGCTTTTTGCAAAATAAGCTGTTCACATAAGTTAGAAAAGCTGTTTTGAACTAGGTTATGAAATAAAAATGATAAACTTTGATTTTTATAAACTTTGGACTCGAATTGCAAAGATTTGCTAACCGAGGGACTAAAATTGTCAATTTAGAAACTTTCGGTAAAAACTGTCATTTTAATAATCTTGTGATGAAAACTGTAAATCTAGGAACTTTTGGGTATAATATGTAAATATTAAAAGTTTTAGATTTAAAATATAAATAAAACTTAACCGAGGACTAACGGTGCAAATGTTATACCGTTAGGGCCAAAAGTGTAATTTTTTAAAAACCTAAAAAGGTATTTCTAATTTATACTTGTGGTAATATTTTACGAACCCAAAACCCGAACCAAATATGTATAGTCGACATTTAATAATTCTATATACGTAGTTTATAACTTATAAATATATATATACGTAACCAATTAACGAAATCATTAAACATAGAAATCTAACTTATCATTAACCAACTTTGATTTATAAAACAACGATCCCTCTTGTCAACCATTACACTCCGACAAACGAGCATGCATCCAAAAATGTTATATATATATATCCATATATATATATAACTCTATATATTCCTTCTTATATATATAAAACTTTATATTTTTTTATATATAACTTTATATTTTATATATATAACCTTGATCACTTAAACGCGCACATTTTAATGTTGCAAACAAGTCGATAAAACCTTAAACGCCATGATTCACGATAAACCAAACTTAGACTATCAAACCACTAAAACTTGCCATATACTATATAGGTCGTGTGTTGAAGCCGTTTCCTTTCATCATTTGAATAACGATACTATTGCCACTACTGTACTACCAGGTGAGTTCATAGCCCACACTTAAACTTTAAATCTTTTGTGGGGAGATACATGCTACAAAACCTGAACACAAACTTTTTGTATGCTATGACTGTTATTATTATTGCTTAAGTAGCTATTGCCGAAAGTCCCTCAATCATGAACCTTAATCACTTGCGAGTGAACGTAAATAATTGTGAATAGATCTATTTGGGACTGACAATCCCCGTTTGGGTCTGCTAGGATGAGCCACCCAGGCGCACTTTATTTGAACAAACTTATGGGTTATTGGCAAATATCCATCACGAGGGCCTTTATACTTTACATCATATTTGATGCCCGTTAAGCATTGCGTGTCATGAGCTTAGTGCTATAATAACTTGATTTTAACTTGTTTAATTGTAATTAGATGAAATTAACACTTATACTTGTGTTCGAACCGTTAAACTTAAACCTATGAACATCACTCAACTTTTGTTGACTTTTAGCATGTTATCTGAGGAAACTAAAGGCTGGAACTCAAGGCGCGGAGTGGGCATTAAACCCTGTACGGGTGGTTTAAATAAATGTTTTATCATTCAAATTTAAATAAACATGTTCAACTATGAAACATCTCTGTATTTTAAACGATTGTATTTTGAATGATAAACTTAAAAACGTCTTTTAAAGTCGTTTTCTATGATTATGACGAAAGATCCTCTACGTAACACCCAATTAAGTCTTCCGCTGTTGCTATCCGAAATTGGGGGTGTTACATCTACACTCAAAAGTTTGCTAAGGATTAGTTGACTGAGATGGCAAAAACCCCACTTAATGAGCAATGCTCGGCGGTTCTCCTCAAGAAGCTTCCCGAAAAGCTCGGAGACCCCGGCAAGTTTTTAATCCCATGTGAATTCTCGGGGATGGTTCAATGCTCTGCCTTGGCCGATCTTGGCGCAAGCATTAACCTTATGCCACTCTCGGTATGGAAGAAATTATCTCTTCCGAAGCTTACATCTACTTACATGACACTCGAGCTAGCGGACTGTACTGTAACTCATCCGCTTGGAATAGCCGAGGATGTTGTTGTGAAAGTAGGAAAGTTCCACTTTCCTACTGATTTTGTTGTGGTAGACTTTGATGCCGATCCTCGAGTTCCACTCATTCTGAGTAGAGCTTTCTTAAGAACGAGTCGTGCTCTCATTGATGTATATGCTGAAGAGTTAACCATTCGTGTTGAAAATGAAGAAGTCACGTTTAACACAAATCAAGACTCTAAACCTCTAACCAAATGCAATGTTGCTACGGTTAATCAAAAATCTGATCTCATAATTGCTTCCAAAAGAAGTGATTCGATACTTTCAAGATTTGAGGTTAAGAGTACTTCAAACAAACGTGCTGAGCTCTAAGCAATGAAAATTACCCCGGGCACAAGCAAATGGTTTGAGAAATGTGCTGAGGAAGTTAAGAGTATTCTTGATTATGATGAACAAGATTCGGAGATCACAACGGAAGTGGTAAAAATTGCTAGCTCTAAGAGCACACCACTTGTCCCATCTCCGGAATCGGTTTGTCGTATCGAGATTGTTGATTCTATGGATGGAACTAAAAATTCCACTCCTATTTCTGCACCAATCATTTCCGACTCTTCCATTACTTCTCCTCTGATTGAGGGAAGTGATATCTATATGGAAGAGCTCGAGATGTTCTTATTTGATGCTCCAATTTCGCCAGAAATTGTTGAGCCCGATGGTGATCCGGGGGGAGATGCTCCGTTATTAGAAAAAATGATGTTTGATGAACCATTATTTTCCCTCCCCCCAAAGGAAGTTGTTTTTGAAGATAATCCGTCAAATCCTCTAGAGCTCGAGCTCGAGGATTTTGTTCCCGAATATGAGAATTTTATCTTTGATACGGCTGAAGAGAGAAGTGGCAATCCCACTTCTCATTCTGATTTTTCTCTCCCGGCTTATGAAGCCTTTTCTTTTGATATCAATCTGTCGGAAGAGACGAGTAGTGGCAGTACCACTTCTCATGCTTATATCTCTCTTCCCGAGTATGACTCATTTCTCTTTGATAAAAATGATCCGGGTATCTTTGAAGAGTTCTCCGGTGAACTCTCTCAGCCGGAATTTGATCATTTTTATTTCAATCTTGAGAATGATTCTAGTGTGGGGGGAGGTGTTATTGATCATAAAGATTTACTTCTTGAAGATTTCATCCCGACCCTCCCTCCCATTGAAGACAACATTGCTTTTGATGATGAAGAGTTTTTTTATGATAGTCATAAAAATCTTGCTTCTCTTCATCACATATGGTGTGATTTCTCTTTCCCTTTTCTCCTACGGGAATGAGGACACCGTCTTTGACCCCGGTATTGTCCCTTATAGTTTCTACTATTAAAATACCGTGGGTATCTCGTCGGTGTGGAACTTTCTTATGTTCAAATGCTTATCCAAACACATTGAATGAAAGTCCGATGGAGATTGTTTCTTCCACTTGCTTCCCCATGGACAAATGAATTCGGGGTCGAGTCAAACTAGTGACTTGGTTAACAAAAACATTAGCACCGCATGGGTGACAACCCATGTTTTCTGGCTTCTCTCTATTTTCTAACACTAAGTGTGGGGGAATTCCTCTGCTGTGCTTTTCTTTGTGTGTTGTTTGCTCTTCTTTTCAGGTTTCCCTTAGATCGTGATGATTGATGCGCCTATTTTCAATCCAGCCGCCCAATATCCGATCTTTTTACTAACGTTTATCTAGGGATATCTTTTTAATCATTTTTTGTGAAAAATGGAGATTTCTGTTCCACACTTGGCTATTAGTATTACCTTTTTACGTTCTAAGTGGCGGCATAATAGCCGGTACTTTGAATATTGAGGGCAATATTCAATTCTAAGTGTGGGAGGGAATTCTCGCGAATTTTGTCACATATGTACTTTCTAGTGCCCTAGTAACCCCATTTTGACCCAAAATTTAAAATTTTGTCGTTTTTAAATTTAAAAAAAAAGTGTGTTATGTTTAGTCTTGATTAGGTTAGAACAAAGGGAATCCCGACTCTGTTAGAGTGTTGATCTAGCTGCTTCCTTAACGTTTAGACTAAGTTTTTACGATTTGTGCAAATGAAAATGCTAAGCGTAGAGTAGTTGGTTCTCTTTAGAGCTTATACAAGTAATCTATGGCTTTTCCTCCCACGAGATAACTAATCTGACTTAATAAGTGCTTATTTTCAAGCTTTTGAACATACAAAATCATTTTTTCATACGATTTTGAAAAATACTAGTTCAAGGCTTTATTTAAACTTCGGAACAAGCATATGTCAGAATAATGCAAAATGAAAGTGAGACATTGCTTGAAAGTTGCAAAAAGTTAAGTAATAAATAAATGTGCTAAAAAGCTAAGGTTCAAGATCGGCCATTGGATCCTTATTTCCGGAAGGCATTTAGGTCTTGGCTACCCTCTTACACCGGCCCTTGGACCTTTAATTCTGAAAGGCGTTAAGGTCTTGGAACTCTCCGTTGTAACGGCCCTTGGATCCTTTATTCCAGGAAGGTGTAAGGTCTTGGTTCCCGTGAAACTTCGTTAGTTTATGTTGCACAAGTAAAATATATATATATATATATGATGAAAAAATGAAAAGAAAAAAAATAAAATAAAATGGAATGATATTGCAAAATGCAATAAAGTTTTGAAACTTGCTTGTTTTAAATTTTAAATCTATCTTTCAACTAGTATTAGTCAAAATCTTATAAAAACGTCGATTTTTGTGATTAAAATTTTGAAAATCAATCACAGTCACCTAACTATAATAAATATGGGATTGAAAAGTTAAGCCTCGGTTTACATAGATTATTAGTATAAGTAGTGTTAGCATTTTACAAAAACGTTTGCACATTTAGTTTAAGCTTAGTTGGGAGTATAAAAAGAGGATGACGATTTCAATTCCCTGGAGACACCCATTTTGTGTGAATCTCGTTCCATGATACCATTTTTGAAAATCAAGCATGTTATTTATTTATGTTCTAGTTTAAATTTCTCGCATCAAATAAAAAGTCAAAACGGGGTATACTTGGTATTCTTTTGATCCTTTCATCACTTCATATGATCGGATTGCTAGGGACTAGCAATAGTTTAGTGTAGGGGGATTGATGAGTGTGTAAATACTCATCATTTTTATACCCATTTAGAATAAAAAATGACCAAAAACACCCAAATTATACTGCAGATATCCTTGGTTTGTGTTTTTATGTGTTTCAGGTACAAAATGTTGAAAACAGAGCAAATACGTGCATTTTTGGAGCAATTCGAGAGCGATTGTGCATTTGGTCAAGAAAAGTCAAAAACGGAGTCCAAGTCAACCTCGGGACACGGCATTGGAATCAGCTTGGAAAACCGAACCCAAAACCAAAAAAAAATCATAAAACACCTAATCCTAATTACCCTAACCCTAAACCTGATTGCGTGGTTTTGTAACCTTACAACAGGTTTTACCTCTCGAGGGATCTCAAGAGGCTTACAACCCCACCAGGCAGTGTACCTGACCGATGTAGTATAGTGTAGTGGTAAGTACGGGGGATTGATCGTTCTCCACAGGGAATAGTGTTCGTTAGGTATGAAAGGCTACTCTAATTAGGTCTAAGGGTTGAGGAAGATTCTTTTTTATGTTTTTATATTTTTATGAAAGCAAGTAAAATCTCGGTTTTGAAGGAGTGGGCGGAATTAGTTGCTAGTCAACTAACCCAAATTACTACGAATGCAAATAAAATAAATAACTGAAAATAAAATGTGGTGAGAAACTTATGTGTAGAGAAATGTGTTTACTTAGATTTCCTTACTCCCTAACTATCTTTTACCGGTTAATTAGTGTGTATTAGTTGCGTGGATGACGGGTGTATTCCTTAATACCATTCGTGGGGTGGCGTACTTACTTCCCCAACTCTACAAGCTCCTACTTCACTCCTATGTCGAGCCGGCTAGGAAGCTCCTAACATGGGATCACTAGAATTCGCTTGTGCATTAAATACAACCATAAAAACCTTTAGTACGCATTTGGTTCATGTTTCTTAAGACGTTCAAGCAAGTTACCGAATAGGAAGTTAGCCAGTTTTCTTAAGCCTAACATAGATAAACAATCATCCAATACAACTAACAACACACTAACAACCAATAATCAATAGCTAGGTTTCATTAGATCTAAGCAAACACAAGATAAATTTAGCCTAACATGTTAAACAAAAGACAAGAATAAGATAGAATCAAACAACACATAGACATATTGAATGATTAATTGATAACTTATCTTTCAATGAAACATGGAAGATCTCAAGGCAAAAAGCCTTGAAAAAGAAGCTAAAATCGTCTTAGGGTTTTATCCCAAAATTCCACACACTAAGCTCTCTCTCATGAAAAAAAATTAGAAAACTATATATAGATTTTTGGATCTGACGGCGTCACCTTATGGAGTGTGACGCCGTCACCTCGCCGCTTTTAGGGTTCCCGGATGACCTTCTTGACGCCGTCCCTCTTTAGCTCTTCAAAAATCCATTCTGGCTTATCAAGGCTTGACGCCGTCGAACCATGAACGTGACGCCGTCCCATTATGATTTAAGCCGTGACGCCCTCGATCAAGTTAAAGCGTGACGCCGTCAGAATTCACATGCTATTTTCACTGGCCCGTCATGAGTAAATTTCACGTCCAACTTTTCTTGCCAAGGCATGACGCCGTCCAGAGTAAAGTCTGACGCCGTCAAGAGTAACTTTTAGCCGATTTTTGAGACTTTGCCGTTTTCTTCACTTTAATGCTCCAAAAACGTCCAAAATGCCTCCTTTTCCAGATTTCTCCTCAAAAGTACCTAAAATGACAAAAGGAACGATTTAGGGCGATATTTGATCAAATAAATACGATTTAAGGCTTAAATGACCCCTTAAAAGCGGTACACTTTTCGCTTCATCAAACACCTAATCCTAATCCTAATTACCCTAACCCTAAACCTAATCACTATTAAACCCAAACCAAATCCAACCCAACCCGGATCCACCAAACCGTCCTTTTTATTAATAAAACCAGGTCAACCTTTTGCCCGCCAAAAGCACACCCAACACCATCATTACACCTATTCTGCTTTCCCCTTTGAAATACTCCATCTCCCCTCCAGCTACCCTTCACATGTTGCCATCTTCATGAGATACCATTGCCACGCTGGCAATCCACAACACCATTTGGGCGCCAAAGTGATATTTAGGGCTGAGATCTTTTCTACTTTAATCCTACGACTGGAATTTTCTCCAAGAAGCACAAATGAAAGTCTAAAGCAGTTTTGTCTCACAAAACTAGCACAAACAAGAATGAAGACCTTTACTTAGTGTTTTAGTATAAATAGCAGTCATGTAAGCCTTTGAAAGGCAGGTTTTATTTAGCTTAAAATTTAAGGTACTTGTATTCTTTTAACTTATTGTTATTGTATCTTTCTTTTCCAGTATTGAATTCTCAATGAAATTTCAAGTTTTTCTTATTTAGTCAACAAAAGTCAAACCTACTGTTCATGTGCTTCTTTAGTGTTTTTCTGCTTACTTTCTGCTTATTTGTGCTTATGGATTCTATTTCAAGTTAATATGATAGGACTTACTTAATTATTCTAGTTTTCATTTGAAAAAGTTCAAAAAGTCCAAAAATTTGCTTATTGCTTTTCAGCCCACTGTAGTGCTTATTTCCTGTTCACCTAAGCCTATTTAGATTAGTTATAGCTTATCTCATCATTTCCTTACAAGTTTCTAGCTTAAAAATCAGTTTTTAGTTCTAAAAATCAAACAGTCCTCCAATAAGGGAGTATTTGGCTTTGGGTCAAAAATGGGTCAAACTAGGAAAGCACTGTTCATATGCATATTGGGTAAACTTGATCTTACCTAATTCAGCTTATATCAGCTATTTGTAGGAGTTTTTGGCTTATTTTGAAGGTTTTGTTAGAATTGAGTTGAATTTTGCTAGTTTAAGGTCAAACTCTAATCATTATAGCTTAATATAGAAAGAAGCTTCTTTGGCCCGAATTTGTGTTCTTTTTGAGTTCAAATAAGTGTAGTAAGTTGTTAGTTGCAATCCCATTAGGTGTTGTTGAACTTTGGTCAAGATTTGTGCAAGTCTGCACATCAGTAACTAGATCAGCAGCCTTGTTATTGAATTTCCCATTTTGCAGACTTTTCATCGATTTTTAATTTCCTCAACATAGATTGTTATGAGCTGAATTTTGGCACAACTAAAATTCAGTTGCTCATCTTGATGATTCCATTTTTTTTAGATTTTTAGGATTTTTCTTAGAATGCTTTTTATGGATTTGAAATAGCCTATTTTTGTCCTGCTCATTAGTGTATCAGTAGACTGCTTGTTGTTTTGCCCACTGATCTGATCCAAAGCTTATTCTGTGCTTATTGTTAGTTTTAAGAAATAGTTGTCTTTATTAAATAGGCTTAATTCCATGTGCTTAATTAGTTTTTGAAAGAAAAGAAAAAAAAAAAAAGAGTTTTGCAAAAAAGGGGTGTATGGGATTCGAACCTGGGTCACTTGGTTCAAACACACACACACTTACCATATGCACCAAGTTCTGCTTGGTGTATATACTTTTTTTTTTTTAATTTTTAAACTAGTGTCAGCCTACTTAGCTTAAAACTGCTTATCCGCTTATTTCGTGGCTTTTTCTAGTGCTTTTTCAGTCTCCATAATTTTCCTAGGTTAGTTTTAGTGCAATTTAATTTCTGGTAATTTTTCATAATTTTTACTTTTCATTTGACATTTTTCCGAATTTAATTTAGTTTAATTAGTTTTTAATTCGTAATAAATAATTTAAAAGTCAGAAAAATAAAATTCTTTTTTTCAAAATTTTCTTTTGTCATCTAGGACTTAGGAAAAATATTTTGGCATTCCTAGGATTAATATTTCTTAGATTTCACTTTTAGTCTCGCGTTTTCTTGGTTTTTAATTACGTTATTTTCTTTCTTTGTGTTTTGCTTTGTAGATTTATATGTTTAGGTTTCCCTTAGCCTATTTATGCTTCCCGTAGTTGTTGGATATTTAATCAAACACCAAAAATCTCTTTCCAAACATCAAGCACTTTAATTCCGAACCAAAAACGATATATTCCATTCACACCTCGTTAGGACACGACCCGGGTGATCACTTGCCCGGTATCACACACATCACATTCACGGGTTTTACAAGTTGGTCTTTTTCCTAAAGGCTTGAATTGTTGAATCTCGTGTATCACGTGCATCCGATACTATATTTATATATATACTCACACACGGATCAGTGAAGTGTGAGCATGGAGTGATGGATCGGCATCTTTTTGGCAATCAGCTGCAACCGCCAGGGATTCATGCATACAATAGTTAGCAATAAAACATCTGACACTTATAGGTTTGGATTTCGAGATCGTTAACAGCATAGTGTGAAAACTTTCTCAAAATCTTGCCAAGGCCGTTCCTGAATCAGATACCCTCGAGTGGGCTTACATGATCTACCGAAGTACATCAACGATTAGGTGAGTCGCTGGAGTTCACTCCACGACTGTAGACCATTTGAAACCGCCGTGACCACTAAGCGTAATCCACAAGGAATTACCAAAGTGACCTGCTTTCAGGGCTGTTTGATGTTGACCCTGGCAGGAATTTCCATTCAATCACTGAGAATTACATTTGTAAATTCACTCATAAATGTTTTGACAGATTGCTAAGATTTGCGTAGGACTCATAAGTTTACAACTGGTGTCCTTAATGTTGAACAACCAGTGTAGAAGTAACATGTGGTCCTATGAGATCTTTTGATGTATCTTGCGGCTCTAGACTCGATAAGTGCAATTTTTTGGTAGTCGGAGACTGGAGCGGTGTCTCCTGTTTCAATATCAACATAACTCATAATGAGCGGTCGATAGATTATGCAGGGTTCCCCGTGAGAATGAAACAAGTTCTTTTAAGAGAACTTGAGTGGCTAGAAGGTTTAGTGCAGTGCGTCATTGGGTCCATGACGTCTTGTCTTCAATACTGGTGCTACCTTAGTAACCACCAGTAGCATATGAATTGAACCCGATTTCTGCCCTAAGGTTAAATAATTGGAGGGCTATTTCTTTTCACCCTTTCTCATTACATTTCTTTTTAATTATTCAACCCATTCTTTCGCCTTTCTCATATTACTCATTTTTTCATAATCATACCTAAGGACTTTCTAATACAAACTATTCGGTATCGTCCTTGGGTAGATCCCTCCGGCTCTGGCGGATCATAAGACGGTTTTCCTAACCTTAGCCACCTTATAACACCATGATTGTCCTATGTTTCCGTAAACCATTCATTTGAAAAAATCTCTCAAAGTGTTTATAATTAAGAAACACATTTTGCTAACACTTTGAGAGTTTTGAACTTTTCAAATGCCCCCCCCCCCTTAACATGTGCTCAGATGTTTTTATTATAAATTTGCACATGTTGGGTAGAACTTGCACTTTTTGAATTGATCCACTTTCAGTGAACATGACCGATTCGAGACAAGCTTACATCAATAGTTAGACTAGCTTGAAGTTATTACCCGGCCTGGTCAAGTCCAGAGAAGGTTTCTCGAAACGGTACACTCTACTCAGACAAGTCCTCTTCGAGACACGCTTACATCACTGGTTAGACCAGCTTGAAATTATTACCCGACCAGGACAAGTCCTTTCGATTAATGACAATTTTTGTTTCGTCAATTCATTTGTGAAGTCTGAGTCACGCTCACATGAGATGCCATATCCTTTTTGTCACCACAAACCATTTGCTCCCCCTCAATATGTGCATTGATATACAAAAGAGTTTAGCACATATGGGAAAGCTTACATTTAAGTCCAAAACATCTCATTTTTTATCAGATTGTATATTTAAATCACATTCTCTCCCCCGATCAGAAATTTCAAACCTTTTGAGATTTTGTGATCCCAATTGATTTAAATAAGTTTAGAAAATATGGGAGAAAATGTGGTTAGGTTTAATATGGGCTGATAATGGAACATACTAATGCTCCCCTTCAATCAATGCGGGAGAATATTAGTGTCAGGTATGATAAGTTTGAAAGATATTTGAATTTAAAAATTCATACACTGACACATAACAACAAGTTTCATTAAGTTCACTGCTTATTATGTACAAAGTAACTTGTTTTGATGATATAAAATTTTTGAAATCACTCTCCCCCTCAATCGATGACCCGTTTTCTATTTGAAGAGCTGTAGTCATTGATTGAGTGATAGATTTTTATGAAAAGTTCAATTCTGATTGATATTCAAAAATCATGGTACCACCAAGTTTAGTACAAATACTTTCCTGAAGAATCATAGATGGAAAAGTATCTGTGATGTAAAGAAGACTTCTCTTCTTATACGAGAAATGATGCACTGAAACGTACATCAAGTCGAGGGTGCATGGATGTAAAGTAATCCACGCCCCGGAGAACTTAATCACCCATTGTTAGGAACAGTCGTCTTTTTGGCGACGTGCTTTCCTCATTTTGAAAAACGGGTTGCGTATCTGAAATAATAACAAGCCATATAGGCATGTTTTGAAAAACTTTTTGAACTTCTGTTCGAACTTCATTTAAAGACCCGTGTCATTATTGAATGACATTTCTAGGACCGTAAATATTATCGATACCAGAAGACATGCCTTAAAAAAAACTATTTTTTGGTATTTTCTATTTTTCTGATTTTTATGGATTTTCTTGGTTTTATATTTTTCTATTTACATTTTGGTATAAGATATGTACAAAATATATTATTCAATTTAAGAAGATGTTGACATGAATACCGAAATAAGGATACCTTTCTGTACGCTATAGAAGTCTGTAGTCAACATCTTTTAAACTTTCACCACCAAAGCTTTCGAGGCTCCTGAATAATCGTCTGAACTTGAGCCTTCTCAATGTGAAGCTTTAATAGCTTCCCCCCAAACCGGCAATCTTCTTTTTGAGCAGTTTCAAAGCTCTCTTTCAAGCTTACATTAGTTAAGTTCACAGCAGAATCCATAGCAAACCACATCAAATATTGCTGCTCCTTTTAAGAATAATCATCGTGATTATCCATTCGGGGGATCATCAAATAGATCAGCAACGTATCATCTCACACTTGAGTAATTCTTCTCATATTTCTTCCCTTTGAAGGCTGAAGTAATGCATACCAAAAATATCAAGAGGCCACTTCCCCCAAGTAGTTGAAGTGATGCAATCAGTCTCATTGTATGAAGCTCAAAAACCCGAAGTATACACTCAATCCCATTAATGAAGTCGAAAACGTAACATCAAAATCAATTAAGACTCGGAAATGCACTTTTTTCCCTTCAGGAATTTGCAGATGATAATTGTTACACCAAAGTTAACTAAGTCCCGAGTGTAAGCAATTTATCTCGTATGTAGTCAAAATGATAACACCAAGACAGTATCACAAAAGCAACTGAGTACCGGATGTAGTCGAAATGATAACACCAAAACAGTACCGTAAAGATCAAGTAAGTCCCGGATGAACACATTTCCTTCTGTAGGATACCGACTAACCAGAGGAATCATCATACAATTGTGTACCTCTTTAATCATCAGAAACTGTTTCTTACATCTCTTCCCCCACGTAGTTGGAATAATACACCAAAAGCCACGAGTTAAAATACTGATTTTCTCTGCGGTTATGACATTTGTCTTCCCGGAATAACTTCAATTAAAAAGAAGTATAAAGTTCATCATGTGTACTCGTTGTGCATTCAGATGTATGTCTCCTTCCCCCTTGCTGGTTTCGATACCTCAGAATCAGCAACACATTTTACGCACATATACTTGAAATCTTGTGCGAATAACAAAATTGGATCAAATGTATCAAGTGAGAATCAACCGCTACCGAAACTCTCTCTGACTATCTTTACCAACCCTTAAGTAGGCTATTTGAAGTGATAACTGATGGAGCAAACCCGATAGACCAAACTTGAAACTGAAGTAGAATTCCCCGTTCTCGTGACTTAAGCTTGCACTAATGTTGGAAGAACGGTGTAGAGAATTTATGCTCCAAGCAAATCTCTAAGTACTCAATACCCAACCAAAGTATGAGACATTAACACCTCTTGCGATTATCCACAACGTCATCGGCGTGTGACACTGAGTACTACAACATAACTCCTTTAAGTGATAGTTAACCAGGCCTTCAAACATTTACCCCGACTGCTGGTAACTAGATAAACTAAGTCTTCAACTTAAATCTTAAGCACGATCAAGTTATCATTAAAAGTCATGCATCCAACCAACCCCGACTTCAAGATAAAATAAGATCACGCCTTTGTGAAAGTCAACTTCAATCTCAACTAAGAGATACCTGATCAACTCCGTAGTCACAATTAGAGTCACATGCCCAACAAGTGAGTGAACATACAATCAAATGTACGTCGATCCACTGTTCATACTTCTCCCCCTCAAAAATTGCATATGAGGTTGCCATTTTTGATTGAACAAGTGCATATGAGGTTGATCCACTGTTCACACTTCTCTCTTGCAAAAATTGCATATGAGGTTGCCATTTTTGATTGAACAAGTGCATATGAGGTTGATCCACTTTTCACACTTCTCCCCTTTAAAAATTGCATATGAGGTTGCCATTTTTGATTGAACAAGTGCATATGAGGTTGATCCACTGTTCACACTTCTCCCCCTCAAAAATTGCATTTGAGGTTTCCATTTTTGATCGAGTGAATAAAAATACAATCTAATGAAAGTAGATCCACTTGATGACTGAACAAGCATGGAACAAGTATGAAGCTTGTTGATGAGAATAGTCAGAAACAAGAAGACTTCTCTTCTTCCGAAGATAAAGCGCACTCAAGCGTACGCCTTTTTTTTCTTTGAGGAACGGGGCCTGGAGTGTTTTTAGCAGACACCATTATGTTGACATTGAGGCCCGAGGCTTGAACTGCAGTGTTCAAACGTCATTTGTCATTGAAGATCGAGGCCTGAACTGATGTGAACAGACGTCATTTGTGATTTCCCCTCATATGTTGTAAGCAGCCTAAGTCCAAATGTCAATGGATAATTTGTACGACCTGCATTTGAAAACAGACGAAAATAGAAAGTTTGGAGTGCCGGATCCCCAATTTAAGTTGGGGTCCAGTTAGTTAGTGGGAACAAGAGCATCATTTTCCGGAGTCTCAGTAGAAGTTGGAATGCTAGTGGAAGTAGCCTTTTTCTGTTTGTTTCTACGTTGGTACATAGTTAACAATGTATGAGGATTGTTACAAAATCTCTCAGTGATGACACTTTCACTAGTACTAACGTGTTTGGGTTGTATTAAAGGTACCTTTTCGGATTTAGCAGACCTAATTAAAGGGCACTGTTCTCCTACAGGGAATTTCCTTCCAGTTAGCTTCCATTGACGTACAGGCACTACTTTCGACTTAGTTATCCTAGTTAAAGGACACTGTTCTCCCAAAGTGAATTTCCTTCCAGTGGGCTTTCATTGATAACCAACATTAGCAAACATATTTCCTGTTGCTTTCCAAGTTTGCTTGACATGCTTGGCTCTCCAAACTTGCTTGACAGGGGTTTGTTGGACGACTTCAAAAATTTCTCAACACATTTATCATGATTACCCGAAATTAAACATTCATTACATGTTTTGCAAAGTGAATTAGGATTCGAATTACGATTCTTTTTGTTCAAAACAAAATTATTGTTCCTCATGTGGTCTTCTACTTTCTTCTTAGGAACACTTTTAGCTTGTGAAGTCTTATAATTCTTTATATTTCTCCTAGGTTTTGACTTGCTAACTTTAGTGTCACTGTTAACTCCTGTAGAAGGACTGATGGGAATCTTAGTCCTTTTCACTTCCAGTTGCTGAACATGTTTTGATGTGTTGGGATATGAAGTATCCAAGGATGCCTCAAAGTTTACATGCTTGATCTTAGTCATTGAGGATGATGCAATAAACCTATCTCGCTTGCTATCAGTCTTAGGACATGTGCCAATGACGTATTCTAAGAGTTCCTGAGATTGTTTAGTCAGGAAGCAGGCATCTACAACTGCACTATCAAGTGGTTTCTCTATCCTATCCTCTTCTACAATCTCACGAAGAGTGTCAAGACTATCCTTAAGATGTGCGAGATAATCATGATGAGCTAACCTATTGTTCCTAAGGGGAAGCGGAATAGGCACAACATCAATTGCATACTTACTATAAGCAGAAACCTTTGGAACATCATTATCACTAGTGATGATTGGCATTTTTCCTTTCACCTAAGTCTTTAGATTCTCAATCTCATTTAGCAAAGAAGTTACCTTTTCATTGTGATTGTTACATGTGACTTTAACCGAGTCATATAACTCTTTGTAATGCAGTTTAACTTTTGAATTTTCAGCTTGAAAACAATCATTTTCCTGTTGCAATTTATTGATGATGTTTTGAAATTGAAAATTATGAGAATCTAGAGGTGGTGGTTTATGGGTGCTAATCACATCACTACTATTGGCCTTCAATTGAGAGATTTGTGCTTTCAATTTTCGGATCGTGTTAGTGTGAGCTTGAATCCGTTCATCTCGTTTGCTTATTTCAAAATATGCATCAAATTCAGGAGCATCCAACGATGTCTTGGCATTTGAAGTTTTATTTCTTTCTTCTAGATGTTGAAATTTTAATTGCAAATTAAGATTATCAATCTCTAATTTAGGCAAATGCCTAACCATGTTATCATGATCATCGTTTTGGATTTTCTCATGCAATTTTTGATTCTCGGCTTCAAGCTCAATGACACGATTCTGGGCAACTTTAAAAGCAATCGATAGATCATGAAATTGAAAAGCAGTTAATGCATAATCAGTAGCAGTATAATACACATCCTGAGCAATACATCTCGCAATCAAATTCTCATTGGTGATGAGAATGTTCTTTCTCTCAATCTCACGACTCTTAAGTTCTATCGCATTTTGGGACACCTCGTTTTCCATAACATTAAACACCTCTTTCATCTCTTTTACTTCAGTTTTAAGGGTTTTTTGCATGCCCTCAAAATGTTCTTTGAGGAGTTTAAAGAATGGAATAACCTCAGTTAAGTGGCACCGTTTTGTTTGTTCAAAGCCCCTTTCCCCTTCAGTAATTCCCGTTGGCGTAATTCTCTTCTTACATGTTTTTATCGAAATCAGCAAATAGTTGACAAAGCACATATATGCTAATTAGAGTTTTACATGCTGTGGGAAGAGTTAAAGGAACTAAGTGCATGGGTGTATTGGGTGGGTACACCGTTGCTGCAGCTATCTTTCTTAGGGGTGGATTTTTTACTTCGAGTTCTTCGGCCTTTCTTTTTTGCATGTCTAAGGTCCAAAATATTTGTTCAGGAGTCAATTGAGTTTGGGGAGTGAAAGTGGCTAAGAAGTTCTCCTTTGAATGGTTGTGAGGTTTGATTATGACCCGGTTTGCTACACATACAGGATCATTCATTTTCTCAGCCATTTTTTATGTATTTATTTCTTCTATCTCACCACTCTCTTCTGATGATGGTACACTAGTGGGGGCATGAACAGGTTTAAGGATTTCAGTACCATCATATAACACAGGTTGGGCCCCTTGTGCACTTCTAAGGTAAACAAATTTTGGTTCACCTATGGCTTTCTCACTGTGTTCATCACACAACTTTTTATGCTTGAGCATCATCTGAACAGCTTGTTTGGAACGGTCTTGTGCGTACAACTTGTATTTGAGTTTATTCTTTAACGTTTTAAGTTTGGAAAAATCATTGAAGAGTTTTGTTTCTTTTTCTTTGAAATTCTGTTTCAGCATATTTACACTTTCTTGTATTACTTGTTTAAGCTGAACAGTTTGATTAAGTTTCACTTGTAAAGAATATAACTCATTTTTCAATGTTTCTTCCCTTAAATTACGTTCTGAAATAAGTGTACGCATTTGACTATCCATTTTCTGTTCACGTTCAGTTAGTTCAAATTTCGCACGCTGTTCATATATGCCAACTTGATCTTTATAGATATTAAGTTGAGTGGTCAACGAGTCATCAGGGATAAATGCAGTGTACTCATGCAACACATAATCATCATGTAGAACAGAAGATGCACTACTAGGTACAACAGGCGCTTCGTTGTGTTTCACATATTGTTCGTATGGGATAACATCGCTATTTCCCATATTAGCAGTATCTTACTCAACAACGTTTTTCTGTTGTACTTTGTCGGGAATCTTTTGTTCATGCAACACATTATCATCATTAATAACAGAAGATACCCCACTAGGTTCAACAGAAGCTTCGTTGTGTTTCACATGTTGTACGTTGTTCATAGCAGTATCTGACTCAACAACGTTTGTTTGTGGCCGATGAAGCTCTTTCTCTCGAGAATTTGGGCACACACAGTCCCTATTGGCTCTAACATACTCAAACACGTTTATCTGTTGTACATATTTGGGAATCGTTTGTTTGTCAATCATATTGTACAATCTGAGTACCTCAAATATAGCAGAATCTGAAGTAGTAGACATGATGTAAACGTGCACGGGATTTTACAATTCTATGATTTAAACCGAGAAATAGATTCTTTCGCGGGATTTTACAAAAATCAAGAATAAACCGTGATTTGATTACTTGAATGTGTTATGATGAAAGTTTGGATCGATAATGATTAGTGATTGTATGAGTAGTGATTGTATGTTAGGAGTGGTGATCGTTTGTAAGATTCGGTGAATTGTAGTTGTGTTGTGATTTGGTTTGATTGTTTTGAGTTAACGTTATGAAGTGGATTAGTCACAGTTAATAGCTCAAGACCAAAACTCAATGGAACAAAGTTTGGTCAAAACGCAGCCAAATCTTGAATCAAACCACAATCATGAAATGACAAAACTCAGTAAACCAAAACGCAGAAGTCCCAAAACACATAACACCGAAACGCGGAATTCCAAACCACAGTAGCTCAAAAAGCAAAACCTCAAAACGCAGAGAACCAGAATTCCAAACCGTAGTAGCTCAAAACGCAGAACCTCAAAACGCAGAGAACCAGAATACCAAACCGCAGTAGCTCAAAACGCAGAACCTCAAAACGCAAAGAACCAAAACACAGAAGTCTAAACCACAGTAGCTCAAAACGCAGAACCTCAAAACGCAGAGAACCAAAACGCAGAAGTTCAAACCGCAGCTACAACCACACAAAACGCAAGGGACAAAAGGTCGCTTTCACTGAGTTTTTTTTGTTTTCCCCTTTTATCTACAAACCAAACCGCAACCAGATCCTCACCAAAACGCAACCAAAAATTACCAAAACGCAGTGAAGAAAACTCCACCGAGAATCAAAACGGAATGAAGAAGATTCTTCAAATTTTCAACAAACACCACCAAATGAGCCGAATAGTGCCAAGGAATTATGCAATAGACTATTGTGAACACAAAAGTACAAACTTCTAACAAATCTAAGCACCAATTAGGATCAAATCTTGATGTTTTCTTACTTTTCTAGTCGAACTACAAAAACAATACAAAAACACCAAGAACACACCACAAATCCGTGAACATGCAATCACTCGAACCTAACCATGGCTCTGATACCAATTGTAACATATTCAAAAACGCATAACACACTCAAGATTGAGCTTTGGGCTGTGGGTTTTAGAGAGAGAAAGAGAGGAGAGGGAAACTTCTATTAAGAGAAAGTGAATGTGTATTAGATTGAAAATGAAGTGAAGTTCCAACCCTCTCCTTTGGTGGGAAAGGGTATTTATACATATGAATCAAACGCCTCTAGTAGGCTATGGACCGGGCTGACATTGGGTAAAGACCCGACCCGACTCCATAGTGTTACGATATCTAAACTAATATTAATAATCCTACGAGCTACTTAATGCTAATAGATACTCGGGGTGACCGAGTCTTTCATGTGAATATTTATATTCCTAACACATCTGGAGTCAAACACCGCATGCCAATTTGGTGAAATAATTTCACAAATCTTGCATAGGGAAAGGCTTTGGTGAATAAGTCCGCTAATTGGTATTCAGTACCCACAAAGTATAGTTCAATTGTACCCTTTTCAACATGCTCTTTGATGAAATGATATCGGAGTGCGATATGTTTTGACTTCGAATGTTGAACCGTGTTGCATGAGATGGCGATGGCAGTCTTGGAGTCGTAGTACATGGGAATCTTATTGTAAATGTAACCGTAGTCCATCAGCTGTGATCGTATCCAAATGACTTGAGCATAGCCTGCTGACATGGCTACATATTCCGATTCTGTTGATGACAATGATGTGCAACCCTGCTTCTTTGACTGTCAAGATACAAGTTTGTCCCCTAGAAACTGCACTACACCAGATGTACTTTTGCGTGTGTCTAAATATCCTGCATGATCAGCATCTGAAAAGACTATTAGTTCAAAACCAGAATCCTTCGGATACCAGATCCCCAAATGGATGGTTCCCTTTATGTATCGAATGATTCTTGTAACACCCTAACCCGATAAGGGTAGAAGTATTACACTATGGTGACGTATCAAAGTATACACAAGCATATGACTAAATAATACAATAAATTCCAAAGGTTACAAAGGAAATATGAAACTACAAGGTTACAATACAAAGTCTCTAAGTCTAAATAAAGGATCTTCTAGTCATCTTCAAAAGCTATTACGGTCTTCTAAGTCCAAAAGTCCCTTCACTCATACCCGGCTTCCAACTAAAACCTGCCGCGGGAAAAGAAACGCAGCTGAGCTTAAAAAGCCCAGTGAACAGATATATAATAAACAGAAACGAAAACAAACGGAAATGAAAGAAAACGGAAATGAATAGATATAGCATACTGAATAAGATATAAGTAAAGGTACAGAGAGAAAAGGTTTAGGACAGTAATCCACCACGAGCCCAGAAACATATCAAATCACATATCAGGGTGTATGGAGGGGTGACCTCAGCATACCAGGATAGGGTGAGGGGATACCTCCAGGGGTTGGAGTTGCAAGCTCCCAGGGTTGTGAAAGACGTGGATTGCACCCATCATCAGTCACCACATATCATATCACATATCACAAACAGGACAGGTCTAGGATGCATCCATTCGCCCCCAGAACAAATCATATTGGCCATATCAGAAATAACATAAGCGTGCATAACAGAATCAGGATGGGGACGGTGTAACCAAATCACTAGGGCTACACACTAGTCATGCCAGTGGTGCATCACAGACACGGCCATGTTATCTTCATGGCTAGGGAACAAATTTTTGGCTCGGGTATCAAACTGGGAGTCAAAGGTCAAAGGTCAAATGTAGGGTATTCACAATGCAAGAAACACTTGATTGAGGCTTTAGTTTGGATCGAATGGACAAAGAACTAGAGAGAGAGAGATGGGAACTTCTAGTGAGAGAAAACTATGTGTATTAGCTTGAATGTAATGTGAGTTCCAACCCTTCCCAAGTGTGGGAAGGGGTTTATATACTAACTAATATTGGTGCCCCTAGTGGGCTGTGGAGTGAGCTGACAGTGGGGAAAGCCCCGACCCACTCCACAAATATAAATACGACTAAACTAATAATACTAATACTAATATTGCTAAGCTAATATAAATAAGCCTACAAGCTATGTAGATGCTAAATAGATGCTCGAGGTGACCGAGCCTTCATCTGAATATTTATATTCCTAACAGTCTCCCCCTAAGGGAGGTCACCCCGGAAATAATAATTTGAATTCTAGCATTCTTTCTTCTGAACTTGTCTTTATAGCTCGTAGTCTTTGATTCTTCAATGTCTTTAGTTTTTGTGCCTTCAGCAGTAATGATTCGATGACTCATTCATTGTCTTGGATGATCTTTGAGTATTCTTCGACTTTATCATCTAACATTTGTTTCCAAGTCATCTTTCAGCAGTATGTTTCCATGTGATGTGTAAATCTTCGAGCCGACATGCTCACACTATTTGGTGTCATGATCTTTATCATCAGAGTTTGCAGAAGCCGTGTTAAAGGTCTTTTAGGTTGATCATGACTTTGTTGAGTTACAATGATGATGTAGTGTGAGCACGTGGTGGTGGATTGGCATCTTGTCTGCAACCAGCTACAACTGCAACCAGCTACAACCGCCAGAAGTTCCTGCATACGACAGTTAGCAATAAAACGTCCGGTACTTACAGGTTCGGACTTTGAGATTGTTAACAGCATAGTGTGAAAACTCTCTCTAATCCTTACCAAGACCGTTCCTAATCGAAAACCCACAGAGGGCTTTTTAAGATCGAACCGTAGCACATCAACGATTAGGTGAGTCGCTGGAGATCACTCCACGACTGTAGACCGTTAGAAACCGCCGTGACCACTAAGCGTAATCCATAAAGAATTACCGAAGTGACCTGCTTTCAGGGCTGCTTGATGTTGACCCTGGCAGGAATTTCCATTCAATCATTGAGAATTACATTTGTAAATTCCCTCATGAATGTTCTGGCAGATTGCTAAGATCTGCGTAGGACTCATAAGTTTACAACTGGTGTCCTTAAAGTTGAACAACCAGTGTAGAAATAATTCGTGTCCCTATGAGATCTTATTATGCATCTCGTGGCTCTAGACTCTATAGTGCGTTTTGATTTAGTGAGCGGAGGCTGGAGAGGACTGCCACCTTTTCAATATCATCTAACTCTGAGTGAGAGAGACGATAGGAATGTATTTAACTCCGTGACAATTGAAACAAGAATCCTTTGAGGGACCTTGAGTGGCTAGGGAGGGTTGTGCAGCGTATCACTGGGTCCATGATACTTTGTCTTCAATGCCAGCAATCAACTAAGTGATTCTGACAGCATATGTATTGACCCGGTTTCTGCCTAAGTTGAAAGGAGGGATATTTCTTTTCACCCTTTATCTTTACAATTCTTTTTCATTCTTCAACCCCTTCAGTGCTTACCGAGACTTCATAACTAGCACCTTGTTGGGTTTGTTCCAGTACTAGCTCCATCTCAGTCGGCACTTTTCCCTTATCCACTTTTCTCCTTTTTAATTATACCTAA
Organism: Artemisia tridentata subsp. tridentata; assembly: GCA_021014915.2. NCBI lineage: Eukaryota > Viridiplantae > Streptophyta > Magnoliopsida > Asterales > Asteraceae > Artemisia > Artemisia tridentata. The sequence goes on along the minus strand of CP139507.1, from coordinate 429,712,226 downwards.
GGACTTCTACACTAACTAGTGGATTGTCCCTGGGTAGATCCCTCCGGCTCTGGCGGGATCGTGGGAACTTGAGCCTAACCTAACCATCCTTATAACTCCATGCATTAATTAAAATGGTCGGTCTTTGGTATTCATCCACGATTGCCAAACCAAATCTTTGAAAAATCTCTCAAAGTGTTCATGATTCTGAAACACATTTTTGCAAACACTTGAGAGTTTTATATTTTTCAAATGCTCCCCCTCAACATGTGCTCGGTTGATTGTTTTATAAATTTGCACATGTCAGGTGAAGCTCGCACTTTTTGAATTGATCAACTTTCAGTGAACATGACCGATTCGAGACACGCTTACATCACTGGTTAGACCAGCTTGAAATTATTACCCGGCCTGGTCAAGTCCACAGAAAGTTTCTCGAAATGGTACACTCTACTCAGATACATCTTTTTCGAGACACGCTTACATCACTGGTTAGACCAGCTTGAAATTATTACCCGGCCAAGACGTATCCTTTCGATTGATGGCAATTCAAGTTTCGTCAATTCATTGGTGAAGTCTGATCCTTTCTCACGTGAGATGCCAAATCCTTTGTTTTGTTAAAACCATTTGCTCCCCCTCAATATGTGCATCGATATAAGAAAGATTTTCGCACATATGGGAGCTTGCGTTTATGACCAAAACATTTTGCTCCCCCTCAATATGTGCCTTGATATGCAAAATGGTTTAGCACATACGGGAGAGCTTACATTAACTTCCAAATCATCACATTTTATCAGAATTTCCTATTTAAATCACATTCTCTCCCCCGATCAAAAATTTCAAACCATTTGAGATTTGTGATCCCAAGTGATTTAAATTAGTTTAGAAAATTTGGGAGAAAATGTGATCAGGTTTAAATGTATTCTGATTTAGGAGCATACGATGCTCGCCTTGAAACAACGAGAGAGGATTACTTGTCAATATACACAGATCACACATAGAGTATTACAAGATTAGAGGAAATTACATTATAAAATTACAAGTGCCCAACAAAAGAATAACATCACTACAAAGACCACTTATGGAGCGAATCAGCTCAAGTCGTTCTTTCCATCAATCTGTAATCTCCTTCACGAACTCTACCCCCAACGAAGCTTTCCAAGTTGCGAAAGATCCTTCTTGTTTTCAGTCTACGCTCTATGGCTCTCATAAACTCTTTACTCCTTTGTACATCCAGATCAGTCCAGAACCGAGTCTTCAATTGTGGGTTGTGAGGATTTATCTTGAAGTCTTTAATCCTGAAATCCAGTGCTTCATCGATCATTCTCAGGGTACCATCGCTGAATTTATGAATCTCACTGAATTGCATCATCATAGGAGTCCCATGCTGGTCAGTGAACTTGACTGCTCTTGGAGATTCGATAACTTTAAAGTCGTGAATGTACTCGAGACCCTTACGTTCCCAATTTGGCTTAGTGAGATTGAGTTTGGTCTGATAGCTCTCTATCCCTAGTTGAAAATCACTCACCCTTTGCCTGATGACAAGACCCCGGATCCATAAATTAACGGCAGCAGCAAGCGCCTTCTTGTCGCGAGGTGGAAGATGATTCAGGTGGCCTTGAAGATTCAGAAGGAAGAGATCCTCGAAGTCACTCGGAGATAGATATTTGAAGTCGCTTTCAGAAATGATATACTCCTTCTGATCAGCACGACGAAGCACTATCCTTTTAAGATACTCATACCCATACATTGGGTGAATTTCAACTTTGATAACACTTAAGATTCTTAGATGTGAGCGTATACCCTGACGACTACCCTCTCCTGCGTGCCGTTCAATGTAGAATCGTTTCTTGTGGAACCACCAATGTGTGACCCCATAAGATGCAGTAAGTTCAAACTTGTATTCTTCATCTGACCATACCTGATCAGGCACCATTTGTTCTAGCCCAACGTCAGGGTAGTGAGCCGCCTTCATCTTGGTAATGGATAATGCCTGACGGTCACCATTATTCCCGAACCGGAGATAATTCAGATCGTTGTTAAAGAAGAGATCAGCTTGAATGTTCTTATGACCTGGTGGACCATCAAAGGGAAGAGGTCGGTTGACGTCGTAGGAAAGGATCCGGTCATCAACTTGATCAGTAAATAGTCTATGACATTCTTCCATTTGATATTGAAGATGATGCACATCAGGATGAAACACTTTGACGATTTCATATGCAGGACCTTCCAAATCTTGGGGAGTGAGATTTGTGATGCCTTTCTTTTTACAGAACCAATTAATAAATGCCCCCATGTCATTAGTCTTTGCCAGCAATGAGTTCTCTGAAGGAGAGTTGTGTTGCAAAGCAATAGTAGCTGCCCAATTGTTTACAGGAACGCTTTTGTCTGATGATGGGATGGACCAATTAGGTTCAGCAATTGGTTCTCGATCTTCTTCAGATACGGGTTTCATCCAAGATTCCATATCTTCCCTGGTGGGTCGCTTTCTCGTGGAGTCTGAGTCATCAGGTGTGTCTGTGCGTAAGAATTCCAACCACCATTTTTGATTAGGGTCAACTGTTGGGATATTAGCATTAGCTGAGACTTCATCTTCATCATTTTGAGAGGTCAGATCTTCCACTTCTGATTCCTCATTCATGACAAAGTCCTCAGGAGTTGGTGAGAATGAGGACTTAGGTTGGGTGTCAACAGTTGTCCACGCAAGTGTTCCAGTCTCTGTAACTCCCTTAGACTTGCTTGGGGCAGACGAAGTATTGGATTGGTCTTTTCCACCAGAAGACACAGTGGGATGATGATGAGGTTGAGCTTGGATGGATCCTGACGCTCCTGAAAACCTTGTAGCACCAGAGCCACCATCAGGTGGAGGAGGTGGAGGTGGATGTGGTGGAGAACCAGGAGGTGTACAGGGTTTATCTTGTCTCCTTTTCTTCTTCTTCCGTTGTTCGTCAAGCTCAGCCATGAGGAAATCCTGATTATCACGACTCATCGATTTTTCCAAGGCTTCATAAAGCCGTTGATGATCTTCGTGGCCTTGATACTGACCACATTCAAACATTCTGTCATAGAGAATTGATTTCATATCAGTTGTAGGAAGATCTCTGAATCGTGTCTTCATAGGAGCTTCCATTGCCCATCTGACCGCTTCCTCTACCTGATCATTCACAGCTTGAGCCACCTTTTGATCAATATTAAGCTTTTCCACCTTAAGTAGTCTCTGCTCATAATTATTCATCTTCCGTGACATGTCATCAATGAGCTTTGTGGCGGCAGTTAGTTGTGATGCTAGATTAGATGGTAGTTTTGGAGGGATGGGTGTCGCTGGTGTTGCTTCTGGTGAGGGATCTACTATGATGGTTGTTGTTGTGGAAACAGGAATTGTCATAGGTCCAATACCAGACATGTCTTGTTTAATTGGTACAGACACCATCGACTCAACTTCCTTATCATCATGTGGTATGTCAGTCTCTGTGGCGTTGTCGTTGGCTTTCTCCAGGATGAATTGATCACCATAGTTGAAGTCGGTATCAAGGTTCTTCAGAGAAGATAGAGTGCCAGTAGACCCTGTTGGTTCATTCATGTGAGATTGTTCATCATCCTTCATTTTCAGATTCACATGTACCCCTGGGTATGTAGAAGCCACGAATTCTTCATGTTGTATATCTTGTGGAGGTTCTGTAGTGGTTGTAGTTATCTGATCATGGGTTTCCTTAATGATGTTTACAGACTCAGCTTCTTTGTGAACTTTCTCATCTTGACTCTCACCTTGATCTTGTGGATCCTTTGTTTCAGGATGTGTGATCTTCATCTCCACCTTCTTCTCCTTGTACAACTGTTCATCGCTTTCTGTATCACTGGAATCTTGAGCAATTTCTAAGCTTGGTGATTCTTCTTGTGGTCCTTCAGAAAGATCAAGTACTCTGGATGATCCCTGATCACGTTTCCTTAGTACAAATTGTGTTGTTGTCTTGGATGCCGGAGAGGATATGGTAAGAAGAGTCTTAGCAGCTTGCACTACTGTAGCTACTCCTTTTCCTTTGCCCTCCACTTCAGGTAATGGTTTACTGCTCTCAACAGCAGGTTCTCTAAGGACCACTCCTTTCGTAGCACTCCTTGTTGATTCTGCATGTTCTTTAGCACTCAGCTCCAAGGCTTGTTGTAGAACCGGATCTTCTTCGTCTCTTAGACCTAGTTCAGGCACCACCATCTCTTCATCATCAATTCGACCTTTTGACTTGATTTTCTTAGATTTCAACTTCTTGATTGATGCCTTCCTTTTGATCTTCTTATTTTTCTTAGGTCCCTCAACTTCAGTGGGTGCATCCTTTCTTTTCTTTGATTTCGATTTAGTTTGGGTTTGTTTGATGGATTTCTGGGTTTCTGGTTCAGGGGTTTCAGCTTCACTTCTTACCTTATCAGAGAGAGACTTTTGATATTGCTCTATTTTGCTCAGATAATCCTTATAATAGGAGGCTTGACGAATATTATCTGAAATAAGGAGCTCAGGAATAAGTCTTCCAAATACTTCTTGATCGGCCCCTTTAGCAGCCCACTTGAGATTTCCCAGAACAAATTCTTCAGAGGACAAATGGAGAGGAGATTTAGTTCTGGGATGGAACTTGTGAAGAGAGTAGAGGTGGTGGATTATCATTTTTGTGAATCTGATGCTAGGAATTAATATCTTTCTAACTGTCTTCCTGCTGGCCAGATTAGACTCCAGTTTTACTTTGTCTTCTAGGAAGGTGTGAATGGAGTGAATGAATTCTTCCCAGATCCTTTCAGCGAAATCTATGTTGGAACGTTTTACAATTCCCCATAGAATTTGAAGCACTGGAGCCCTAGGTTTTTCAAAAGCAGAAGTCTTCCCAGTAAGACATAGGTTGAGGATGGTGACGAGTGTTCTCCATGGTTGATACATTTCACTGGTGACTATTGTTGACACCTTGAGGATGGTTGATGGATAACCCAGATCATTAATGAAGTGGACGAGAGCCTCGGATGTAGGAGGTTGAGTAAAGGGTTTATCAATGACAACAGGTGAGATCTGAAGAGCCTCTCTGATGGTGTCTTTGGTCAGCTCATACCATTGTTCATCTAACTGACAATGGTAATTTCCAGTGTCTTTGTTGAGTTGAATCGTATTCCAGAACTGTTGTATGTATATAGAAGGAACGTTTGCACATGCTGTGAATGCTCTGAAGAAAGTAGTTTCCTTTAAGATATCAACAGATATCTTGTAAATAGGATTGGGTTGAGGTCTTGTCACATCGATATAACAGTTGCTCCTTCCAATAGGGATCCATTTGTTCTTTGGAAGGATTTGTTCATCTGTGCGAACAGGTGTTGAGACCTCGGGGTTTGGCTCAGAAGAGGTGGTGATCTCAGTGTCAGTCATTGTATCTACACACACACATTCACAGAAAGACAGTATGCCAATACAAGTTAGACGGGTGTCAAACCTCAAGGTTAGCACATAGCCTATGTGAACATTACAAGAGACTACAGTAAATCAAGTAGCACTCAATTATGAGAGACCAAATATGCATCATACATCAAGCACATACTAAAGTATCAACTGCACAGCTTAAATGTATACATGTGAGCATATAGACACTCTGAGTTTATAAGCACATAGACAAATCGAGTTCGTGAATATGTAGACAAACCGCATTCATGACTATACAAGACTAAGTAGACAAACAGCATCCATGACCATATAAACAAATCACATTCGTGATCATTCAGACAAACCGAGTTCGTGAGCATTTAGACAAACCGACTTCGTGAGCATTTAAACAAACCGAGTTTGTGAGCGTTTAGACAAACCGAGTTTGTGAGCACATAAACAAACCGAGTTCGTGAGCACATAGACAAACCGAGTTCGTGAGCACATAGACAAACCGAGTTCGTGAGCACATAGACAAACCGAGTTCGTGAGCACATAGACAAACCGAGTTCGTGAGCACATAGACAAACCGAGTTCATGAGCACATAGACAAACCGACTTCATGAGCACATAGACAAACCGAGTTCATAAGCACATAGACAAACCGCGTTAGTGAGCAAACAGACAAACCGCGTTAGTGAGCAAACAGTCAAACCGATTCCATGGACATACATACAAACAGCCACATAACCATACAGACAAACCGCATCGAAGATCATACCCTCTAAACATACACCCTTGATTACATTTGAAAGCAATAATTTCAGATTAGTCATTTCACTAACAACTCTTGATATGCCTAATCACTTCTCAAACGCATCAATAAATCCATACAGGGTTTACATACTACGCATTGCAAATACTCGACCTAGAACAAACAACCCACATCGTTGAATATGACCCCACGAAATAGATTAAGCACTCATAATATGAGAACAGTATATATGTACAAGGAACAAGACGAAAGCTTAAGGCAATCAAACCTGACTTAAACCAACCTCACTCTAAACTGAACCACCAATTAATCAACTTAACGCATCCAAACATACGATAGCTAACTACTTATCGGAACAGATTCCTCAACTTGTTAGTAAAAAATAATACACTCAACCCTAGAGACATGTCAATCGATAATCATACGAACGACACTTCGACTCATGAACGATTTTGACTTTTTGGAGTCAATCATCATTCGATAAATCATAACAATCCAAATCATATCTTGAAAGATGAAACAATAAAAGCATATGATAACAATTATTACACACAAAGATGAGAATCCCATCAATCAAAAGCAAGTAACAACAAACAAACCTAGGATCGATTGAGGAGTCGTATGAATCAACCTAGAAAGACCAAATGAAACGTTTAGAATCTAGGAATGATACGATTAATAGACTACTGATATGGGAGAGGATCATTAATTACCTATGAGGAAGCTCGATGGGTGGATTAAACTAGCGATCGTGGGTTTGGATAGAGAAAAGAGGTGGGTTCGGTTTGATAAAGAGGAGAGAGAGTGATTTAAGACAAACCGCATGAATTTTGAGCCTTAAATATCTTCACCTAACATTCCACTTTAACATAATGACACTTCTGGTCCCTGTCTTAGTTGGCTTGACAAACCGCTTTGGTTACAAGTTTAAATACCAACACTTATCTCTCTTTATTTAGCTAAATGGCACATTTGGTCCCTGACTATCCTATTACTAGAAATTCTTACACTCAAAGGCATCCACAGCTTTCAATCACAACACATTTGGTCCCTGACTATCCTATCACTAGAAATTCTTACACTCAAAGGCATCCACAACTTTCAATCACAACACACAAAATCCCTAAATACTTAGTGATAGCCCAGTCAGATGCTATAGATTTAGATATTGTACTGTGAGAGCTCATAGACAAGTTTAAATTGCTATAGCTCTCCCCCTCAATAAATGACTGAACTTCTGTATAGAAATTTAGACATTGATTGATTGAGCAGCAATTTATCACTTGGTGAGAAATATGAATGAACATGAATATGAAGTAATTCATGCTCAGGTGAACATCACCTTGAAGAATAGTTGTCATTTTGGTAACAATCTGTCTTCACCTGAGAACGCGGGTTGCTATCTAAAGTAATAGCAAACCTTAGAGACATGATTTACTTATAAGGAACCACTTCTGTTCGAGCTTCATTTAAAACCCCGTGTCATTATTGAATGACATTTCTAGGGTCGTAAATGTTATCGATATCCAGAAGACATGCCTCTCCTTATTCAAGATCACAAATAACTATATACACAATAAACATGCACCTATAAACTAAGAGAAACTATACACAACAACAAGAAAAAGGATACATGAGAATCTCTTCAAAAGAACAGTACGAGTTTTGAACTGAATTGTTCAAAAGTCATTGTCACCTTACATCACAGGTGTGTTTTCCTAACCTCCTCTTTGGGAGTTGATCTCCCCTTTGGTAGCCACACCTTGAGTTTCTTCTTGATGCATTCTGTGAGAGTAGCTGCACGCGGAAACCGTCTCCCTGCACTATCATAAGTATTTTGTTCGCATATGTATTGGTTAGTGACGATGGGGTCCTGCCTCTGTGATTTCTTGCAAACATTCTTAGAAGCATTTTCCGTGTCAGTAGGTACCCACTGACGACCAATTTTCTTAAAGATTCTACCAGTTGGCAACCATCTTACGCACGTTCTAAATATGCTCTGTTTCTGAGGCACCTTAGTGTTTTTACGAGAGAAAATTTCTTGTTTTTCAGCACTAGATCTATTAGGCTTCCTAGGGTGCTTCATTAGTTTTACAGGCCTATGGTGATTGTTTGTCGTAGTGGAGAATGCAGTGACGTGAAAATTAACTTCCTTTGTTGGTGTCATGTGAGACTTATCCTGAAAGTGACTCTTAGCTAATGTTCCCTTATGTCTAGGTTGTGAAGTGACTGATTTAGGCAAACTCTTAGTCTCACCAACTTGGGGAGCACACCTTAGAGAAGGTGTTTCCAAGACTGATGGTTTGACAGACTTAGGATTCACCCTGTTCTTGGCCGACTTCTTTAAGTCATTCCTACGAGAAGCTAATGAGAAACTTTTCCTTAGATTTTGTGCTTGAAAGTAATCATTTTCAGCCTGTAACTCAACTGTTTTTGCGTCATGTGAGGTTTTATCATCATTGACCTTTTCTTGCAATTCACTTAGTTTGGTCCTTAACATGTTAATAGTCGCGTTCTTGGCCACTAGCTGATCTTTCAACTCATTTATCATAAAAAATTCCCGAATGTCAGGTAATTCCGGATTTTTTGATGGAAGGTTAATTTGGAACTTTTCTTTTAATTGTTGCATTGAAATTTCAAGATCAACACAATGTTTTTCCAGTTTTGAAAATCCTTTTAAAAGTTCATTGTAAACCCTCTTTTCAATCATATCAGGTGATTTGAAAGACTCAGTCGTAGGCAAAGAACTCGACGAATTATCATGCACAAGTACATTAGAAACATTAGAAACAGTATTATCTAAATGAGACAGATGTACCACAGTAGTCTGTGCTTGGTGATTTTCAGGTTCGTAGGATTCCTTCTCACATCTTGTGAAGTCACTTCTTGTGCTGACACCATCATCCGTCTTGTCTGATTTAGTTCCATTCCTACCCTGTTCACCTTTTTCCTCAATGAACCCATGGACATCCCTCATCAGTATTAGCAGTGTCGTTTTGTACATTTCAACTTCTGACCCAGTATATTTAGCGAAGCACTCTTTAGTCACTTGGCAGTCATAATTATAGTCCATAGTGTATTGAGAGTTGATGAACACTTGGAGTTGATTGTTGATCACATTGAGAGCTGCTCTGATTTATCTTCAGAATATTCTTCCTTGACCAGCTCCTGTTCTAGTTGATCCAGATATAATGTCATTATGACTGTGAAATCACCAATTTCCTGACCAAAGAGTGAAGCGAAAGCCCGTTTGTACCCCATCACGTATTCAGATTTACCAAACAAAGCCTTAATGTGTGATAGAAGTGATCTGAAGCATGCTACTTGACTTTCCTTATCATTAGCCAACTGCATAACCTGAAGGCATTCATCCATGTGTGACTGCGAGTGTGACTCATCAGTTCCAGCAGAATCAGTATCATTTGTTTCTGTTAGAGATGTGAAATTATAGTTCCCATGATCCTTGATAGCATCGTACAGTTTGAGAACCTCCGAAATGAGGGAGTCTGAGTTAGTTGTCATAGTGAATACGGGATTTTACTAATCTTGTGATTTAACCTAGAAATAGAATCTTTTGCTGGAATTTCTAGAATCACCCAGACACAAACCGAGTACACGCTGCAGAGACAAACCGAGTAGACTCCTCAGAGACAAACCGCGTCTACACAAACCGAGTACACGCTGGAGGGACAAATCGAGTAGACACAAACCGAGTAGACTCCTCAGAGACAAACCGCGTCTACACAAACCGAGTACACGCTGGAGGGACAAACCGAGTAGACACAAACTCCCAAGCATGTCGCTTTCACTGCCTTTTGTCTTTTTGCCTAAACTAGTAATAAAACAAACCGTATCTTCGAAGTGACACAAACCGAGTCCAAGAACTTGTCCCAAGTACACAAACCGCTGCGAAGAACACAACAACAAACACCCACGAATTACCCCAAAATCACCACACAATTCTTAGATCTGTGAATCCAAGCACCAAATACCACTCTTATACTGTTCCTAAGCTAGAAAGTACAAGGTATAACAACTTCTAATCACTAAACAATGCACAAAATGAATTTTTTGTTACTTGTCAATTCGAACACAAAAACCTCAAAAACTAAACACATTCGTGAATACCAACTCTCATGGACCTAACCATGGCTCTTGATACCAATTGTAGGGTATTCACAATGCAAGAAACACTTGATTGAGGCTTTAGTTTGGATCGAATGGACAAAGAACTAGAGAGAGAGAGATGGGAACTTCTAGTGAGAGAAAACTATGTGTATTAGCTTGAATGTAATGAGAGTTCCAACCCTTCCCAAGTGTGGGAAGGGGTTTATATACTAACTAATATTGGTGCCCCTAGTGGGCTGTGGAGTGAGCTGACAGTGGGGAAAGCCCCGACCCACTCCACAAATATAAATACGACTAAACTAATAATACTAATACTAATATTGCTAAGCTAATATAAATAAGCCTACGAGCTATGTAGATGCTAAATAGATGCTCGGGGTGACCGAGCCTTCATCTGAATATTTATATTCCTAACATCAAAGGTTCATATCATAATCAGGGTGTCATATCAGAAGGTTCAATATTAGAAGGTCAAGTAATCCAAGTTCCATAGTAACAGTTCATTTAAAAAGGTTTCTAATTAAGAGTCCATTTAAAATAATCTTTTAATAATGATCTTCATAAAAATGATCCTTCAGAGTAGATTTCATAAAATGATCTTTCAAAATGGTTTTTCATAAGGATAGTCTTTTAAAATAGTTTTCTTACAAGTTAGTAAAATCCCATTTAAAAGAGTATTGTATCATATTTGTAAACATCATTTTAAAATAGCTTTTTCTCAAATCATTTCCAGGTCAGAATTAAAAAGGCTTCACAGTCTAGGTTCATATAATAGGTCAAAGGTTCAAGGCAAAGGAATCATAGCAAGGTATCAAATGTCAGGTATCATATTAGGGTTCATGTCAGGGTTCATATCAGGATTCAAGACAGGAGATAAATGCAGGGGTTCATTATCAGGAGGTCAAGTCTCAGGTATCAAATCAGAGGCTAAACAGATCAGAACATGAAAGAGGTCATAGGAAACCTTACAGAGAAGGTCAGAATATCTGTACCTTATTCAAATAGCAAGCACAAACACAAGAGTAGCTGACAGGGATCAAGATCACTCCCTCCTCGAACCTAAAGGAGTAGAAGACAGAGATACGAAAGGGGTTCAGTTATCTTCCCATTATAAGTAACTTCTAGTTTTAGTAACTTTCTATTATTAACAGGTTTCCATATTTAGCCAGATTTCAAGTGACATAAATCAAGTCAAGTCATTAGTTAACTTATTATGGAAGTCATGTTCATTTTGATAAGTTACACAAGTTTAGGGTTAATTTTGACAAGCCTTCATAGTTCAGGGTTATAATTGTAAATTTACCAAAGTTGAGGGTTTAAAATGAAAATATCACCATTAACTCATTCTAACTCTCAAGTTATCCAGAATTACACCTTTAGTCCTTTAGTTTTCATACTTTACCTTTTATACCCTTGTACTTACATAAGTTACATTTTAAACCTTATAACTTTTATAATTACTCATCAAACCCTTAGTTTTCCAATTTTACACAATATACACTGATTTTAACATATTATACGAACACACCCTTAAGTATTTATAATTTACACATCAAGTCCCTCAAGTTATCAAAGTTACATATTAAGCCCTTTAATTTACCATTTCAACCTTTAATTATTAATAATTACATATTAAGCCATTAAATTACCAAAATTACACATAACCCCTGAATATAATTTATTACTCAATTCGACCCTAACTTTCCAGAAATTACATATTTAGTCCCTCTATTTTAATTTCTTTTCAATTCGCTATAACTATTACAAATAAATCATTATCTCGCCAAAATTACAAATAAGACTCTCATGTTATAATTTTTACATATTCTCCCAGGTCCATAAAATATTACAAAAATATCCCACAAGTTTTAATAATTACAAAACACCCCCTTAACTTATTATTTTCCAATCGGTAATTATAAAACATTACCAAAATCAAACCCTAGTAATCCCAATCATTATACAATAATTTTATCATCATTATGTCACCTTTATTTCCAGATTTCATCCATTAGAAACCCTAGATCGATCGGTTTTATAATTTTTCCCCAATTCCTCCTTTTATTTTCAAAAACCCGATTATACAATAATTCCAAAACTCACGATTTAAGCTTTAACAATTCAAAGGACTATTTTTATGATGTTATATGATGATTATAGAAGCCACAAAAATTAATAACCTGGTCCAGAAAAATCGCATACATGATTTATAGATTTAATTCGATTTTAGGGTTTAGAAATCATAAAATTGCAAACGACTTATAGATCTTGCATGGTTTGGTTTTATCATTTTATATGGACCTTATATGATGTATAGAGCATGATAAAAATACCACACCAGATCTGGAATGAGTAGAATAGGCTGGACAAAAATAAGCCTCTCGGTTTGAATAATACGACACCAATAATTCTCCACGAGCACAAACGCGACCAATAAACCTTGTAATCATTTTTCACAAATCACATATGATATGAGGAACATAGGAAAAATGGAGAATGAATTTTACCATGATCGAACGAATTAAAATGGAATTGTTACCTTATGTGTGGAATAAAGGAAGAAAATTCGACACCACCTAGACCAGGCCTCTATAAATCGAAACCCTATTTTTCTAAGCTTCTTAGCACTATGAAGGACTCCAGAAAAATGTTTCTTGGCTGCAGAAAATTTGGATGGTGTGTGTGTGTATTTTTGTGTATATCGGTTATGATAATTAGGGTTTTATGGAAGAGATAAATTATGGGATGGTTATGGGTTGTTATGGACGAGTATTAGGGAGGGATTGGTGCTATAAAACCGGTCATCATGACCAAAATTTCAATTTACCTTAATTAGATAGTTTACTTAATTAATTTGTATATTTAAATGTTTTTAAATAACTAAAACTTGTATACATAAATATAAATTCGGTCCATGCATTCTTTTTGTGAAATAATACTCTTTTGTACATTGTAAGAATATTAGGAGCTTGCCTCCAAATTATCTTGCTTGATTTGTAGTTCGTTTCCAGAGATTCGGGATTAATTCGGTACTTTAAATAAGCTTTAACTAAATTTTAAAGTTTCAGGGGTAATTTGGTAATTATTGCATGTTTTAAATTTTCGGGTTTTACAGATATACAGCAAATACAATATCTGGATGGCTGGCTGTTAGATACATGAGTAACCCAATCATACTTCGGTATTTTGTAGGGTCAACAGGTGTACCATGTAAATCAGCATCCAGCTTTGGGGATGATGCAGACATAGGTGTGTTATAAGTATCACAACTTGTCATGCCATGTTTCTTTAAAATCTCAAGAGCATACTTGGACTGACTTAGAAAAATTCCACGGGGTGATTGATGAACTTGGAGTCCTAAGAAGAACGTAAGTTCACCCATCATGAACATTTCAAAATTTTGTTTCATTAATCTTGCAAAAGCATTTGGATATTTTTTGTTTGTTGACGCAAAAATAATGTCATCGACATAGATTTGAACAATTAAAATGTCATCCCCGTGTTTTTGAATAAACAAAGTTGGATCCACTGAACCTTTAGTAAAATGATTGGCAAGCAAGAAAGCAGTTAGTTTATCGTACCATGCCTTTGGAGCTTGTTTAAGTCCGTAAACGGCCTTCTTGAGTCTGTACACATGATTGGGATGATCTGAATCGACGAATTCCTCTGGTTGACTAACATAAACTTCCTCACGTAATTGACCGTTCAGAAATGCCGTTTTCACATCCATTTGATAAACAACCATATTCTTGTGTGCAGCGTATGCCAGAAAAATACGGACAACCTCAAGCCTAGCCACTCGAGCGAAGGACTCTTCAAAATCAATTCCTTCTTGCTGAGTGAATCCTTTAGCTACCAGACGCTATTTGTTACGAATCACTGTACCTTCTGCATCTAACTTGTTTTTCCAAATCCACTTCAGTCCGATGACAAAGATCCCATCTGGTCTTTCAACTAATTCCCACACTTCTTGTAACACCCCCAAAATTTGGTACAGCGGAAGAATAATCAAGCTTTCGGGGTGCTACGGTGATTGGTACACAACACAGGCATAAGAAAACGGAAATACGTTATTCGTTCAAATAAAAACATTTCAAGCCAAATATTTAGTGTTTACATTTATTTAAAAGTGCGGAAGTAAGCCCAAAAACATAAAGATAGGTCCCAATTAAATTATCAGAGTCTGAAATTGATCCATAAACCGTGCCACTTACCGAGCGCCTCCAAAAGTCAACAACAACCAGAGGAATCACACACCTGAGAAATACATGCTAAAAGTGTCAACACAAAGGTTGGTGAGTTCATAGGTTTAGTGTAAAAGTAAAAATGGAAACCCTTTTTTAAGTAAAACCTCATGACACGTATGTGCTAACCTAACCTTGTTACAAGTCCCGCTCACACAAAACTTGTAACATCTTAGGTCCACATATAAGTTCATACTAAGACATATTTATGTAATAGTCAAGTGTGGAACACAAGTTTAAATATTTGTTTTAACCGTTACATTCGGTCATGAACACACATGGATTGACCGGTACATTCGGTCATGTATGTACATAGCAGTTGAGCTAGTTCATTCGGTTATGCAGGCATAAATGATTGAAGTACTTGTGTCCATGAGAATTAAGGTAAACACATAATGCATTCGGTTAATCCAAATTAAGTATTTCAGCCAAACAGCAAAATTTGAGTAAACAATTCACGTATCCAAATAAACAAGCATTGAGTTTAGTTAAAAGCGAGCAAGTATTCTCCCCCAAAAGAGTTATAAAACAAGTAAAAGTAGGGGTCATGAACTCACCTCAGTCCAGCAATACAATATCACAACAATATTAGTGGGTAGAACACCACAATAAACCGAACAGTAGCCCAGCACAACAGCTCAAGGGTAGTATATCACAACGGCAACTATGACAACACGGCACAACGGACTCGGCACGACCTAATAATATAAATACTCATCTCAAAATACATTTCATAAATCAAATGCGCAAAGGTTTCCAAAAGTTATCTATTTCCATTTCCAAAATCAATCATTTCTATTCCCAAAATAATCCAATTCTATTTCCAAAAATAATCCAATTTCATTTCCAAAATAATCTTGTTTTAGCCATTTTATAATTGTTTGGTATCATCATTCGTGTAACGGGAGGAATACACTGACTCAAGAGTACACACGCCAAAAGAAAGACTCTGGCAGAATCGCCACGGTGGAGATGACGGGAAGTCAAGAGGAGATGACGGAAATGACTCACAAAACCACACATAACAAATACACCAAGTAGTTGAATGTCTTCGGTTATAATCCTATTATGTTTCATAAAACATACATGTTTTATATAAAAACTCGTCATGATGTATTTGTTCGTAGAACGTTCCGATTCAAGTGGCTTTATTAGTTTCCAAACATGTTTAGTTAACATTAGATTATAAATATTACTATTCATTAGACATTATTCCCATATTGTTTGTCCGTTACAGCTCAAATACATTAGGTTCATTACGAGTCTAATGTATTGTAGTCGTTTCGTGTCCCAATAGTCCAAAATGTCTAAAGTCCAATGATATTCAAAGTCCAAGTTTATGTTTAAGTCTCGTTGTTTGCACAAATCCCAAGTAATCCGACTACCAATCAACAATCAAAATAAATAAATAACCCAACAAGTAATCCAATAAACCCAAATATGGTGTCCTACAGGTAATGTGTCTCAAAACGTCCAATAACCATCGTGTTCTCTATTTTTATCAAAATTTAATACTTATACCTTAAATTTCCTTTCTTTTTTTTTCTTTTTTTTTTTGTCATTTTCAAAACAATAAGGCTGCTCACAGTGGTGACCTATATTGCATCATCTTTCCGGCTGCCACCTCAGCTTTCTCTCTCCTCAACCTATATTCATCTCTCTCATCATAGTGGCAACCCATATTGCATCATCTTCCTTTATTTTATTTTATTTATAAAAAAAAACATCTTTTAACACAAACACAAATTTTATTAATAAAACGTAAACATTACATAAACGAAACGATACGGAATTAAACAACTAAAAATTAAACGTAGACATTACATGATATTCATAATTCAAATGTAAATTTTTTATTAATAAAAACATAAACGTTACATAAACAGAAATTAAAACATTACAATAATAATTTAAAAACTAAAACTTCAATTATAATCTGGGTGATCCCAGGTCTGCGAGTTGTCGGAGCGGAAACCGTCGTCATACGGATCAAAGCTCGCAAACCTCTCTGCTTCCAACTCAGCTTCCATCCTGCTCAGCTCCCGGTCGTCCTCAGAGTTCCAATCATCAGCAGGTTTCACATTCTCCTCAAAACTTAGCTGAAAGTTATCAAGATGAGGTTGCGGTAGTTGTGGTTCAACAACCCTTGGTGCAAATGAACTTGATGCACCTTGCACAAATTGTTGTTGTTGTTGTGGTGCATCAGCAGCTGCCACATTCTCCTCAAAACTCCAACGTATCTTGTTGGATTTCTCGTTCTCTATCTTCTGCACACAACCCCACAATGTTTCAACAACATCAGCGTCTTTGCGATACTCATCGTCCAAAAACTGGTCGATCACTTATTTTCTCTCGACAGAGATATCTTTGCAAGCTGCGTATCGTGTTCTCAGGCGTTGTTTGCGTAACTTCGCCAGCTCAAACTTCTTAATAACTTCGACAATTGCATCTTGGCGTTCCTTGTCGTCTATTTCGACTTGTTTTTGGACATAGTTTTGAACTTGTTTGACAGTGTGTGGAAGGTTACAAGCCATTTTTTTGTGTTTAATTTGTTGTTTGAAAGTATATGTTTGAAAGTGGGTTTGATTTGGGTATTTTTATAGGATGAAAGTGGTAATTTTTTGAAATTGTGTGTTTGAAAGTGGGTTTGATGTGGGTATTTATAGGATGAAAAGTGGTTAAAATTAAAAGAAAAAAATTTTTTTTTAATAAACGGTAACTTTTTTTTTTTAAATTTGAGATTGAAATGGTACAAATATCGTTCGGCTAGACGAACGACTTTGCAAAAAACTAGCCGGCGATCGATCTTGCTTCAAAACTCCACAATGGGACGATCGATCATGCATGTCGATCGATCGATACTCACGAACGATTTCTTCCGATCCACTGCTAGTAGCCTAACAAATTAAATTCACTAGTTAACATTTCCAATAAATGTTCGCTATTTCTTTTCTTTCGGTTTATGTCGATTCAAAATAAAAGTCAAGTCGCACGTGTTATTTTCTGCTTCGAGTCATAACTCGTTAACATTTCCCTCGGGTCTAAACTTACAGTCCCGATCCCAATTCAACCCAAATACGCCCTCGGTCACATAAGCTAGGTCAAAAGTCAACATCCAAATCAATAAGTCCAATATAGGCGATTCGAGGCTTCACCGAGACCACGGGGTCTCGGCTTACACTCGTTATAGCCAAAACATCACGTTTGTAATCCAAGTTCCAAGTATCAAGTCACCACATCAATATCAAATTCTCAGCCAAAACTAACCTACGGCTCGAGTCCAAAGTCTCAATCAATTAAAATAACCACACAATAATAATAATAATCATTCGGACCAAAGTAATAGCCTCGCCGAGACTAAAAGGTCTCGGCTATGAATCAGGCCATCAGAATCAACAAATCAAAAGGACCAAGTCTTACCTCGCCGAGACCAATAGGTCTCGGCCATGAACCCATGTCGCAGCGAACAAACCAAACGGACCAAATGTTAGTAAAAACAAAACATAACCAAATCAACTCAATACCATGGGAGACCGAGACCCACAAGTGTTCGGTTCCCAAACCGTGACTCGTGTAACCACAACCTAAACCAAAACAACTCAATATGCTCAAAAATAAGCTCGGCATGAGCTTGCCCATTCGTACACAAACCAAACAAGAACCAAAACTAATTCGTGACTAAAAGTGATGATAAAAACGTTTTATAATCGTTCTTATTTCATTAAAATCGTTATCCCACTCATTTTAAACTAAAACCAACTCGTTTACATGAGTTTTGGACTCACACCTTGTCACACGAGGTGTGAAACGGTGTGGCTTACCCATTTACCTTCGGATCTAACTCTTCTCACAAAATAAACCACAAGGACGGCGACGGATGGTGGTTTTGGGTGGTAAAACGGCGTGTGAACCACGGGATCGTGACAGGAGTGGTGTTTTGAAGGTGGGTTTATGTTTGTTTGGTGGTGGAAGACGGCGGTGTAGCGGCGGTGGAGTGGTGGTGCTAGGGTTTTTGGGCGTCGGCTGTTAACTCAAGAGATAGAGAGAGAGAGAGAGAGAGAAATAGCTTTTGGGTCTATGTAAAAGTGAGGTGAGTGTGGGGTTTTATTAACCCCAGGGACCATTCTTGCCAAACGCGTAAACTTTGGGGCGAGGACTAAACTGACGCAAGGGGGGCCAAAATGGTAGTTTTGGGCTAAACTTTCATCACAACATTTCTCGAGCTCATTTGGCGTAGCAAAAGAGACGTTTTAACGTGTGCCAGTGTTTTTAAAAATCATTTTGTCATTAAAAATGACTATAAATACGTATATACTCGTTCCAACATGTTAAAAATCAAACATTACTCGTATTATTAGGTTAGACTGTGCCGACTCACGTTGTGCTCAAACTCAAGGTCTACGGGGAAATTTCATATATCACATAACAGTATTCCAATAAAATTCCATATATTCCAAAACAAACCCCCAAT
Organism: Artemisia tridentata subsp. tridentata; assembly: GCA_021014915.2. NCBI lineage: Eukaryota > Viridiplantae > Streptophyta > Magnoliopsida > Asterales > Asteraceae > Artemisia > Artemisia tridentata. Next base: position 429,693,246 of record CP139507.1, on the reverse strand, counting down.
ACGTTCCTAAAATGGTTCTCAGATATCAAATATTCATTTTAAATCGAAATGCAGCATTAAAATAATCCCCAAAAATTACCGGTTGTCACACTTCTAGGCGTTTGAATTGGTCGAGTTCTTCTTGCATTGACTCAATTCAGTTGTCGTATGTTTGTGCTTCTTTAATGTTTTTGGGTTCATTTTGACAAACTGTGAGTGCGTAGATGCAGTTTTCAGCATCGGTGTGAAGTTTTCGTCTTGTCATAACTGGAGTTGAGGGATTGCCAATAATGTTTACTAAGGGGTGATCTTTAGTCCATTGATGTGTTGAAGGGTGGTGTTGATAGAACGTATGCAAATTAGCTGGCTCCAAATTGCGTGTGGACGACTCGGCAATATCAGGAATGGTTGGAGTCGGTGCAAATAGATTAAAGAAGGCATTTGGGTCATAATTTGCAAGTTCGGGTACTGATTGTTGTTGTTGTTGCAGATCTTCAGTTGTGCTTTCAGTGTTGGAAGCGGTTTGTTCAGCTGTTGATGGAGATTCAATTGGAGGTGCATCTGTTGCAACGATTGTTTTTATAGGAGCAGGTGTATCAGGTATTGGAATATTATTAGGTTGTGCAACGGAACTAGTAGATACATCTGGTGCACGACATGCAAAAGAATCATCAAACAATGGAGCAAACAGTGTTTCCAATTCTTTACGGTTGAGGGAAAGAGGTGCAGCTGATTGATCTGGAAAGTTAAGACGGTTGGTTGTGGGTCCTAAGCTGTTGTGCTCAGAAGCCATTTCCGTAAGTTCATCGAAATTAGCATGAATGGTTTCCACTATTTCTCTAGTACGACGATTCCAGATGCGAAAGCCTTTAGAGTTTTCTCAGTATCCAATGAACACACCGATGTCAGCTTTAGCTTTGAGCTTGCCAAGGTGTTCACGATCATTATTTGGGTAACATAGAACACCAAATACATGAAAGTATTTTATATTCAGTTTTCGATTATGGACAAGCTCATAAGGTGTTTTGCGGTGGCGTTGGTTGATCATACAACGGTTTTGAGTATAGCATGCAGTCGAGACAGCTTCAGCCCATAAGTAATCCGGAAGTTGAGCATTAATCAACATTCGTACCTTTTATGCTCATTTTGTAAAACTTTAAACCTGGCTCTGATACCACTTGTTAGGTCACCATAATAGTTAACACACAATAATATAAGAGATAGAGATGAGAGAAATAAAGGCTTGGTTGATTAGACAAATATGTAAAATAAAGAGACAAGAGTTTGCTTAGATAAATGAATAACCAACAAGTGAAAATGGTATGTTACATGTAGTATTTATAGGGAAGGAAGCTAGGGCAACACTCTCACTTCCTTCCTTTCACACGAAATGGGCTTGACATAGGCCCATAGGTTTTAGTCTTAAGCCTAGTTACATATTACTAATATAAACTATGCAACCTATTACTAATTCTAATGACCGACACTTGATAATACTAAAACGTATTCCCAACACTCCCCATGCCAACGGAAGTGGTCGAGAAGAGGAAGAGGCAAAGGCTGAGGTGGACCTAGTCGAGCAGAATTCCTGGAATTTTCTTTGCTGAATTTTAAAACGTGTTTTGTTGCTGAAATATATGTGCTGGAGTTTTCTTATTATTTTTGAACTTATTTCACCCAATGTTGATAGGTTAAAGGGATGTTTGGAAATGTATGTTTAGGTAGTTTATTAGTTTATATTTGGTGTATGTTTTAGCCTTTTTCATTGGTCACTTTTTGGGATTTTTTTTTTTTTAAATAAATGATAGGGTTTACCTATTTATTAAAGACTTCAAAGTTTATTATTTTTTCTAAGCTCATAAACTGAAAAAGGTGGCTTTATTGTTTTCAATAAGCCTTAAAATAAACTATTTTAAACACCTTTTTCAAGGTTAAAGAAAGTAGTTTAACGCAACAAAACTTACATTACTTTTGTATTTACATGTTCCACCGCAACGCGCAGGTTTTCAATCCTCGTTATAGATAATTGTGTATGTGTTAAATTAGGAAACAATTGAATGAATATTCTTAGGTTTAATTTCAACAACAGGGGCACTTTAGTATTTTTATCATGTTGAATTTTCAGCAATTCAACAATGGGCTTAATGATTTATATGTAGTATAGATAAGAGTTCTCTGTAAACGAGTATTAAACGTATTTGTAAAGGTGTTTGGGGTTGCTGGTTTTTATTTTTCGTTTTTGTTTATCTGTTTATTTTAGAGTAAAAGCGGTTTTGTGTTACCAAAATTTTCATGCCACTTCGCTTATTTTTAAGTAAAATAAAAAGATCTTAATAAACATGTAAAAATAGTTGTTTATTTTAAAATGTTTATTTTTGCTAATACTAAAATTATTTTTTTCATAAACATATTTAACTTGAACATTTTATATGTGAATTCAATTGAGTTTTTATTTAACACATAACTATTTATTTAAAGTTTTTTGTACCTTATTCAACCACCTCAATAGAAAAAATTATCGGCCAAAACACCCTCTCGAACTCAAATTGTTGATTCTGTAATTATGTAGGTAAAGTTGTATTGATAATAAATCGATATTTGTTTAACTAGAATTATGACACACATATACAAACTACAGGATCTCGACATCTAATGTTGACCAAAGAGGAGGCTCATATTATATCTAATCAAATGCTAAACTATTTTCGAACTAGTATAGTTAACAAACTTGTCTAGCATGTAACCAATAATTCAGTTATACCCGACACTCGTTGTTTCAAATTATTTGTTCACCTTTATTTTCCTAGTTGTCACAAATTAGTTATCCACCACTAAAAATATAAATAGAGAATTTGATCAACGTTATTAGTTTAAGGATAAAAATGTCATTATGCAAATAAGTAAATTGTTACTTCTTTTTTGTTGTCTCATAATACATGTTCACTTTTTTGGTATTTCGAGTTGTTTCTAAATAAGTGACCATTTCATATTTGTGACAATCGGTAATTTTTGAAAGTATTTTTATACCGCATTATGTTTAAAAATGAATATTTAAGACTTGAGAACTGTTTTTAGAATATATTGGGATTTATTTGAGGATATTATATTGTGATGTGAGAAGTTTTCCTGTAAGATATGAGACAGAGCACAACGCGTACCGGCACGAGTCTAGACCTAATAATACGTTATTTATTTGATTTATGACGTTTGAGCAAAGATAGTCGTATAAATAGTCATTTTTATTGGAAAATGATTTTTAAAAATAATGGCGCAAGTTTTGGAGTCTCGGGACAATTTTATCTAGCCTAAACGAGCCTGAGTGTCGTTTTGTTACAAGATAGCAAAAATTGCACCTCTAGTCCCTGCGCCTAAACTCCCATACGCGCACCTCTCTTTTGGGAGTTGTCATTTTTGGACCAAAACACAATATATAGTTTTCTCTTTTTCTCATTTGTAACCTAACCCTAACCCTAAACCTAAACTAATACGACACACCCTCTCTCTCTCTTGTTTTCCTGCCGCCGACACCACGAACCGCCACCACCCTCCACCGTACACCGCCGTCACCATAGCAAAACACCACAACTCCCACATCATTTCTAGCATATTTAAGTCATCTTGGGAGGTCCAATCGTGGAGATCGAGTACCACGCGCCACCACCGCCGTTTTTCTTATTGTTTTCTTCTTGGTAAGTGTGAAATGAGAAACAAGGGTAAAAAGTTTGTTAAAACACCGATTCACGACCTTGTGTGAATCGGTGTGAGTCAAATCAAGCGGGTAACGAATTCTTTGGCTAAAAACAAGTGTATGTTGGCATCATCAAGTTTGTGTCGCGTTTCTGTTTTTGGGTTTGCGTACCATGAACCGTAAACTCGGGTACGAGCTTGGTTTTGTTATTTTGATTTGGTTCGCGAGGAGCCGAGACCCACAAAAAGGGATTAGTTTGATTTTTGGTTTGCTTAAGTCTTGGATCTGAGGAAAAATGCTAGTCCATTTGGTTTTTACACGACGTTAGGCTTGAGCCGAGACCATAAGGTCTTAGCATGGTAAGATTTGTTTCATTTTTGGTCTGAATGGTATGTTGGATTTGGATTTAGATGGGACTCGAGCCGTAGGTATTGATTTTTTTTTTGCCGAGTGGATTGTGAGGTTATGTTGTTGCGGATTTGACTTGGATAGTTGGTGATGTTTTGGCAGTGTCGATGTCTAGCCGAGACCTTGTGGTCTCGGAAGGGCCTCGACTTGCCTATACTTGGATTGATTGACTTTATTTGGACTATTTTGACTTGTTGACTCGACTATTGTGACCGCGGGTATATTTGGTTTGATATGGGTACGGGATTATAAGTGTTGACCCGAGGGAAACGAAATATTGACCGTGGCTCGAAATATAAAATAACTCGTGGACTTCACTTGTTTTTTTGACACCATTGGACAAAACAAAAGAAAAATAGAAAGGAAAGTGATAAATGTTAACTTGTTGTTAAATAAATATAATAACAAAAGTAACTTTTAAAGTATATGAGTTGATTTTTAAATAAAAATGGAAAACGCGAGAGTTATTGGACGTTTCGAGGCACGTTATCGTAGGTTACCATATTTTGACTAATTGGAATATTTGTTGGATTATTGTTGGAGTTACGGATCGGTTTAACGTTAATAGACCCAATTGACATGGTTATCGGACTTATTGGGTTGACGAATCCAATAAAGGCCCGGTAAGTGTGTTGGAGGAATTTATTAGCGTGTGACCCATCCTTATGACTTACCATTTATTTGCGATGGGTAAGTTTGGCTCTGGATTGATAAGCGAGACGAAGGAATTATTGGACTTATCGGGTTGACAAATTCGATAAGGACCCAATAATTCGTCCGGATACGTTATTAAGCTTTTAGCTTAATCATTTAGACCTTTGACCTTTACCGTGCATGAGATTGACTTGATGATTGATTGGTAGTTGAATTACTTGGGATTTTGCAACACCAGATTTGAAATATATACTTGGACTTGGAATATTATTTCACTTTGGACATGTTGAACTATTGGGACACGAAACGACTATAGTACATTAGACTCGTAATGAATTTAATGTATTCTAGCCGTAATTGACAAACAATATGAAAACAATGTCTGAACGTGCAATAATATTTAGAAATACTCGTTAAATAGTACTTGGAAAATTGATTTTTAAATAAAGTGTTTTGACTTGGAAACGTTCGATAAACGAACGAGTCATGGCGAAATTTTGTTTTAAACTATAAAACGAGTATGTTTTATGTAACTAAATGGGATTATGGGGAAATACCGACGGTTACCAATCTACTCATCCTATTTGACATGTTTGTTATTTGTCATCTCTTTGACTTCTCTCCGTCATCTCTTCTTGACTCAAGTTTCCGTCAGTATTCCTCGCGTCGATTCCGTTATTTGTTTTCTTTTTGGTGTGTGTACTTTTGAGTCCGTGTCTTCTACCGATACACGAGTGATGATACCAAACTCTTTTAAAAGGCTAAACTGATATTATTTTTGGGAATGGAAGTGGTTAACTTATGGAAACTCTTGCGCATTTGATTTCTTTTATGAGATATATTTTGAGACAAGTATTTATATTATTAGGTCGTGCCGAGTCCGTTGTGCCGTGATATCATAGTTGTCGTTGTGCTATACAACCCTTGAGTTATTATGTTTGTGTGTTGCTTGACTAAGGTGAGTTTCATAGCCCTACTTTTACTCATATACTGTTTTGTTGAAACCTTGGGGTGAGAAAACATGCAAAACTGTTTTGAATGGACCAGATGTGTTGATCCCAGTTATGCACTTGATCGAATTTCTTAGCTTGTAAGGGTTAGTTATCTTAGATAAATATAAAACAACTAAGTATAGAAACTGTCTTGAAGTTTATCAAACACAATGCGGAATTTTGTATTTGATCTTAAGAAGAACTTTGTATATCAAACAGTAAACAATAACACAAGTATATCAAACTAAACACTTCAATATTATTGATATAATACGAATACTCAAAAGTATTAGGGTTTTACAACCTTGAAGTTCTATAAAAAATTGTATTGATCTCTCTAGTATTAAGATCTCTCTATCTCTATGTCCTAGGACTTCCTTTTATATACTAAGGAGTCCTAGTCGGCTTACAATAACTTTCTATACAAGATAAATATCTTTTCTATATTTATCTATTACTAAACTTTTGTTACAAAATATTCTATAAACATAAACCGACTCTAATACTCCAGCAGTACTAACAAACACTCAGCAGTACTAATACTTTACTCTGGCAGTATTAAGTCTCTAGCAGCATTAACTCTTTGTTCTGGCAGCATTAACTTAGTACTAGCAGTACTAAGTTTCCTTTTAGTAGCATTAACTACTTAGAGTATTTTCCTTGAAGTCTGTCAGCAGTCTTAAGGTACTCTAATAGTCTTAACTTCCATAAGCAGCATTAATCTTTATAACTAGCAGCAGTAATGACTTAGAGCATTTTCCTTGTAATACCTGAGCATTCTTAATCACATGAGCAGCATTAACACCTTGGAAGCTTTAATTCCCAACAAACCTCCCCTAAACTTGATATTTTCTTCAAAAATCATCAAGTTTTCTTCAAAGCTTTAACCATTACTAGGAGGATGCTTCCAAACACTTCATTGTTCATTCCTCAGTCTTGTAATAAACCAAATAAGCTCATCTGCCATACTTTCATTCATTCCATATTTCATTTGAAGCCTACTTTCAAGCATCTTACCTAATGTAGCCTTTGTGAGTGAATACTTCTTTTCAACCAACATGTTGATATGCATAGCATCTATTGTCAACTCATGAAGTCCACATGTATCTATCAACCTCCAGCTTATCACCTTCTGGTTATAGAAAGGTCTTCTCCATACGTCATCTTCTACATGAGGTTCAAAGATATTCTTCAAATCACCCCACAACATATAATCTTGATCAGACACTGGTTGCTTCAATGGTCTTGTTGGTCCATACTTCTCCTTAACAAGCTTCCAAAGAGTCTCCAAATCCTCTCTGTTAAAACTTCTTAACATCTTATTAAACCTGAAGAATATATAAAACTTTCCATCAGCTCTTTTGATTTCATATACTACTTTCTTTACGCTCTATTTATATATTCTCCAACCAACAATATCTGGAAGTTTTGTAGCCAAAGGTACAGCGTCAATAGTTGGCTCTTCATCATCATTAGAAACCACTGTTATATACTGCTTAGTATCTTCTTCTGTACCTTTGTCTGTGATTTTCCGTCCTTTGGGATTACTCCCAAAAGCAACATATCCTTCATCAATTTCTTCAAAATCTTCAAGATAGGACACGTCTCCTGTCATGTGCCTAGAGCATCCACTGTCAAAAACTCCTTCATCCTCAAATTTCACCTGTGGATTGCCATGCACATTAAGTAAGAAAATTAGTTTCTCTTGGGGACCCAAGCCATTATTGACTTGGATCTGCCTTGTGCATCAATGTAATTGTATTTCTTTAAAACTATTGATGCACTGCTGCTTCTGGAAACATGATCTAAAACTTTAACTTTTGGTTTCCAGACCCAACAAGCTGAGGCCTTAACAGCATAGAAATGATTTCCCAAAACAGTATCAGTTACTGCTTTTGGCTTAGCAGTAGAAACTACTGCTTTTGCCTTAGCAGTACTAAATGTTGTATTCTTTTGAGTGGGTCTTTTTACAGATGAATGTGATGTATTTGAAAAGTGTAACCTTGAATTAGCACCATTCACTGTTCTTTTTGAGTTAGCAATACTAACTGATCTAGCAGTATTAGTTACTACTGCTGGTTTAGAAATATTTTGTTTGGCAGTATTAACTGATACTAAACCAGATCTCATTTGTACTGCTGTTGGAACCATGTTTCTTTTAGCATGTGGGTGAGTATTTTTAGAAAAACTTTGATGATTCACCCTCTTAGCATAGCTCCAAATAGGCTTTTGATAGTAAAAACAATTTTCCTGTAAATGCTCAAAACTACCACAGTGATAACAAGCCTTGTTAAACATCTCAAAGTCACTCCCTAACCTTTGTGACATCATGTTATTCTAATTTCTCTGGTTACCTCTAGGCCTGTTAGTATACATCCTAGGTTGCTCAATGAAATCAACAATTTTCCTAGACAACTTTTTACCAAAACTAGGTTTAACAAGCTCAACTTGTTTAACACTAGGTTTAACTGTTTTACCTTCTAACTTAGGTGTAGACTTCACCTGTTCCTCATCATCATCAGATACCCAATCTTCAATGATAGATGCATCAGGATATTTCTTTTCAGCCTTAGGTTTCTCCTCATTACACTTACAATTTTCACCTAAAGACTTATCATCAAACTCAACTAAACAAGAAAATTCAGGTATAGGAGGTACATACTTTCCTGTTATTGAAGAAGGAACTTCATTATAACCTATACCACTACCTCTCGTCATACGTTGACACTCAATAGTCTTATTTACACTTTCAGATGCAAATTCAAGCTTATTTACTTTAACTTGATGTTTTTCTTTTTCTTGATAAGCTGCATCTTCTTTTTAGCCTTTTCTAACCTTTTAGTAAGTTCATTAATGACATTTTCTTTAACATAAAGCTTACTTTCTAGAACATTAACCTTCTCAACATACTCTGTCTCATTCTGTTTAAAGAATTCAAGTCTTTGCTCAATAGATTTTAAGCCTACTTTATAGCCTAGATTATCTAACTCTAACTTCCTTACATCTTCTATTAGTTTTTCATTCCTAGCCTTAAGTTCCTCAATAGTATCTAAACAAGATTTATAAGAACAACCAGAATCATTAGATACCTCAGAATCAGAGCTGGATGAAGAAGAAGAGTAAGCCATAAGTGCAAAGTTTGGTCCTTCAGTTGCTTGATCACTCCAGTCATATCCACCCAAACCATCACAAGACACCAAAGCTGTAGAATTCTTAGGTTCCTCAGACACAGCTTTCCTGAGCTCTCTCCATTCTTGTAGTCTTGGCTCCTTGGTGCCCTGCATTCTCTAGCAAAGTGTCCCTTCCTGTGACAATTGTAGCATTCAATCTTGGATTTATCAAAACCCATGTTATCCTGCCCATTGACCTTGAGGTTTCTTCCAGTCTTCTTCAAAAATCTCCTTGCCCTCATTGTCAACATTGCCATCTGCCACTTCAAGTCCATCTCTTCAAGATCATATGGATGAATCTGTTCTAAATCCTCATGCACAATCTGAGAATTAGTAGATTGACCAGCTAAGAAAGCATAGATAACAGCATCACTCAAGTTATCAAGGGTTGTAGACCCAGCAGCATTAACTTGTGTGCCAGCAGTACTAACTCCATGAGCAGTATTAACTGCTTCATTAGTACTGTCAGGACTGTTATTGGAGGAGGACACAAAAGCTAAGTTCTGTGAGCTTGAGGATAAGCTAGATGACCCTTTGACTTCAGGTTCATACACTTTTAGATTGTTATACAGATCAACTAAACTTATTGTATCAAGATCAGCCTTGTTTCTCCACACCACAATATGTGTGTTCCATTTTGGTGAAAAGCTTCTTAGAAACTTTTGATTTATATCTTCTTGAGGAATTGTTACTTCCACAAGTGCTAGTTGACTAATAAGTTTCTGATGTCTGTCAAAGGTCTGATCAAGATTCTCAGAACTAGGAGCAACAAAATTCTCATATTGTTGCTTCAAAAGGTTTTTCCTGGTCTTCTTGGTAGCAGCATTCCCTCCAAAACTTTTCTCAATTGCTTCTAACAACAATTTAGCATCCTTGATGTGATTGAAAGTCAACTGATGGTCATTAGGAATGCCCATCATGAGAGTGCTTCTAGCCTTAACTTCCAGTCTTCTTTGTGCCTTGTCTTCAGCAGTTTTAATAGGCAAGACAGTGACAACACCAGCATCAGAAGCTTCTGTTTTAGGTAAAGTATTGTCAGTCTCTATTACCTCCCACATAGAATAATCAACCATCTGAATATACTGCTCTATTCTCATTCTCCATAGCTCATACTCTCCAGACTTGAGCATTGGTACCTTTGATGCAGTAATCATGTGTGTAGATTCTGAATCCATGTCTTCAGTAAGATCAGAACAGCCTTGAGTCTAAACAAGTTCTTCTTGATCACAGCTTCTAGATCACAAGCTCTGATACCACTTGTTGATCCCAGTTATGCACTTGATCGAATTCCTTAGCTTGTAAGGGTTAGTTATCTTAGATAAATCTAAAACAACTAAGTATAGAAACCGTCTTGAAGTTTATCAAACACAATGCGGAATCTTGTATTTGATCTTAAGACGAACTTTGTATATCAAATAGTAAACAATAACACAAGTATATCAAACTAAACACTTCAATATTATTGATATAATACGAATACTCAAAAGTATTAGGGTTTTACAACCTTGAAGTTCTATAAAAAATTGTATTGATCTCTCTATCTCTATGCTCTATGACCTCCTTTTATAGACTAAGGAGTCCTAGTCGACTTACAATAACTTTCTATACAAGATAAATATCTTTTATATATTTATCTATTACTAAACTTTTGTTACAAAATATTCTATAAACATAAACCGACTCTAATACTCTAGCAGTACTAACAAACACTCAGCAGTACTAATACTTTACTCTGGCAGCATTAAGTCTCTAGCAGCATCAACTCTTTGTTTTGGCAGCATTAACTTAGTACTAGCAGTATTAAGTTTCCTTCTAGCAACATTAACTACTTAGAGTATTTTCCTTGAAGTCTGTCAGCAGTCCTAATGTACTCTAGCAGTCTGATCTTTCATAAGCAGCATTAATCTTTATAACTAGCAACAGTAATGACTTAGAGCATTTTCCTTGTAATACCTGAGCAGTCTTAATCACATGAGCAGCATTAACACCTTAGAAGTTTTAATTCCCAACAAGATGTTATTTTGTGATTTTTAGCATGATTGCTACGTAGACTGGCTAGGTTAATAGCTTTGTGCTCCTGTGCACGTTGATTATAACTTGGTGTTCCTGTGCACGTGGATTATTACTTGGTGCTCCTGCACACGTTGATTTTATTTGGTACACCGGTGCACATTGATTGGTATTTGATGCTTCTTGTGTACGTATAATATTTTGATCTTTTGAATTGTCCATTGTAGCAAATAGTTATGTTTTGGTCCAGTGTTAATGCCTTATGCTTAAACCTATGAACTCACCAGTGTTATCTGACCTTTTTAGCATGTTTTCTCAGGTAATTGATGATGATATCGTTAGATGACTTTTGTTTGGAGGCTTGGCAAGCGGCATGGTTGAAGGATCAATTTAAACTCTGATATCTCATTTGGGACCTATCTTTATGTTTTTCTTTTGGGCTTACTTCCGCACTTTTGAATAAATGTAAACATTAAATGTTGGATTTGAAACGTTTTATTTAAAACGGATGATGTATTTACATTTTCTTATGCTTGTGTTGTATGCCAATCCCGTAGCACCCCAATTCTTGATTTGTCTTCCCCTGAACCGAATTTTGGGGGTGTTACAATATTTCAACCTTAATAGTGTAATGTGACAACTTTGAAATTTTGTGTATTATAAAAATAGATAAGTAATCGACTATTATGAAATACAAAAAAGAAAATTTATATTTTCACATACATTTTGTAAAAAAACTTCACACGCACATGTGTCCCTGAAAGTTTTTTCCAAAAAAGACGCGTCAATATAGCATTTCTAAAATACATAAAATTAAAATAAAATTGTATCCATAAACAAAATTGTATGAAATAGTAGAGTTAGGAGACGTATGAGCAGTAACTATAACCAGATATCCGAGATGCACCGACCTAAATTAAATGCATCCCTAATCTTAGATTCATCATAATGTGTTTTCTAGCTTTTTGTAAGATTTAACCTTATGATTGTGTGGATCTATTCGGGTGGTCTTGGATCTTGAAAGAACAAGAAACCCATTGTTCAGAGTTAGAGAGATGAGATGAACTAGAGAGAGAGGGAGACTCTTGAGAGAAAATCTGGATAATATTAGATTAAGTGTGTGTGTTGTTACAAGAGTTCCAACCCTTCCCAAGTGTGGGAAGGGCTTTATATAGTTACTAATATTGTGCCCCTAGTGGGCTGTGGAGTGAGCTGACAGTGGGGAAAGCCCCGACCCACTCCACAAATATAAATACGAATAAACTAATAATACTAATAATACTAATATTACTAAGCTAATATTAATAAGCCTACGAGCTATGTGAATGCTAAATAGATGCTCGGGGTGACCGAGCCTTCATCTGAATATTTATATTCCTAACAATCTCCCCCTAAGGGAGGTCACCCCAGAAATAATAATTTGAATTCTAGCATTCTTTCTTCTGAACTTGTCTTTATAGCTCGTAGTCTTTGATTCTTCAAAGTCTTGTATCTTTGTGCATTGTGCATCCAGCAGTAATCATTTGATGACTGATTGATTGTCTTGGATGATCTTTGAGTATTCTTCGACTTTATCATCCAACATTTGTTTCCAAGTCATCTTACAGCAGTATGTCACCACGTGATGTGATAGTCTTCGAGCCGACATGCTCACACTATTTGGTGTCATGATCTTTTGCATCAGAGTTTGCAGAAGCCGTGTTGAAGGTCGTTTTGGTTGATCATGACTTTGTTGAGTTACAATGATGACGTAGTGTGAGCATGTGGTAGAGGATTGGCATCTTTACTGCAACCAGCTACAACATCCAACAGCCACAACCGCCAGAAGTTCCTGCATACGACAGTTAGCAATAAAACGTCCGGTACTTACAGGTTCGGACATCGAGATTGTTAACAGCATAGTGTGAAAACTTTCTCTAATCCTTACCCAGACCGTTCCTAATCGAAAACCCACAGAGGGCTTTTTAAGATCGTACCGTAGTATATCAACGATTAGGTGAGTCGCTGGAGATCACTCCACGACTGTAGACCGTTTGAAACCGCCGTGATCACTAAGCGTAATCCCCAGGGAATTACCGAAGTGACCTGCTTTCAGGGCTGCTTAATGTTGACCCTTGCAGGAATTTCCATTCAATCATTGAGAAATACATTTGTAAATTCTCTCATAAATGTTCTGGCAGATTGCTAAGATCTGCGTAGGACTCATGAGTTTACAACTGGTGTCCTTAATGTTGAACAACCAGTGTAGAAATAATTCGTGTTCCTATGAGATCTTTTTATGCATCTCGTGGCTCTAGACTCTATTGTGCGTTTTGATTTGGTAATTGGAGGCTGGATAGGACTGCCACATTTTCAATATCATCTAACTCGGAGTGAGAGAGACGATAGAAATGTATTGAACTCCGTGACAATTGAAACAAGAGTCCTTTGAGGGACCTTGAGTGGCTAGGGAGGGTTGTGCAGCGTATCACTGGGTCCATGATACTTTGTCTTCAATGCCAGCAATCATCTAAGTGATTCTGACAGCATATGAATTGACCCGGTTTTTGCCTAAGTTGTAAGGAGGGCTTCTTTCTTTTCACCCTTTATCTTTACAATTCTTTTTCATTCTTCAACCCCTTCAGTGCTTACCGAGACTTCATAACTAGCACCTTGTTGGGTTTGTTCCAGTACTAGCTCCATCTCAGTCGGCACTTTTCCCTTATCCACTTTTCTCCTTTTTAATCATACCTAAGGACTTCTATACTAACTAGTAGATTGTCCCTGGGTAGATTCCTCCAGCTCTGGCGGGATCATGGGAACTTGAGCCTAACCTAACCATCCTTATAACTCCATGCATTCATTAAAATGGTCAGTCTTTGGTATTCTTCCATGATTGCCATAAAACCAAATCCTTGAAAAATCTCTCAAAGTGTTCATGAATCTGAAACACATTTTTGCTAACACTTGAGAGTTTTATATTTTTCAAATGCTCCCCCTCAACATGTGCTCAAATGATTGTTTTATAAATTTGCACATGTCAGGTGAAGCTCGCACTTTTGAATTGATTGATTTTCCAAGAACATGATCATCGCGAGACACGCTTACATCACTAGTAAACTAGCTTGAAATTATTACCCGTCCAGATCACATTCAAGGAAGATCGCTCGAAATCGGTACATTCTACTCAGACACGTCCTTTGCGAGACACGCTTACATCACCAGATAAACTGGCTTGAAATTATTACCCGTCCAGGACATGTCCTTTCGACTACTGACTTTAGCTATCGTCAATTCATTGGTGAAGTCTGAGCCTTGCTCACATAAGATGCATGCCAAATCCTTTTTGTCAATTCGCTCCCCCTCACTATGTGCATCGATATACGAAAGAGTTTAGCACATATGGGAGAGCTTACATTTAAGTCCAAAACATCACATTTTCATCAGGTTTCATATTTAAATCACATTCTCTCCTCCGATCAAAAATTTCAAACCTTTTGAGATTTGTAATCCCAATTAATTTAAATAAGTTAGAAAATGTGGGAGAAAATGTGTCCGATTTAATGTAGTCTGATGATGGAACATACTATGCTCCCCCTTAATCTAAGAGGGAGATTCACTGCTTTTTATGCACAAGATAACTTTTATGACACAAATGATATTGACCTTTTTGTGCAGACAATGTAATCATCCGCTTTTCTGAGTGAATCAGTTGTCAACATCAATCATCCATCCACCAACAAATCTTTCGCAAATGTAGTTGATCCCCACTTGGCGAGACCAAAATAGATGAATGGTGGTGGTGGTGGTGAAAGTGTTGTTGTTGTTGTTGTTGCCGACGTTGTTGTTGTGGTGAATTCCGAGCCAATCAATAGAGTTTGAACGTCTGATCAAATGGTTAGAATGGGAACTGGCACATTCATTTTGGCTATGGAATCTGCATAAGAATATGAACATAGATATACATACATACAGATACACTATTCCTTAATAGCTACCCTTCAGCAGCTTGCCATATTATAATACCAAGTTCATTTTATAATCAAACCACAATCAGAAAGTACGTCAAACCACTATCTAGCATGAAGAGCAATTAGCAATCATGAACATGGCAATTCACACAGATTTCAATATTCAATTCAGGATCTTAGGAACATGATTCTAACATAATAGCAATATACCTAAGCGAATCCTGAGAACATATGCACAATATCAACAACAATTAAGCAGCAATCGACTAACAAGAGTCAAACAACATTTGAAACTCATTCATTCAG
This sequence comes from Artemisia tridentata subsp. tridentata, assembly GCA_021014915.2. Lineage (NCBI taxonomy): Eukaryota > Viridiplantae > Streptophyta > Magnoliopsida > Asterales > Asteraceae > Artemisia > Artemisia tridentata. Next base: position 429,678,089 of record CP139507.1, on the reverse strand, counting down.
ATCATACAAATGTCATAGGAGTATTCAAGAACATCAAACACAACTGGTTTTCTTACTTCTTTTAGGTTTTGAGTTTTGATGTATCTAGGGGATTAAACGAGGATACCAAAGTAACACAAATGAACCTTCTAGATACATAAAGCTAGAAAACTATAAGCAAATTGCACATAATGTCCTAAACTTTCTAGCAACTAACACGTTTGGCCATTTGATATAAAGTTTTAGCAAGATCCTCTTCAACTAATACCCCATTAACTACAAAACCATTTCTAACAAGTATGAGTTAACCAAGAAATCCGTTTGATGATATAAAATTTGAATTCACTCTCCCCCTCAATCAATGACCCGTATTCTAGTTAAATATTTGTATTCGCTGATTGAGTGACAAATTTTATGCACAATCCAAGTATAAAAGAATTTCAAGCAACACATAATCACCAAGTGTCTCACAAATAATTTTCAGAAGAATCTTAGAATGAAAACTATTTGTATGCAAAGAATATTTCTCTTCTTTTTCCAGAAATGATGCACTGAAACGTACATCAGATAGAAGAAACATGGATATAAAGTAATCCATGCCCAGGTGAACATCACCCAGTTGGAGGAACAACTGTCTTTTAGGCGACGTGCTTTCCCCATTTTGAAGCGCGGGTTGCTATCTAAAGTAATAGCAAGCCATTAAGACATGTTTTAACCATCCATTTTAACTTCTGCTCGAGCTTCATTTAAAGACCCGTGCCATTATTGAATGATATTTCTAAGTCCGTAAATGTTATCGATAAACAGAAGACATGCCTAGGTGAAACTATTTTTGGTCTTTTCTAATTTTTTAATTTTTATGGTTTTTCTGATTTTACGTATCTCTATTTACAATTAGCAAGATTTCTATATATCTATTTACAAAATGGTATAAGATATGAAAAAGAATGTAAGAAGCAAAATATATACAAGGATACGAACCGAAAACCATTACTCCTCAGCATCCTGAATCTTTTCCGCTTCCATCATTTAACTTGCTGAAGAGTAACGTGAGCACTTTTAACTTAGGGATTAATTCAGGCTTTTCACTCTCCCCTAATTAGTGCTCTCCCCTAATCTGACAACCTTTCTGATGAACACCCATAATAGAAGAAAGAATTTGGATGAACGCCCATAATATGAAGAAGTCTTTAGATAACCGAATGCATGTCGTCTTTAGTCTTCTAACACATAGCGGAGAATGTAGAATAGACTGTTGACTCGACCTTCTTCAAGATTGCCCAATTTGGAGGAACAGAATACCAATCATCTTCATCTCACCAAATGCCTTCCAGTAACCTTACATATAACCCATCAGCCCGCAGCCTACACATGAGATGATAACACACAGCAGAGAATGAAGAATAGACTGACGACTCGACCTTCTTCAGTCTTTAGTATAACACCAAAGTAACAAGTTGAAACACTGATCATCTATAGTATGTATCCATCCTTGGATATTAAGCCCTGATCACATGAACCTGTTGTGCGTCCTTGATGTACACATTCTCTCTCCCCTGATGGTTACGATTAATCAGCCCATGACGTAAAAGCGAAACGATAATACCAAGGTAACAAGTTGAACCACTGATCATCTCTGCGGTTATCAATACCGGAATAACTTCAACTTAAGAAGCAGTATAAAGCCCGATCACGTGAACCTGTTGTGCGTCCTTGGTGTACACATTTCTCTCCCCCATGATGGTTACGATTAATTGGAATCATCATCATGATGTGTACATGCAGCGTAATGACGTGTACATGAAGCATTGACTAGAAACCCTTTGTTGCTGATTGTACCAGCCCATGAGACAATGTCGATTAGCATTCCATGACCATGTTCTTCAACACCTTGATAGACGGAGGAAGATGTAGTGTTGGAGAACCATGGTTTGCACGACTCCTGAACTGACGTATTCAGGAGTCGTATGACCATTTCTCAATCATCAATCAACATGTAGAATAATATTCACCCTTTCCCCCCCTCAAAAATTGCATATGCCTGGCAACTGCAATTTTTGATGATTGAACTAGTGAATATGAATACCATGAACGGTAAGTGGCTCCGCTTGACGGTTCTTGAAGACTGACATGTTGTTTATTCACCCTTTCCCCCCCTCAAAAATTGCATATGCCTGTCAACTGTAATTTTTGGTTGAATACGTGAATAGAAATATACTCCAATATGCGCCAATCCACTTGAAAACTGAATAAGCACGGAAAGAGCATCAAACTTGTTGATAAGAATGGCCATAAATAAGAAGATTCCTCTTCTTTTGAAGATAAAGTGCACTCAAGCGTACACTTTTCTTTTCTTTGAAGAACTAGGCCTGAACTGATGTATTCAGACGTCATAATGATGAAGAGCGAGGCCTGCACTGATGTGTACAGACGTCATTGTCGTTGAAGTACGAGGCCTGAACTAAGGTGTTCAGACGTCATAATGATGAAGATCGAGGCCTGAACTGAGGTATTCAGACATCATAGTCGTTGAAGAGCGAGGCCTGCACTGAAGTGTACAGACGTCATATCTCTCTTTTCTAATTCTCTCATCTAACTCCTTACCAACCCCATTATCATTTTATCGGCTTGATATCGTGACCACTGATGGAGAAAAACCCAATATGATGAACTTGAGACTGAAGTAACATAACCTGAACTTGTGACTTAAACTTGTACTAATGCAAGACAAAGAGCGGTGCAGAGACTTCGTGCAACATCGAATCCCTAAGTACTCTATACTCTTCAACCAACCAACCATCAAGTATAAGACGTACATCACCTCTTGGATATCCACAACTTCGTGTGACACTGAGCACTACAACGTGACTCCTTAAAGTGATAGTTATTTTGTAATAGGGAGAAAGAAAAAATAACTAGATATCCAAGTCCTCGTCATTGTATTGAAAGCTCGAACAAGGATCTCGAAGAATCTTCATCCAACCTCCCCGATATCTTCAGATACTAAGTGCACGCACTCATGAAATTTCACTTCAGCCTCAAATAAATAATACTGAACAAACGCCGTAGTCACATCTTGTCGATTAAATGCCCCCGATCTAGCCATTTGTGATGTTATAGCTGAACTTTGATAATGGTTTTAACCCAATCATGGTCAAGAGCGCATAGCCCATCATCACGGGATTTTATAAATCTATGGTTTAAACCGAGAAATAAGTTCTTTCGCGGGATTTTACAAAACCAAGAAGAAACCGTGAGACAGTAACAGATTGAATGTGGCATGACTGATTCGTTTTTGGTGAATATCAATTTGGGTTAAGAACATCCAGTGAGAATTACTGAGCACATCACAACTTTTAAAACTTTCGTCCAACTAACCAACCTCGAACACAAACAACTAATTGTGACCACTTGATGAAGGAAACCCAATATACCAATACTGCGAATGAAGTAGAATTACTCAAATTTGTTACCTAAGCTTGCACTGTTGTTGGAAGAACGGTGTAAAGTCTCTAAGTACTTAACGTTATCCTGACAAAGTATGAGACTTTCATCACCTCTTGCAATTATCCACAACGTCTTCTACGTGTGACACTGAGTACTACAATGTATCTCCTTTAAGTGATAGTTAACCAGGTCTTCAACTATCCACCCCGACTTCTGGAAACTAGATAACCCAAGTCTTCAACTTACATCTTAAGCACGAGCAAGTTATGATTGAAATCATGCATCCAGCCATTCCCGATTTCAAGATAAAATAGGTAGACTCTTTCGTGAAATCCAACCTCACTCTCAAGCAAGGAATACCAAATTAACTTCGTGATCATTTTGTGCGGTTGAATAGTCGAAGGGAGAAGAAACATGCGTTAATTCTTAGCAGTGCCCATGACTCATAGTCAGTCCAAATAAACATAGCTGTCTGACCCAGCTGCTTGGATGTTATCTGGTGTAGTGCATGGAATAGTTGTCATACAGTGTACAGGATTTTACAGTTCTTGAGATTTAACCGATAAATAAATTCAAGAACAAACTGCCCAACAGTAAGTATCAAACCGCTGAAATCTTAGGAAAGTCGCTAAGAGCCAACCCGCTGAAAGCTAAACCACTGAAACTGGAACCACCATTCAAACCGCCGGAGACTGAACCACTGAATCCTGCATCGCTACGATCTGACCCGCTATAACTGGAACTGCTAAGATACAAACCGCTGGAGACTGAACCGATACGATCTGACCCGCTGTAACCGGAACCGCTAAGATTCACACCGCTGTAGACGGAACCGCTAGGAAACACGCGCTAATTCTCCCCCTCAACAAGGGCATGAAATGACCTTTTTGCCAAAGCTGAGAGTCCGTGATGTATGTGAATTTGTCAGGCATAATACATGGAAAGAGACAAATAAAACTACTGCAAAGAAGATGGTGATTAAGACTCTCTTGTAGTAACCCCTCGTTTGTCTCCTCATCAATGGTTTAGCAGATTAAAAAATTCCCTGAAGCTCATAATATGCCAACACCGCTTGATGAAAGAATGTGTAACGGGTTAAAACACGTCTCTGAACAAACCACCTCCCGTCTTTAAGTCTGACCACCTCTTGAGAAGATCTTGTACTACAATCCCATTAGAAGCTTGAGAAACAACAATCACTTGATGAAGCTTGATAAAGGACAAGTTAGTGACTTATACTTGCACTAAATTTGTGATTTAGGACCTATATTGAGCACAACAAAGTAACTCCTTTAAATATATGTAGTGATATATACCCAACCTTCCATCCTTTATTGTATATATCCACTTCTTGAACATCCAAGTCTAATCACCCTAAATAAGCTCGAGCAAGGGTCATCAAACATCATGCATCCATCCAACCCCGAGATGTTTGAGACACTAAGTACACCAACCCGTGAATTAACAAACCAACCAAGTTACCATTATTTCCCAATTCATGCCGATCTCGAAGCACAAACTTATCCTGAAAAATTAGCCAAACCCCGTAAGTTTTACTATGTCAAAATCCATGTCCCGCCTACTTGTCCAAAATTGATTTGACGGGATTTTACTACTCTTGAGATTTAAACCGAGAAATCGAATCTTTCGCGGGATTTTCTAAAATCTACAAGAGAAACCGTGAAATCAACAAGAATAGCCTAGAGTAAAGTGCAGTACTAAACTTCAAAATTCAAGTTACAGGAATCAAATCATAACTTGGTCAGATCGCAACAAGTCAAGTCACAGATTGTCAATTTGCAACAAGTCATATTGCAATCAACCAAATCACAATTAGTCAAATCGCAATGTCAAATCGCAACTGGTCAAATCGCAATCAGTCAAGTCGCAACAAGTCAAATAGCAACTTGACAAATCGCAGTTAATCAAGTCGAAATTCGTCAACGATAACTCAAATTGCAAAGATTAAATTGCAGGCTCACTCAAATCGTAGGCATCAATAGGACAATGCTGCCAAATTCACAACTCTGAAATCACGTTGACATCCATATACTCCAAATACAAGCCGTGACGTGTGTATCCTCGTGAAACTTTGTAGATCCAAACATACCACACTTTTTCACCAAATAATAAAGACAAACAAAAATCTGTGTATCCCAAACAAAGTCCGGTTAACTCATTTTTGTGTGTCATGATTTTGGCAACGATTTCAATCCAGGTCCACAACTCTAAACGAATTGCTCGGTTCAATTTGTGAGCCCAAATCCAACAATCCAACCCTACATATAACCATAGGCCCATACGATTAAAGAGTAAGCCCGATCAAATTCCATTATGAGCTCAATAATTCACAACTTGCGAAACCAGGAAAGAACAAAATGGGCCAGTCAATAACCTAATAGCTGTCAATCCACAACTTGTGAAACCTGGGCCCAGAACAAATATAATCAGATCCACTTCACAACCCTAATTAACGGTTGTATCACCTCACCCCAAGTAATCACTCATAAGGATAACCCAAATCACCCTATAATCCGCCTCCATAACTTATAATATCATCCAATCTCATCTCAAGCTCAGTCAACAATCATTGTCATCATTTCGTATCCATTACAACTGAATAAGAAACCCAACGAATCAAACAAAACAAACCTAAATTAAATCGTACCCTGACTTAGTAGTCCTTTTATGCTCCATACAAATCAAGAAAGTAATTTCGTAATGACTTCAAGATCCTCGAGGGGTCTCGGGTAGGTTTTGTTATATTCGTTTTCATATTGTTTGTTTTGATTGTGTCTTCGTATTTTAGTTTCAACCGAAAGAAGGAGAGATGATAACATAATTGTTATTGTCTTTTTCCTTTTGACATTCGGATATAAATTAGAAGCGAGGCTTCAACAAATGTGATCTGTGATGCTATATGTTTAACAAAAAAATCTTTGAAAGATTGTGGCAAAGTTGAACAACGCTGAGATCATGAGATTTTTCTTTGGATGTGTGATGAGATGTAGGTGTCGGTTTAGTTTGATGGAGTAGTTGTTGGTTTTGGGTTTAGATTGTGGATAGGTTGTGTTAAACTAATGATGTTCTTGTAGGACTGAGGTCGATAAGACTGGTATTGTTGGTTGTGTTCTGGTCAACGCAAGAGGGTGATGTTTGTGACATTGATTAGGTGAGATGTTTGATTAGGATTAGTTCATGGAGTTGGATTTGTATTGGCATGTTACTGGTCTTTCGTATTAAGTTTATTGCTTGGACTGATGAGGTTATAACACTGAGGTCAATGAGTCTGTTTGATGTATGGTTTGTGGTCTTGGTCACTTCATCTCCTTCTTCTTCTTTGATTCGGTTTGACTTTACTGGTTTGGTTATGACAACACGCAACGTTACTAGAAATTTTGGCAGCACTTTGTTTAGGTTAGACAAACCGCAACCATGAACTGATAGACAAACCGCAACCATGAACAGATAGACAAACCGCAACCATGAATAGATAGACAAACCGCAACTTTGACCAGTCAAAGTTGTCACTTTCACACTTTTGTCTAATACCCCTTTTTGCAGCTACACTCCAAACACCAATCCCAGCATGACACAAACCGCAACTTAGAACACCACCTTTTGACACAAACAGCAACCAAGAACAATCCACAAAAAAAACCACACAGTCAGAATATAAATATTCCTCCAAATCATGTTTCTTAAGATCCAAATCCAAACAGTCACAATATATACGAAACACCACAAAATATTCCAAATCCAAACTGTAAAACCACAAGCACATTGATGCGGTGCGATGTGTCGTTGCGGTTTAGCAGTATTAATGCCTACTCAAGTTTTAAATTTATATTTAGCCGACTTATCAATAACACACACACTTAACGAGCAGTGTACCCGGTCAGTATGAATATAATGGTAAGTAGAGTGGAACGTATTATCCAGTTATTCTAATCAGTATTTTAATGATTTAAGTTAGTTATACAACCTATTCTAACGCAAGGGGGTTCAGCCTGAGAGACTGGCACGATTTGGTTGCAATTAAATAATAAACTAAACCAATAGGCACAAATCAGCAAATAGCACACACGTACACAAATAAATACTCGAGACAATAAGAAGATCTGTCCTGATAGATAAGTAGTTTGTCACTTGTTTTATTGCTAGTTTTATATGAAGTGTATAGTTCGATGCAACGCACCGAGATTAAGTCCTTTCTCGTTGGTTCTAATCTTATCGGCGAGTAAACCCTTAATGATTACTTATGACTATCCTATTTATCTTTCTTCCTACTTTTCTACAGACGATAGAATGCATAGGCGATCTAATAAATAGGCGAGGGCAGAGGCATGGCGACCCGATCAACGCTCAGCTAGACACAGAGGTTATCAATGCACTAATAAAAGTCACCAAAGACATCAACATATAAACTTTAATTAATGAGAAAGCAGTTTTAAGGGAGTGCAATCTTTCCGTTGTCACATTACACAAGCCACCAATCTTGATGAATTAAAGTTTACTAACACAATAAAACAAAACTACTTAATGAATTAAACACATGCAGCACCTTCTTACAGCTCTTGTATCTTCGTTTGGGTGTGTCTTGTGCTGCCTATTCGTCTGAATTCGTCCAAGGTTTCTGTACTTCGTACTCCGTATATAATATTATGCCTCTCGAATTCGTCTGGTCTTGGGGTATTTATAGTTTCTGTCTGAGGGTAAGATGCGGCGCATCTAGTAAGTAGATGCGGCGCATTGACTTAACTTCGCGTGGGGTCCAAGATTATAATATTCAGGAATATTCGTACACCGCCAGAAGATGCGGCGTAACTCCATAATTAGATGCGGCGCATGTCCTCTTGTATCTTGGATCGTATCTGGTGAAATCTGGATAGTGATGCGCCGTATGTGATAAGTGAGATGCGGTGCATCTGGAGCAGATTTGTCTTGATCTTGTACATTTCAGTAGACTCTTAACTTCTTGCATGTTTTGCTCCATAATTAGTCCAAAATCGCTAAGTTTCACCAAATGCTTGTTTTTACCTGAGAATTACAAAAGTAAACGATTAAGTATCAATCCTCATACATAATATAATAAAACAAGTCAAAAAATTAAGATAAATGATAGTAATAAAATGTACTTATTTGAGTTCATCAAATATCCCCCCACTTGAACTTTACTTGTCCCCAAGTAAACCTTAGAATTAATCTTATGAAAATGTATCCTAAAAGATATTAGAATTTATTTTATATTTAAGCATGTATTCATTTTTGCCATAATCACACAACCAAACACTTAACGAATTAGAAGTAAAATAAAATAATTTGATAAAAGCAAATCTAATCGTTTAACTGTCCAGTCGTGACGAATATTCTATCACAAGCTTGGCAAGTATACACATCTCCCCCACTAAAGCCAAGGAATAACAAGTTTAAAGCGGTAAAAAGGGTTTTTAGGCTTAAAGGGTTAATTATTCTCCTTAATCTCTATCGATCTCAAATTCCAGAAAAGGCGACAAAATCACAAATACATGATCGAATCCACGAACATGATACTTGCAATTGCTCAAATCCTTAACTCGAATAGGCTAAAGATAGGACCAAGTAATCTTTACCAATAATATTATATCAAAAAGGGCGACAAAATCATAAATACATAGTCGAATCCACGACTACGATACTTAAGATTGCTCCAATCCCTAATCTCAATAAATCAAAGGTTTGGATCAAGAATAATATATGGTATGGATAATATTTGGGATACAAATTGGTGTAAAAATGAAAAATAAACAAAACAAATAAATTAAAATCCTAAGTGTGGTTAATCACTATCCCAACCATCCCATGAATAAGACTCATATCATAGAATAACTCACGCTTTAACACTTGAAACACACGCTTTAGGTAGACACGAATTATACTCAACAAGATCTTAATCAAAGAATAAACCTTAGTTGGCGTTCCCATAACTGCCAACTCCCATTCAATCCATAGATATAATATACAACAATTAGTGGTGATATCGACCACTTACATAACTTTACATAAGTTGGTTAAAACAAACATCCAACTTTTTTTTTTTTTTTTTTTTTTTTTTTTTTTTTTTTTAACATAAACATAGATGTGTAAAATTTCACCACATCACCAAAACGATAATTCTGGATAATTTTTCCATACTTTTCATGACTTCAGAAATAACGGTAATAGTGAAAGTAGTAAACACACGAAAAATAAACTCAAAGATATACAATATTTACTTTCACTCCAATTGCATTGTGCAATTTCCCGACCTAACCATAGATAATGAATTACGCACGCGAACACAGGTAATGTAAGGAAACACACTTTGCCTATAGCAATTAACCAACCACGGATTTTAATCTACAGGGTAGGCTAAGGTGTAAGGGTGTAACGAAACATTTTAACAAAGGGTGTAAGAAACGAAAGGAATGGCTCTGAGTGTTTTTCTAGGGGTATCTTACTCTAAAAATGAGAGTAACAAAAGGGTTTATACGGGGGTTAACTAACCAGTGTAGTTAGCTAATAACACATAACATATAAGGCTATTTGGGTGTAATCCTAGAAATTTTTACCAATTTAGACAAGTCATTCCAATTATATAAATAATACTTATTATGGTGGTCTCGAATAGTATACAAGCCAAGTTCTAAAGTTTACAAGTCACCGGCACACTCATAGATTTGTGAGTTTTGAAAAATTACAATTTTTGAAAATAACGTCATGTGTGCAGCTATGCAACTTAGACTTTAAACAAAAACATGCTAAAAAATTTTAAATTTTGATATATTAAGCACATTTTAAGCATATTTTGAAAAGTTTAGGACAAGTATGTGTTAAGTGTTCTAGTTCTCCAATCCCCCAACTTAAGTTAAACAACGTCCTCGTTGTTTGTGTCAAAGGTTAAAAACTGGAAAATAAAAGAATTAGAACAGAAAAACTCCCCTGAGATTTGCTCGGTATGATCCTCCATTTGTATAAGAGCAAAAATCATCTTTCTTGTGGATTAGAACGTTTAAGCTTCATAATCAATGTATCCACAGGAAATGCAGGAATCTATAATACCACCAAGGCTTTAAAACACACCTAAGTTAAGAAAGGTTCAAACTTGCATAATACATTAGTAGTTAGTTAAAATAAAACATAAAAATTAAAAATGAAAATCATTAGGTCAGTCGATGCGCCGTATCTTATTGAAGAAGATACGCCGTATCGAGCCTGGAATAAGTACGGATCAGAATAGAAGATGCGTCGCATCCTTAACCAGGGATGCGCCGCATTGAAATAAACTGATAAAATGTTTTAAAGTCGAAAATAAAAAATGCAGAAAAAATAAAGTAAGATATGACCTGTGCAGGAGATGCGTCGCATCTCAGGATTGAGATGCGCCGTATCCTCTGCGGCCTGACTGACTCGACACAGAACAGAAAATTAAAAGATAAATCCGGGTTGTCTCCCGGTCAGCACTTGTCTTTATTCCAGAGTCTTCAAGTTAGACTCACGTTCAGCTCATCAATGTCGATCGTTGGTTCCCACATTGCCATGTAGGATCCATTTAGCAACTAATTCGTCACGTATATTGATGAACTCAAATAAGTACATTTTATTACTATCATTTATCCTATTAATTTGACTTGTTTTACTATATTATGTATGAGGATTGATACTTAATTGTTTACTTTTGTAATTCTCAGGTAAAAACAAGCATTTGGTGAAACTTAGCGATTATGGACTAATAATGGAGCAAAACGTGCATAAAGTGAAAGTCTACTGACATGGACAAGATCAAGTCAATTCTGCTCCAGATGCGCCGCATCTCACTCTCGAAATGCGCCGCATCTCTATCAAGATATCACCAGATACGATCCAAGATACAAGAGGACATGCGCCGCATCTAATCAAGGGTTACGCCGCATCTTCTGGCGGTGTACGAATATTCCTGAATATTATAATCTTGGACCCCACGCGAAGTTAAGTACATACGCCGCATCTACTTAAGTAGATGCGCCACATCTTCCCTCAGACAGAAACTATAAATACCCCGTAGACCAGACGAGTTAAAGAGTTCGAAACCCTAAAACCGAAGTTCGGACAGCAGAGCAAAAGGACGAATTCAGTCAAGGAGGCAGCACAAGACACACCCAAATCGAAGATACAAGAGCTGTAAGAAGGTGCTGCATGTATTTAATTCATTAAGTAGTTTTGTTTTATTGTGTTAGCAAACTTTAATTCATCAGGATTGGTGGCTTGTGTAATGTGACAACGAAAGATTGCACTCCCTTTAATACTTGCTTTCCCATCAATTAAAGTTTATATGTTGATGTCTTTGGTTACTACTTATTAGTGCATTGATAACCTCTGTGTTTATTAGTGGCTTGCGGGCATCCGACTGCGGGACAAGATGTGGCTCCCACGGTTGTTTCTAAATTGATCACTTAGGAATAACTTTTAGACATAAGTAATCATTAAGGGTTTACTCGCCGATGAGAATAGGACCAACGAGAAAGGGTTAATTACATACACTTCATATAAAGCTATCAATAAAACAAGTGACAATCTACTTAATCATAAGGACAGCCCTCTTATTGTCTCGAGTATCTATCTGTGTACGTGTGTGCTACTTGCTGATTCGTGCCTATTTGTTTATTTTATTATTTAATTGCAACAAATCGTGCCAGTCTCTCAGGCTGAAACCCCCTTGCGTTAGGATATTAAAATACTGATTAGAATAACTAGATAATACGTTCCACTCTTAGTGATCGACACTCTACTTACCATTATCTTCATACTGACCGGGTACACTGCTCGTTAAGTGTGTGTGTTATTGATAAGTCGGCTAAATATAAATTTAAAACTTGAGTAGGCATTAAAACTGCTAAACCGCAACGACACATCACGCGCATCAAGTTTTTGGCGCCGCTGCCGGGGAGTGAATTGTTATTATCTGTTAATTTGATTAGTATTTTAATTAGGTTTTTCTTTTTATTAGATTAATTGCATCATTGTACTATTTTGCATATTTGTTGTATTGTGTGTTAATTGTTTTCTTTTATTTTTGTGTATTTGTTTTTGTTCGTGTGTTTTATTTTTGTTTTATTTTTCGTATTTTCTGTTCTGCTATCGTTGTACTGTGCTAAATCAAACGATACGGCGCATCTGATCTCTCAGATACGGCGTATTGCGTTCAATTTTTTTATATACAACGCGTTTAATTAATTCGATACGACGCATCTTTTACCCAAGATACGGCGTATCTGTTTTTAATAAGAAAATTTTTCTAAGCGATAAAGTAATACGACGCATCTGCTTTTGCAGATACGGCGTATCTGTTTTTGATAAAAAAATTTTCTAAAACATTAACGCCATACGACGCATCTTCTTTTGAAGATACGGCGTATCTATTATTTTAATTAAAAACAGTTTGCGAATTATTAAACAGATACGGCGTATCGATCTCTGTCGATACGGCGCATCTTACTGAATCAAAAATCTTTTATTTTTAAACGTAACGAAAATACGGCGCATTAACTTTCGTTAATACGACGCATTTAATTTTAATTAGATAAGTTGATTTTTGATTAATTAATTCGATACGGCGCATTCTTAAATTCTAAAGCGGCGTATCTATTTTCTGGATAGAGTCTGATTTAATTTTAACGATTATAAGATACGGCGTATCCAACTTTTTGGATACGGCGCATCGTCTGCAGATATCAGCAACTCTTATTCTTTTCTAATTTCCGAACGGAAAATATTCTGACTTACCCTTATACTTGGAAGCTTTTACTTCGAAATCTTCTTGTTCTTAATTTTCAGGATCAATGTTCGATATTTTCCCAAACTGGTTCGGAAGAACCCAAAGAAACCTTACTATGGAAGAGTTTGCATTACTAATCGCTCAAGCCAATGAACAAGAATATCATGAGGCAAGGAACTTTATCACCGAATTCAAAGGCAGTCATGAGCTATTACTAAAGGAACAAAACAATTTGATCAATGGTTTGGCAATTGAAGTGCACCAATTGTCAACAGTACTTAATAAGGTTCTTTTGGTAAGGCACGATCTGAAAGGAATTACAACTAGAGGCGGAAAGTCAACCTTTCAAATCGGAGAAACACCCGAGGATAACAGTATAAACAAAATTTCCCCTGAATCTTTACCACCTGAGCAAGAGCAACCAAATGAGACTGATCCAGAACCTGTAATTAGAAGAGAACCTTCTGTTGAACCTAAACGATCAACACCACCCTTCCCACATAGGGTAATGAAAGAGAAAGAAGATGCCTATCAAAAGAAGTTCCTGGAGAATCTCAAGCAGCTGCAGCTAAGCATACCATTTATGGAAGCCCTAGTGCAAATGCCGAAATATGCTAAATATCTGAAAAGCTTGCTTACAAACAAGTCTAAACTCGAAGAGGCTTGCACCATAACAATGGGGAAAAGAAGCTCAGCAGCATTGCTCAACAAACTTCCATCTAAAGAAAAAGATCCAGGGAGTTTCACTATTCCTTGTCAAATTAAAAATTTGCATATTGAAAATGCCTTAGCCGACCTAGGAGCTAGTATAAGTCTTATGCATTCTTCTATGTATGATAAATTAGGTCTTGGTGAACCAAAACCTACTAGGATGTGCTTAGAACTAGCTGATAGGTCCATACAATACCCATTAGGAATAGCGGAAAATATATTAATAAAAGTTGATAAATTTGAATTACCTATCGACTTTGTTATCCTTGATATGCCTGAAAATTCTAGAACTCCTATAATATTAGGAAGACCGTTTTTAGCCACTGCTAGGGCGATGATTGATGTTTTTAATAAAAAAATAACTCTTACCATAGGAAAAGATGAGGTTGAGTTTAACATGGAACAATCTATGAGTAAAGATAATTCCGATGATGATGAATGCTATAACATCGATGTTTCTGATGACACGATTAATCAATTTACTCAGAGATTGTTAAAAAATAATTTTCTTGATTCTTTTCTGCTTAAAAATTTAGAAAACACAATTGCTATAGAAGATCAAGTTGATGAGAATACTATTGATTATAATTTTGCTGCTGATTCTGCTGTATGTAACGCAATGCGGCGCATCGAAAACCTCGATGCGGCGCATCTATCTGATGACAGCAGCGATGTAATTAAAGAACAGGTTTATTCCGCTAGTGCCACTGAAATTGATAATGTTAAACCTGTGCTTAAGGATCTCCCTTCTACTTTAGAATATGCTTATTTAAACGGAAATACTAATTCACCCGTTATTATTGCATCTGACTTAACGCCAAAAGAAAAAGAGTCTCTTTTGCAGGTATTATATAAACGAAGAGGAGCATTAGCATGGAGTATGTCTGATATTAAGGGAATTAGCCCGTCATTTTGTACACATAAAATCCTTATGGAAGATGAATTCAAACCAACTATCCAACCTCAAAGGCGTTTGAATCCAAAAGTCCAAGATGTGGTAAAAAACGAAATCGTAAAGTTACTTGACTCCGGACTTATCTACCCAATTTCCGACAGCTCGTGGGTCAGTCCTATCCACGTTGTGCCGAAAAAAGGAGGAATGACGGTAGTACTCAATGACGACAATGAGCTAATCCCTTCAAGAACCGTTACCGGATGGAGAGTTTGCATTGACTACCGCAAACTCAATGATGCTACGCGAAAAGATCACTTCCCTCTTCCATTTATTGATCAAATGTTAGAAAGACTATCAGGATATGATTATTATTGTTTTTTGGATGGTTTTTCAGGTTTCTTCCAAATACCCATTGCCCCCGAGGATCAAGAGAAGACGACTTTTACCTGCCCTTATGGAACCTTCGCCTATAGGAGAATGCCGTTCGGACTATGCAACGCCCCTGCTACTTTCCAACGCTGTATGACGGCTATCTTCCATGATATGGTAGAAGACTTTATGGAAGTCTTCATGGACGACTTCTCGGTGTTCGGTAACTCATTTAGTGATTGTCTCTTTAAACTTGATAAAATGCTTGCTAGGTGTGAAGAAACTAACCTTGTTCTTAATTGGGAAAAATGTCACTTTATGGTTAGAGAGGGAATTGTGTTAGGACATAAGATTTCTGGGAAAGGTATAGAAGTCGATAAAGCTAAAATTGATGTAATTGCTAAACTACCTTACCCCACTAACGTAAAAGGCGTTAGAAGTTTTTTAGGGCACGCTGGATTTTATCGTAGATTCATAAAGGATTTTTCAAAAATATCTAGGCCTATGACCCAATTATTGCTAAAGGATGCAAAGTTTGATTTTTCTGATGATTGCAAAAAGGCATTTAATATACTTAAAGAAAAACTAACTTCTGCACCCATTATAATTTCGCCAGATTGGAATCTGCCTTTTGAATTAATGTGTGATGCTAGTGATTATGCTGTTGGAGCCGTACTTGGCCAAAAGATAGATAAGAAATTTAAGCCAATTTATTATGCTAGCAAAACATTGAATAATGCCCAAGAACACTACACCACCACGGAAAAAGAACTTTTAGCAGTAGTTTTTGCATTCGATAAATTTAGATCATATCTTATATTGTCAAAAACTATGGTTTACACTGACCATTCTGCTTTGAAGTATTTGTTCAATAAACAGGATGCCAAGCCAAGGCTTATTAGGTGGGTTTTATTGCTCCAAGGATTCGATATTGAAATTAAAGATAAAAAGGGTGCCGAAAATCTAGCTGCTGACCACTTATCTAGACTTGAAAACCCTGACATGGAGGTGCTTGACGAAAGGGAAATAGCTGATGACTTCCCTGATGAACACCTTATGATGGTAGGAATTAAGAGCAATAATAATGGACCATGGTACGCCGATTTTATAAACTTTATTGTTGCAAATGAAATTCCAAAAGGGCTAACATCCGACGAGAAAAGGAGGTTTATAACTCGCTCTAGCGAGTATATTTGGGATGAACCTTATGCCTTTAAATTATGTCCTGACAATATTATACGAAGATGCGTAGATGGTGATGACATTCCTGCAATATTGGCACATTGCCATTCAGGGCCAACAGGGGGACATCACGGTCCAGTCATCACAAGAAGAAAGATCCTGGATGCGGGATTTTACTGGCCCACTATGTTGGAGGATGCGAAAGATTATATAAAAGGATGCGATGCGTGTCAACGATCTGGAAATATTACATCAAAGAACGAAATGCCGCAAAACTATATCCATGTATGTGAAGTTTTCGACATATGGGGATTAGACTTCATGGGACCGTTTCCTGAATCTAAAGGTAATAAATATATTTTAGTTGCTGTTGATTACGTATCAAAATGGGTCGAAGCGCAAGCGTCTCCAACAAACGACAGCAAGGTAGTACTTAAATTTTTGCAAAATTTGTTCTCTAGATTTGGAATTCCTAAAGCATTAATTAGTGATAGGGGAACGCACTTTTGTAATCACCATCTGGGAAAAGCCTTGCAAAAATATGGAGTATATCATAGGGTTTCCACCGCATACCATCCTCAATCAAATGGTCAAACTGAAGTAACCAATAGAGCTATAAAACGAATTCTTGAAAAAACGACTGGGTATAATCCTAAAGGGTGGTCTGACAAGTTAAATGATGCTTTATGGGCATTCCGTACAGCCTATAAGACACCAACGGGATGCACTCCATTTCGTCTTGTATACGGAAAAGCATGCCACCTACCAGTCGAAATTGAACAAAGTGCATATTGGGCTTTGACAAATTGTAATATGGATATGGAAGCTGCAACGAAGGACCGTTTCATGGAACTTAATGAACTCTATGAACTAAGAGATGAGACCTACAAAAATACTAAGATCTACAAAGAAAGAACTAAAAGATGGCATGACTCGAGGTTACGTGGGGATAAAACGTTTGCTATTGGAGAGAAAGTGCTACTATTTAATTCCAGATTAAAGATGTATCCTGGTAAACTTAAATCAAGATGGACGGGACCATTCGTTGTCAAGAAAGTGTATCCATACGGAACTATTGAAATATGAGATAAAAATGGTTATATATTCAAAGTGAACGGGCAACGTGTGAAGAAATACTTTGATAATAGAATCGATGATAATGAGAATGAGGTGGTGGAGTTTGAACCCGACGTATTGGAATAATGAGCTGAACGTGAGTCTAACTTGAAGACTCTGGAATAAAGACAAGTGCTTACCGGGAGACAACCCGGATTTATCTTTTATTATTCTATTTTCTGTGTCGAGTCAGTCCAGGCCGCACGAAGATACGGCGCATCTCAGTCCTGAGATGCGACGCATCCTCTGCAATGGTCATATCTTATTTTATTTTTTTTCTGCATTTTTATTTTTCGACTTTAAAACTATTTATCAGTTTATTTTAATGCGGCGCATCCCTGGTTAAGGATGCGGCGCATCTTTATTCTGATCCGTATTAATTCCAGGCTCGATACGGCGTATCTTCTTCAATAAGATACGGCGCATCGACTGACCTGATGATTTTCAGTTTTAATTTTTAAGTTTTATTTTTCCTAACTACTAATGTGTTATGCAAGTTGAACCTTTCTTATCTTAGGTGTGTTTTAAAGTGTTGGTGGTATTATAGTTTCCTGGATTTCCTGTGGATACATCAAGTATGAAGTTTTAACATTCTAATCCACAAGAAGTTGATTTTTGCTCTTATACTAATGGAGGATCATACCGAGCAAATCTCAGGGGAGTTTTTCCTGTTCTAATTCTTTTATTTTCCAGTTTTTAACCTTTTATACAAACAACGAGGACGTTGTTTAACTTAAGTGGGGGGATTGGAGAATTAGAACACTTAACAATTACTTGTCCTACTTTTTCAAAAATTATGCTTAAAATGTGCTTAATATATCAAACTTAAAAATTTTTTAGCATGTTTTTGTTTAAGATCTAAGTTACATAACTGCACACAAGACGTTATTTTCAAAAATTGTGATTTTTCAAAATTCCACAATCTATGAGTGTGCCAGTGACTTGTAAACTTTAGAACTTGGCTTGTATACTATTCGAGACCACCATAATGAGTATTATTTATATAATTGGAATGACTTGTCTAACTTGGTAAAATTCTAGGATTACACCAAAAAGCCTATATATGTTATGTGTTATTAGCTAACTACACTGGTTAGTTAACCCCCGTATAAAACCCTTTTGTTACTCTCATTTTTAGAGTAAGATACCCCTAGAAAAACCCTCAGAGCCATTCCTTTCGTTTCTTACACCTATGTTTAAAATGTTTCGTTACACCCTTACACCTTAGCCTACCCTGTAGATTAGAATCCGTGGTTGGTTAATTGCTATAGGCAGAGTGTGTTTCCTTACATTACCTGTGTTCGCGTGCGTAATTCATTATCTTTGGTTAGGTCGGGAAATTGCACAATGCAAATTGGAGTGAAAGTAAATATTGTATATTTTTGAGTTTATTTTTCGTGTGTTTACTACTTTCACTATTACCGTTATTTCTGAAAGTATGAAAAGTATGAAAAAAATTATCCGGAAAGAAAGTTGTAGTGATGTGGTGAAATTTTACACATCTATGTTTATGTTTCAAAAAAAAAAAAAAAAAAAAAAAAAAAAAAAAAAAAAAAAAAAAAAAAAAAAATCGAAAAGAAAAAGAAAGAAAAAAAAAAAAAAAAAAAAAGTTGTTGGATGTTTATTTTAAGCCAACAATGTAGAGTTATGTAAGTGGTCGATATCACCACTATTTGTTGTATTATATATATGGATTGAATGGGAATTGGCAGTTAAGGGAACGCCAATTAAGGTTTATTCTTTGATTAAGATTTTGTTGAGTATAATTCGTGTCTACCAAAAGCGTGTGTTTCAAGTGTTAAAGCGTGAGTTATTCAATGATATGAGTCTTATTCATGGGATGGTTGGGATAGTGATTAACCACACTTAGGATTTTAATTTATTTGTTTTGTTTTGTTTTGTTTATTTTTATTTTTACACCAATTTATATCCCAAATGTTATACATACCCTGTATTGTTCTTTATCCAACCGAACCTTTGATTTATTGAGATTAGGGATTTGAGCAATCTTAAGTATCGTAGTCGTGGATTCGGCTATGTATTTATGATTTTGTCGCCCTTTTTGATATATTATTATTGGTGAAGTTTGGACCTATCTTTAGCCTATTCGAGTTAAGGATTTGAGCAATTGCAAGTATCGTGTTCGTGGATTCGATCATGTATTTGTGATTTTGTCACCTTTTCTGGAATTTGAGATCGATAGTGTAAAAAAGAATAATTAACCCTTAAGCCTAAAAACCCTTTTTACCGCTTTAGACTTGTTATTCCTTAGCTTTAGTGGTGGAGATGTGTATACTTGCCAAGCTTATGATAGAATATTCGTCGCGACTGGACAGTTAAACGATTAGATTTGCTTTTATCGACTTATTTTATTTTACTTCTAATTCGTTAAGTGTTTAGCTGTGTGATTATGAAATAAACGAATACATGCTTAAATATAAAAATAAATCCTAACATCTTTTAGGATACATTTTCATAAATGAAATTCTAAGGTTTACTTGGGGACAAGTAAAGTTCAAGTGGGGGGATATTTGATGAACTCAAATAAGTACATTTTATTACTATCATTTATCCTATTAATTTGACTTGTTTTACTATATTATGTATGAGGATTGATACTTAATTGTTTACTTTTGTAATTCTCAGGTAAAAACAAGCATTTGGTGAAACTTAGCGATTATGGACTAATAATGGAGCAAAACGTGCATAAAGTGAAAGTCTACTGACATGGACAAGATCAAGTCAATTCTGCTCCAGATGCGCCGCATCTCACTCTCGAAATGCGCCGCATCTCTATCAAGATATCACCAGATACGATCCAAGATACAAGAGGACATGCGCCGCATCTAATCAAGGGTTACGCCGCATCTTCTGGCGGTGTACGAATATTCCTGAATATTATAATCTTGGACCCCACGCGAAGTTAAGTACATACGCCGCATCTACTTAAGTAGATGCGCCGCATCTTCCCTCAGACAGAAACTATAAATACCCCGTAGACCAGACGAGTTAAAGAGTTCGAAACCCTAAAACCGAAGTTCGGACAGCAGAGCAAAAGGACGAATTCAGTCAAGGAGGCAGCACAAGACACACCCAAATCGAAGATACAAGAGCTGTAAGAAGGTGCTGCATGTATTTAATTCATTAAGTAGTTTTGTTTTATTGTGTTAGCAAACTTTAATTCATCAGGATTGGTGGCTTGTGTAATGTGACAACGAAAGATTGCACTCCCTTTAATACTTGCTTTCCCATCAATTAAAGTTTATATGTTGATGTCTTTGGTTACTACTTATTAGTGCATTGATAACCTCTGTGTTTATTAGTGGCTTGCGGGCATCCGACTGCGGGACAAGATGTGGCTCCCACGGTTGTTTCTAAATTGATCACTTAGGAATAACTTTTAGACATAAGTAATCATTAAGGGTTTACTCGCCGATGAGAATAGGACCAACGAGAAAGGGTTAATTACATACACTTCATATAAAGCTATCAATAAAACAAGTGACAATCTACTTAATCATAAGGACAGCCCTCTTATTGTCTCGAGTATCTATCTGTGTACGTGTGTGCTACTTGCTGATTCGTGCCTATTTGTTTATTTTATTATTTAATTGCAACAAATCGTGCCAGTCTCTCAGGCTGAAACCCCCTTGCTTTAGGATATTAAAATACTGATTAGAATAACTAGATAATACGTTCCACTCTTAGTGATCGACACTCTACTTACCATTATCTTCATACTGACCGGGTACACTGCTCGTTAAGTGTGTGTGTTATTGATAAGTCGGCTAAATATAAATTTAAAACTTGAGTAGGCATTAAAACTGCTAAACCGCAACGACACATCACGCGCATCATATATATTCAGGTCCCAAATTCAAAACTCCTTTATAGAATCCTTCCATCATTTGATATGGGTACTCAATTCCTCTCTTCATGTCATCATTACTAATAAAAAGGAATGGAGAGAATTTGTAGCAGAACCTATTAGTAGCATGTTTAAACCCAGGGTGAGTTCGGGGCATCATATAAGTGATAATGTCGCTTCCACATTGAAAGGTGATCTTTCCTTCAAATCATTTTGCATTAATAGTGATCTCCCTACAAAATGGTTTTCCAACAATCACGTCACCCATATCGCTGTCACGATAGGCATTCATGTCTTCAACAACGGCGAACTCAGTAACAATAGTAAAGCATCTAACGAAGACCGGGACATTAATGAAGGCCCCAACAACATTCTTTCCCTTATGCTCCACTTTATTTCTCATAATAGAATTGTAAAAGCTTCTTGACATGACATTGATTGGTAAAATAGGAAAGAAATTGGCGTCAATACACTTGTATCCAATCATGCATGGGAATTGCAAATTGTAAGCACAATCGGCGTGGATCCTTCTACCGTAATCCCAAGAACCATCATATCCCTCAAATTCATCGTAATTCCTAGTAATAATAACGTTGACTTTTGGACTATCCACAATTTCTCCTTCTTCTAACTCAGATTCCGCATTATCCATGAACAGGTCATTGGATTCCAATGGTCCATCAAGGTTATTAAGTTCAATGTAGTCCCCATCGTAACGTTCGAGTGATTTATCATGCACTAATATTTCATTCATAAAATTGGCTTCGAAGTCGAAGTCAATAAGTTCTCCGAATCCGACCATTTTCCTTCTGAGATAATCACGAAAGCATCAGTAGGATTTGCTCAAGAAAGTAATATATCAGAAAATTAACAACGAAAACGAAATACAAAAAAAATTAAAGTTACTGATATCTGCAGACGATGCGCCGTATCCAAAAAGTTGGATACGCCGTATCTTATAATCGTTAAAATTAAATCAGACTTTTATTCAGAAAATAGATACGCCGCTTAGAAATTAGAATGCGCCGTATCAATTTTAATAATCAAAAATCGATATTTATTTAAAATTAAATGCGTCGTATTAACAAAAGTTAATGCGCCGTATTTTCGTTACGTTTCAAAATATAAGATTTTTGATTCAGAAGATACGTCGTATCGACAGATATCGATGCGTCGTATCTGTTTAATAATTCGAAAACTGTTTTTAATTAAAATAATAGATACGCCGTATCTGCTAAAGCAGATGCGTCGTATGGCGTTAACATTTAGAAAAAAAATTTATCAAAAACAGATACGCCGTATCTTGGGGAAAAGATGCGTCGTATCGAATTAATTAAACGCGTTGTGCTTTATAAAAATTAAACGCAATACGCCGTATCTGAGAAATCAGATGCGCCGTATCGTTTGATTTAGCTCAGCACAACGATAGCAGAACACAAGAAATACGAAAAAAATAAAAACAAATAAAAACACACAAACGAAAATAAACACAAAGAAAACAAATAACACACAAAAACAGAAAATATGCAAAATAATACAATGAATGCAAATTGATCTAATACACAACAAAATTAGCGGTTAGAATAAAAAAAATTAAAAACCTAATTAAAATACTAATCAAATTAACAGATAATAACAATTCACTCCCGGCAGCGGCGCCAAAAACTTGATGCGGTGCGATGTGTCGTTGCGGTTTAGCAGTATTAATGCCTACTCAAGTTTTAAATTTATATTTAGCCGACTTATCAATAACACACACACTTAACGAGCAGTGTACCCGGTCAGTATGAATATAATGGTAAGTAGAGTGTCGATCACTAAGAGTGGAACGTATTATCCAGTTATTCTAATCAGTATTTTAATGAATTAAGTTAGCTATACAACCTATTCTAACGCAAGGGGGTTCAGCCTGAGAGACTGGCACGATTTGGTTGCAATTAAATAATAAACTAAACCAATAGGAACGAATCAGCGAATAACACACACATACACAAATAAATACTCGAGACAATAAGAAGATCTGTCCTGATAGATAAGTAGTTTGTCACTTGTTTTATTGCTAGTTTTATATGAAGTGTATAGTTCGATGCAACGCACCGAGATTAAGTCCTTTCTCGTTGGTTCTAATCTTATCGGCGAGTAAACCCTTAATGATTACTTATGACTATCCTATTTATCTTTCTTCCTACTTTTCTACAGACGATAGAATGCATAGGCGATCTAATAAATAGGCGAGGGCAGAGGCATGGCGACCCGATCAACGCTCAGCTAGACACAGAGGTTATCAATGCACTAATAAAAGTCACCAAAGACATCAACATATAAACTTTAATTAATGAGAAAGCAGTTTTAAGGGAGTGCAATCTTTCCGTTGTCACATTACACAAGCCACCAATCTTGATAAATTAAAGTTTACTAACACAATAAAACAAAACTACTTAATGAATTAAACACATGCAGCACCTTCTTACAGCTCTTGTATCTTCGTTTGGGTGTGTCTTGTGCTGCCTATTCGTCTGAATTCGTCCTAGGTTTCTGTACTTCGTACTCCGTATATAATATTATGCCTCTCGAATTCGTCTGGTATTGGGGTATTTATAGTTTCTGTCTGAGGGTAAGATGCGGCGCATCTAGTAAGTAGATGCGGCGCATTGACTTAACTTCGCGTGGGGTCCAAGATTATAATATTCAGGAATATTCGTACACCGCCAGAAGATGCGGCGTAACTCCATAAGTAGATGCGGCGCATGTCCTCTTGTATCTTGGATCGTATCTGGTGAAATCTGGATAGTGATGCGCCGTATGTGATAAGTGAGATGCGGCGCATCTGGAGCAGATTTGTCTTGATCTTGTACATTTCAGTAGACTCTTAACTTCTTGCATGTTTTGCTCCATAATTAGTCCAAAATCACTAAGTTTCACCAAATGCTTGTTTTTACCTGAGAATTACAAAAGTAAACGATTAAATATCAATCCTCATACATAATATAATAAAACAAGTCAAAAAATTAGGATAAATGATAGTAATAAAATGTACTTATTTGAGTTCATCACACATATAAATAATCCAAGACTTTTAATCACAAAAAAAATCATAAATATGGTTGAAGCCCAAAGAAATCGAAACAACTCATTCTGTACACGCTATTAGCAACCGTAGGAGGCCCACTTGAATATTAAAAAGAATCTAGATCTTAAGACATGGATTCAAACAGTTTGTAAAATTAACAATTCGAACAAAATATTCGAACCTAACCAGTTTAAGCAAAATATTCCAAACAGTTTAAGCAAAAAATATTCGGACCATGAAATAGTAGTGATATACGAACACAAAAAAAACCAACAATCTTGAGACTGTGTTTGAGTGTGACATACACCAAACATACCCGACCTTGAAACCAAGCACACAATCAAACGAACCTAACCATGGCTCTTGATACCAATTGTAAGATCTAACCTTATGATTGTGTGGATCTATTCGGGTGGTCTTGGATCTTGAAAGATCAAGAAACCCATTGTTTAGAGTTAGAGAGATGAGATGAACTAGAGAGAGAGGGAGACTCTTGAGAGAAAATCTGAATAATATTAGATTAAGTGTGTGTGTTGTTACAAGAGTTCCAACCCTTCCCAAGTGTGGGAAGGGCTTTATATAGTTACTAATATTGTGCCCCTAGTGGGCTGTGGAGTGAGCTGACAGTGGGAAAAGCCTTGACCCACTCCACAAATATAAATACGACTAAACTAATAATACTAATAATACTAATATTACTAAGCTAATATTAATAAGCCTACGAGCTATGTGAATGCTAAATAGATGCTCGGGGTGACCGAGCCTTCATCTGAATATTTATATTCCTAACACTTTTAATTAGATACATATATGTATAAAGAAAAGTTCAAATAAACCAATCATGACCATTCATTTTTTGATCAAAAATAAAAAAAAAATAAATAAATAAACTTTTACCTTTTAAAAAAAAATATCTCGCAAAGCGTTAATCGTTACGCAAAACGAATCATACCATCGCGACAAGAATTAAATCATCTTTCTATAGACGGGCACTTCGATTACTTATGACGAACTTCTTTTTCGTTTTTTTTTTTTAGTTACGTCTGAAAAATCACATGTGATTACCCGTCTACTGAAAGATAAAAAAAAAAATACTCGTCGCGATGGTGTACTTTTTTTTCACTTGACTATTTACCGTTTGCAAGATATTTTTTTTAAAAGAGGTGGAAAGCGGGGTGGGTGTGTGTGTGTGTGCACTTTTCTTTTTTCTTTTTTTTTTTTTATTTATTTATTTATTTATTTTGATGAAAAAATGAGTGGCTATGATTGGTTCATCGGATCTTTATATAATTTTAGTTCTACATTCATCTCAACTCTATACGTATATTAGATGCATTTCATGATTTCTCTACATGGGACAGAATTATAAAAATCGATTTGCATCATTTCACTTCAAAATAACTATTGAAACCCGAGAGGTGCATCTAAACAAATAGAGATACAATAGCAGGGTACCCGCGCGTTACGGCATCAGGTACCCTGTAATTAAAAATTCCGACGACTAATTTTTTATAATTATATGTTTTTATGACGAATGCGGATAGTATTATTGAGTTAATAGATACTAGACCATTGTTTCTTACGATATTAAATGTAAGAAGATACGTTTGTTAAAAAGAAAACATGAAGATGAGAAAGATGACATAAATGATAATTGTAACACGCCCAAAATTTGGTACAACGGAAGACTTATCAAAGATTCGGGGTACTACTGGGATTGGTACACAACACAAGCATAAGAAAACGGAATAACATTATCCGTTTAAATAAAACATTAAATCCAAGATTTTATAGTTACATTTATTCCAAAAAGTATGAAAGTAAGCCCGGAATAAAATAAAAGATAGGTCCCAACAGTTTATCAGAGTTTCGAAATGATCCTTCAACCATGCCCTTCTGCCAAGCCTCCAAACAGAAACATATCCAAACAACATCTCTAATTACCTGAAAAAAGTCAGCTAACGCTGGTGAGTTAATAGGTTTTCACAAACAGTAACGGTGGACCAAGTAATAACGAGTTTGCTATATTAGGCTAAGTCACATCAACTAATAAACAATTCATACCCACACCTAAGTGTGTCCAAATCACAACAAGAGTACCTATAGGTGCACACTATAGTCCCACACTAACTGCAACACATACTAATATATTCCCGCACAATTGCAGTACATACAAATATATTCCCGCACAATTGCAGCACATACAAATATCCCCGCACAATTACAGCACATACAACACATAACATCAGCCAGTTAATATAGCAAACCTATCAAAACATAACATAACAATTGGTCCATTCAAAACAGTTTTGCATGTTCTCTCACCTCATATTTAACAAAAGCATTATTAAAGTAAAAGTGGGGCCATGAAACTCACTTCGATCAAGCAAAGCACAATACATAAATCTATAGTAGTAAGGTACAACAACAGCTAATACTTCACGGCACTACGGACTCGGCACGACCTAATAATATAAACTTGTCTTAACATCTATTCCAAAAATGTACAAATTTCCAAAAGTTAATTATTCCCAAGTATATCCCATTTTCGATTCCAAAATATTCTTATTAAATCTGTTTACTAGCGTTTGGTATCATCGTGTGTGTAGTGGTGACACAACATTGACTCGAGTGTACACACGCTATAACAAATGACTAAAACGTAAACGACTCACAAAAATCAACAATAACAAATACACCGAGTTGTTGCAAATTCCTAAGTTTATTCTACTACTAACTACTCATCAAAACAAGATCAAGGTCAAGTGATTAAATTTTAAATCTTAATAAAGTATCCGGACGAATTGTCGGTTCCTTATCAAATTCGTCACCCGGTAAGTCTAACAATTCCTTTGACTTGCTTATTAATTCAAAAACTAATCACAATAATGGTAGTCATAAGGATAGGTCGCAAACTAATAAATTCCTCCAACATACTTATCGGGCCCTTATTGGGCTTGTCAACCCAATAAGTCCGTTAGCTATGCTGGTCGAGTATATTAATGTCAACCAATCCGTAACTTGACAATAATTCCATATAAATATCAATATTTCTCTATGTGGCATTTCTCGATTTGCGTGCCCTCGAAACGTTTACTAACTCGTATATATTTCTATTTTTGTTTCATTTAATACTTTCCTTTTTATCATCAAAAATATTAAATAACATAGTAATTGTTAATTAATATTTTTAAGTTATTATTGTTATTGTCATTTCCCTTTTCTACTTTTGCCATTTTTATTTCTAAACTAAATATATATATCGAGTCACCTCACGTTTCGAGTTACCATTCCGAGTTTTATTATTCTCGGGTCAATAATTCAACCGAATAGTCCATACGTCTATAACAAGTCTAATATCCATTTTTGGCTTGTTGAGACCACGCCGAGACTACAAAGTCTCGGTGGCACTCGACGTTGCTCAAAACATCACAATTATTATTTCAAGCTCACAATATTCATCCAAGTCTAACAATATCAATCGGCCCTAAACCTACGGATCGATAACCATATTCCAAGTCCACTCCAACTCGATCCAAAATAACAACAACAACAACGATATTAACATCATCATGCTGAGACAATGATGGTCTCGGCTTCGAACCTTGGTACACAAATAAACCAGACGAATTCGGGAGGTCTCGGCCACAAACCAAACACAACCATAACCATTCTCAATCGATCTTAACCTAAACCCTAGTATCAAAATGAACACGAGCCCGAAAATAAACCCAAGAACAACTCGACAAGACTCGATACGCAACCAAAAGACTCGGCCGTGAGCTATTGCTCACGACACCATTCTACTCGACACCAAACTTGACCAAACATGATGATACCAAATGTTTTATAAACTTTTAATTCGTAAAAACCCGTTATCCCACCCTAACTCAAACGTTATCAACCTAAAACACTCGTTAAACGAGTTTTGGACCCACCACAGTGTCACACGAGGGTGAACACACAATGGTCTTACCTTTTCTTCCTCGGATCTATACTCCTCTTCGCTAAAAAAGGCGGTGGCAGCGCGTAGGATAGTGGTGACAAGTTATTGAGGCGCGTGTGGGTGCTAATCGGGTTAAGGGAGGCAAGTGGAAGGATTGTGTGGTGGCGGTATGGTGTTAATGGTGGCGGTGGTGGTGCACTAGTGGTGGCCGGAGGTGATGTGGTGGTGGTTTCGGCTAGAGAGAAAGGGGAGAAGGGTTATAACCCTAAATGAGTTATAATGTTCCTTTTATACCCCAAATGTGCCCCTTTTGCCAACCCTACTAACCACAAGGACTAAACGTGTACTTAGGCGAGGGGCCTAAGTGCCAACTAGCTAAACTTTTCATAATTATTCTTGGGTCTCCTTTAAGCCTTATAAAATTTTCTCGAGGCCTTTTAACTTACGCCATTAGTTTTAAAATCATTTTTCCACGAAAAATGACTATAAATATGTATATCTTTGCTAAAGACGCTAAAATTAACTTATTAATCGTATTATTAGGTTCTTATTGTGCCAAATCGCGTAGTGCTCAATACAAGGTACACGGAAGCTTACTCATCACACAACCATAATTCCAAATATCATTACCAATAATCCAAATAAATTCCAAAATATCACAAACACGGTTCTTAATAATTAAATATTTGTTTTTAAACGTAATACGATATTAAAATTAGCTACCAAAATTACCTGTTGTCACAGCTTCCCAGCCTTAGGAGAAACCCGTCCCGTGTTTCAGTACAAGTTACCCGTTAAGGTTGTCAAAGATGAGAAAAATTCGCTTGATTTCATCCTCACATTTCCACGTGAGTTTCAGAATCGCTTCAGGATTTCCAATAAACTAAAATCAACAGGAATGCGACTTGGCTTAAGTCGCTCGGCTTCACGATCTAGGATTTATACAGGTTCCTCAACTGTATCCGACATTCACCAAGCTGGATAAAATCCAAGGATTAAAGCAGCAATTTCTTCTAAAAACGGTTCTCCAGATTACGTATGTGAGGAATATTGTGGACTTTGCCAAGTCCCGGTGGTATCTCAAGTCTTATGAGCTACTGATCTGATTCTAGCAAGGATTTTTGGTAAAGGCGGTATAGCGAGGATTTATTTTCCCATGTTTACTAAGAGGTTCACACCTTTCCCTGGTGATATCTTAAGCATATCCTTACCTCCATTCGGAATTTAAGAGTTTCACGGTGTTCATTAGTACAGCTCCTCTGATGGTCGGGAGTAATTCGCCTTTCGTGTGTGATCTAAGCGATTTATGATCGAGTTCGGGATTAGTGAGTTGGCCGTCTCCAACTTCGGTCCAACAGATAGGAAATCGGCACTTTCGACCCTAAGGTACTTCGTGCGGTACAGCCTCAATGTTGTCGTGATTACTATGGTCGTGGAACAATTCAGTCAAAGGCAGGTGTCTCTCCCAGCCTTTTCCAGAATCAATAACGCAGGCTAGATGCATAAATTCCAACGTATGAATGGTTCTCTCACTTTGTCCATCTGGAGGGGAATGATATGCAGTACCCATATCGATATTCGTCCTCAGGGTTGTCCGGAGTGACTTCCAAAAATTCGATGCGATACGTCTGTCTCGATCAGAGATGTTAGGTGTCGGCACTTCATGTCCAGGAAGCAGTGTCTTTTGAATATAGACAGGCAAGTTTGTTCATACTATCGTTCCAGCTTGAGCTTCAAAATTCGAGAGGAATCTGGTGAGTTTATAGTCATCCCTAAGGCTCTGACTTTTAACGGTTGCACTCTTCCTTTCTGGCTAAGAGCATTAGCGACAAGGTTTAATTCACTAGGAATTAACAAAGCTCACTATCATAGTACTAAGTTGTTCTAACTAGTGGTGTTGTTTCATGGTCAGCTCTTCCTGACCTGGGACGTGTAGCAACTCTTATAGTTTGTGTATACTATACACTTTGTGCCATACGAACCGTGTCCTCGGGTTCTGAGTGCAAGTACAACTGCACTCAGTTCTGACTCTTAAGTGGTGTGGCTTTCTTCATAGGTCTCAAGCTGACGAGAGGCGTAAGCTACTTCCTTCTCCATTCACATCAAACAACTCGCAACCCTATATGCGTAGCATCGCAATTTACAACAACACCTTCACTACTCCCGGTACAGCTAGGGTAGGTGTTCTACACCGTTTCGCCCTTAGGAGTCGAGACGCTTCTCCTGCATTTTCTCCCTGACTATACTCACGTATCCTGAGTCAGTTTGGTTAAAGGCGTTGCTATCTCGGACGACCTTTGATATCTCTCTGGTACCATCCAGCAAGTCCTAAAACTCACATATCTTAGTCGGAGTGGTAGGGTAACTCAACCCTTAATAGGATCGATCTTGGTGGGATCTATGTGAATACAATTCACATGGCCAAGAAATCTCACAGTCGAAATCAAAATCGCACTCAAGATGTTTGGCATGCAGTTGTTTCCTTCTCAAGTAGCCCTATGTTTTTCCTAGGTGTTTTTCATTTTTCTAGTTACACTTCTGAATAGTTTAGGACCTTGTGGTTGGATACTATCACAACCTGTCCGATTTAGGATTCACACTTGCGGTTCATGTGGTTCATAAAGGCGGTCAGGGTGTCGGCTAACCAACAGGCTTAACTAGGGTTTCATAACAGTCACAACGGGTGTAACGCAGCCTTCGGGATTTTCTCTTCCCGAACCATCTCTGCTGGTGGTATTCGGATCACGGATCGATTCCTAACTAGTCGCTCGAATCTTAGATCTGATCCAAAGGTTGTCGGTTCTCAATAGAGGCCATCGGTTCTCACAGTGGTCAGCTCATCGCCATATACTAGGTCTAAGCAGTGTGAGTCTCATCAAGTAATCAAACTAAGAAAGTGTACTTCGGTTCCTACTAACAGTCGACTAGTCTCAATGGTGTACTTACTTCTTAACGTGAAGGATAGGATCTGGGAGATTGGCGTTTTTTGCTACTAGCAATCGATCAAATAGTTGTGCAACTCAAAGACATGGTCTAATTGGCAACGAGAGTCCTCGAAAATCAGAAAAAGTAGAGTAACACGGACGCTATGTGGCGAGATCGTTCCATGAAGGTAGATGGTGTAACGTATCCTTTCGGATTAGAGCATGATGCGAGGTAAGGCTGGATTCATGGGGCGGTAAAGAGGTAGGATTGATCGGGTCGTGATCTTTCAACATAGGATAAGGAATTTGATTCTCGTTGGGGGGTTTAAGGTAACCGTTCCTAGCATAACATGATTCCTACCTGAATTATACATAGGTGGCCAGTCTTTGTATAATTAAGGTCCAATGATGTAATGTCCGGTTTAGTTTACGAGATGTAGACGGTAAACCCCTTGTGGCCTTTACGAGTAGTAAGATGGCAACAAAGTCATTTGATTTCAAAGTTGGGAGATGATGTCAAGAAAGTTGTTAGAAGATAGTAACAATAAAAGGAAAAACAACATGTAAAGACAAGTACATAAGATAGGATTATGGATACTCCTAAGTCACATAAGCTTACATCCCAAAGTAGCGTACACCAAAATTCATAACATTACGAGGTTCTTAAGAAGACACTAAGGAAGTCTTATAGAGTGATAATTTAAATAAATTTAAACTTAGGGTTCGCGAGACAGAGTAGTCGTCCTCGACATCACGTCTTATTCCTTGTTTCCTCTAGTTTTTTATCTCTATCCATCTAGTCCCTCGGCTTCCACGGCGTTTGACATTCATTCTTGGGGTGTCCCTTCATCCCACACCCAAAGCAGGTGAATTTAGCCCTCCATTCCGCCCTAATGCGTGCTTGGGTCTCTGCAAGGATTTTGGGCCTACAGTTTCTAGCTACGTGCCCAACTTCGTAGCAGTAGTAGCATACTACAGTACACTCTCCATGATGATGGCGTTTGCAATGGTGGCACTTTAGTGTGTCTCCTTCATAACCTCCTTCTTTTACCGAATCAACAGTATGAACCTCGTCGATCTTCTGTCGCTTGCCCTGCTTGACGTTACCCCCGAAGTAATTCTCCCACTTTTTCTTGATCTCTATCATTTCTATTACATCACCTCCGATCATGGGGTTCATACGAGCATGTGCCACAATTATGGCATCCTGGAGACTAGACGGTTCGGCTGCAGCCACATCCCTCCTGATTGGTGGAGGCAGTCCCCCAATGTAGCGCTCGATCTTACGAGTCTAACTACTAACCACCCCAGAGCACAACTGGACCAACTCCAGGAATCGGTTGGTGTAGGTATGAAGGTCAGTACCCTTCACCTTATGTCCCCAGAGTTCAGCTTCCATCCTCTTGTCCTCAACCCCGAGCCATACCTCTCTAGTATCATTTCTTTGAATTCTCCCCAAGTCGTGCCGTAAGCTCTGTCAGCTCCTACTACCCTGAGGTAGCTTATCCACCAGGCCCACGCATCACCCTGCAATGTGGAGGTGGCGAAGTCCATCCTGGAGCTTTCCTCACAATGGCATCTCCCAAAGGAAACTTCCAACTCTTCTAGCCAGCGTTTCGCGGCGGAAGCTCCTCCAATGTCGTCAAAGTTGACCGTCACAAGCTTGCTGATCTCTCCGAAGGTACAACCGCGAGCTTTGTTGTCATTGCCTTCTGGACTTGGGGTCGGGGTGTCTGAATGGTTTGTCTTCACTAGTTTTTCGGCTAGTCACACGAGTTTAGCGGTAAACGCATGAAGATCAGTAACAGTAGGTGGGGATTGATTGTCGGCGGTCCAATTTTCGGTAGATTGGACTGGGGGACCATAGGATTGACCACGATGACCTGCTCCTATAGCAGCAGCAGGTAGCGCTCGTGTGGTCCTAACTGGGTTTCGTTTCGAAGCCATTGATCTGAAACACAAATATAAGAAAGTAGTAAGGTTCGAATCATGGGGCCACATCACGCGATAATCTGATCATCATAGATGAATCATTGGATTAATCGTCAGCTTGTCATAACGGGCATACTACTTCGCATCAAGGTAAGAACTCCAACTCAATACAAAACCTAAAGGTTCGAGTTCACTAAGACGCCAACCTTCAGTGTAAGGTTCAGAAATGTCGGCATAATTCACAGAAAATCAACGCAGATGAATACGGAAGAAAATAGGGGCTAAAGTTTTTGGCTGGGAATTCCTCGATCTCGAATACATAATAGACAAAAATTTGTCTCTAGTCACGCCCATTGCGCAGTTGCTCTCGCGGCAACATCTAGGTCCACCAGACCTCATGTCTCTTTGGGATGCAAATGGTAGAGTGGGATATGCTAGGAATATGTCCCGAGGGTAACGGTTTCAAGTCGGGTTTCTAGATGACGCTAAGATCGGCATTTCGGAAGGATAGGACAAATGTCCAAAACTCAGAGTTAAACGATGGGATTTAAATGAACGGAAATCGTGAATATAACGGAAACATACTGATATGTTACCACAAAACGGTATAAGTGAGTGAGGACAAGATTGGGAGGAGGCACGGTCTGTGACAACAGTAGTAAATAGTAACCACAATCCAAGGACATTCCAAACAATTGGTGAACCGTAAGGGTAGGTCATACGCTAATAATTCTCTCCAATACACTTATCGGGCTCTTATTGGATTCGTCAACCCAAGGAGTCCGATAACTGTGTCGGTCGGGTCTATTAGTGTTGGACCGACCCGTAACTCTAACATAACATAAAATCTTCAAAGACAGTAATAACAGTTTCCAATGATTCCAAACATATTTCCAAATTAAATAACGCCTCATTCCAAGTATATATTACCCTAAACAATTACCGCATGATTCTAAAATTGTTTTCAAGTCAAATACCGCGAAATTCTAAGCATCTCCTCAGGTCAAATATCACATAACTCTCATTCAAGTTCTCAGATGTTCAAACCTCACATCACACAGTTCATCAACTTATCATGTCATTACTAGAGGCTTCGGCTTGGCAGGCAGGCACGCGTCAGTCATGGGATCAATTTTTGAAAAGTAGTTATAGTCTAGATTCTTGATAAGTACCCAGTTCTCTATAACTTGAGCTCTGATACCAATCTGTAACACCCCTAAAATTTGGTACAGCGGAAGACTTATCAAAGCTTCGGGGTGTTACTGGGATTGGTACACAACACAAGCATAAGAAAAAGGAATAATATTATCCGTTTAAATAAAAGATTAAATCCAAGATTTTATAGTTACATTTAATCCAAAAATTACGAACGTAAGCCCGGAATAAAATAAAAGATAGGTCCCAACAGTTTATCAGAGTTTCCAAATGATCCTTTAACCATGCCCTTCTGCCAAGCCTCCAAACAGAAACATATCCAAACAACATCTCTAATTACCTGAGAAAACATGCTAAAAGCCAGCTAACGCTGGTGAGTTAACAGGTTTTCACAAACAGTAACGGTGGACCAAGTAATAACGAGTTTGCTATATTAGGCTAGTCACATCAACTAATCAACAATTCATACCCACACCTAAGTGTGTCCAAATCACAACAAGAGTACCTATAGGTGCACACTATAGTCCCACACTAACTGCAGCACATACTAATATATTCCCGCATAATTGCAACACATACAAATATATTCCCTCACAATTGCAGCACATACAAATATCCCCGCACAATTGCAGCACATACAACACATAACATCATCCAGTTAATATAGCAAACCTATCAAAACATAACATAACAATTGGTCCATTCAAAACAGTTTTGCATGTTCTCTCACCCCATATTTAACAAAAATCATTATTAAAGTAAAAGTGGGGCTATGAAACTCACCTCGATCAAGCAAAGCACAATACACAAGTCTACAGTAGTAAGGCACAACAGCAGCTAATACTTCACAGCACTACAGACTCGGCACGACCTAATAATATAAACTTGTCTTAACATCTATTCCAAAAGTGTACAAATTTCCAAAAGTTAACTATTCCCAAGTATATCCCATTTTCGATTCCAAAATATTCTTATTAAATCCGTTTACTAGTGTTTTGTATCATCGTGTGTGTAGCGTTGACACAACATTGACTCAAGTGTACACACGCTAAAACAAATGACCAAAACGTAAACGACTCACAAAAATCAGCAATAACAAATACACCGAGTTGTTGCAAATTCCTAAGTTTATTCTACTACTAACTACTCATCAAAACAAGGTCAAGGTCAAGTGATTAAATGTTACAGCTTAATAAAGTATCCGGACGAATTGTCAGTTCCTTATCTAATTCGTCACCCAGTAAGTCTAACAATTCCTTCGACTTGCTTATTAATTCAAAAACTAATCACAATAATGGTAGTCATAAGGATAGGTCGCAAACTAATAAATTCCTCCAACATACTTATCGGGCCCTTATTGGGCTTGTCAACCCAACCTCATTTTTGTAGGTAGAGATATTCTCAAATACCGGCACATAATCCCAATCAACAATAATATTCCAAAGATCAATATCTTTAGACTTCACATATGTTTCAAATCTATTTTTCCAATATATGAAACCATTAGCTTCAAAGAGTGGTGGTATTTGCATAGATTGCCCTTCCTTGTAGTTTTCAAAATCCATTTGATCGAAAAAGTTTTAAAATACAATTTACTTAAAAACTTTTTATAAACCTGCTCTTGATGCCAATTTTAGAAAACTAGAAGGGGGGTTGAATAGTTTTTACCGATTTAAATTTAGTTTATCAAAAACTTTTAGATTGAAAGTATGTGAAACCTTTGGATGTTGAGATATGGATAATGCACGATACTAGTAATGAAATGAATACGTAAAAGTAAAGAGATAAAGGAAAGAAGTGTGACACAATTGTATATAGTGGTTCGCCTAAAAGGACACCTTCCTTGCCCTACTCCACTCCCCGAGTCACCTACTCAAGAGTTTGTAAACACTATGTCAACAAGCTCCTTCAACCGGTGGAGAAACCTTCACAACGTCGCTTACACTTTTTTCGGTACAAAGCTAAATACCGAGTACTTAGCACGGCGGACCAAACCAACACAACAATACAACTAACACAACAACTTTGAGAATACAAGAAGAGGTATCAATAACAAGAAACAACTGATGATCTTGAGGTGATGAGAGGTCCGAGCAACTTGAGAAGAGAGATGGCTCGTATGTAAGAAAGTGTGATCTCGTCTTCGTAACAAGAACCTAGAGAACACAAGAGAAAGAGAACTACAAGAATGATCTTTAGATCTGAGGTTAGAGAGATAAGAATATAGAGAGAAGATATATTCAAGAGGGGTGAGCAACAAGAAAGAAATGGTTCACTATTTATAGGCAAAAACAGTCTACTGTTCACCCAGTTCTGGCGGATCCCTTCTCAGAGGGATCCAGCCAGTGTAATCCCGTGGAACCGGGTATCTGGTAGTACAAAGTCGGTTTATGGGTTACAATTCTGGATTTTGGGTTATGTGTCAAGGTCCATGGGTCAAGTGATGTCATGAATGATGTCAAAGACATTTTGGGTCATGGGTTATGGACTTTGGGTCATGGGTCATGGGTTTTACCCATTGTGATGTCATGCATGATGTCAAAGAAATTAATGCACATGGCTCATGGGTTATGGGTCAAGCTCCATTTTTTATGGGTTATGGGTTATGGTTTTGGCCCATGGATAATGCAAGACAAGTTATACATTTTTACTTAGTTATTTAAACAAATGTATTTAGTGATTTTGACAAAGTAAGTTAGAAAAACTTATTGGCTTTAAAACATTACATATTTTATTTATTTCGATAAAATGATTTTACTTTTGTTAACGACAAAACATAGAAAGATCGTAAAATATAAATAAACGTTTTTACAGTTTATTTGTATTAACAATCTCCCCCTTTTTGTTGATGACAAAACATAAAATTATTTTGAGGAAAAATAAAACTTGTAAGTTTTAAATTGAAAGTTTTTACTCTTTTCTCCCCCTTTTTGTCGAAACAAAAAGAGTGTCGAAAGGAAACTAACTCGTTTTTTTTTTTTTTTTATAGAAATGATGTAGATTAATAAGTATGCAATGCTCCCCCTTGACGGTTGCTCTAGTGACGAGATCAATAAGATAGGGGAAATAGAGGTAAGACGAGAGGTATGAGAAAGAGATGCACAAGGTATGTAGAACTAATCCTTGTAATAAAAATGACCAAAATGTAGTGGTATATAGGCCACATACATTTGTAAAACTAAGAACAAGGAAGTGTTCTTATAAGAAAAAGAAAATAAAGAGAAAGCTAAGAAAATATATATTATTGGCCATTTGATGCTTGCATATGGGCTTAGTGGTTTCGGTGGGTCATTATGTCGATGCGTTCAAGGATATGGTTTAGAATGAAACGCATTTCGTCCTTAATTTCTATGGCTACTTGCCTAGAGCTTTGGCAATGTTCACAAAATAGATAGTGTGGGAGGTCGGGTAGGGATTCATCCATCCAAGTTGGTTGGTTTAGTTGTAGAAGAGATGGTGGAAAGTTTGGTATAGTGAAATCAACATCCATGATGTCGGGGATAGGTGGAGGTTGATTTGCTAAATGTTCTAGGGAAGCGATGGATGGTATAGGAGTTAACTCTTCAAGGTCATTTAAAAGAGTATTTGGCGAGGAAGGAGGTGTGGAGAAGACTAGCTCTTTGGGGTTGATGTTGGGTAAAATAGGAGGTGTTGATTTAGATGGTTGACTTGGAGTGGGTGGAGGAGTTGAAGTTTGTGGTGGAGTTGAGGTAGGTGTGCTAAGGAGGTCTTCTAATGAGTTGAAGAAAGGAAGGTTTTCTTTTGGAGAGCTTGGTGAAGAGGGTGGTGTTTTTTGATAGTCGGTTGGAGGTGAGGAATTGCTAGGAGGTGATGAGTTGTTGGATAGAGGGTTGACAAAGCAACATGGTTTCACACTTATACATGTCGTTTTTCTTGTTTTTGGTAGTGTAGGGATGTTGGAAGTTAGTAGAGAGAACTTGGTTTGTTGTATGTGATGTTTAAAGGTGTTGGTAATGTTTTGTAGTGTGTTGATTTCATTGACTAGATCATCACGGTTTTGAGAGGATTGTGGTCTTTTGGAATCCATGGTTTCTGAGATTGAGAGAAGAGAGTGATGATGGAGAAGCAAGCATCTTAGGCCCTTATTTATAGATTGATATCAAGTATTGTAATGAATGCTAAACCCACAAAAGAATCCAAAATCTAATGATTAGATATGAATTGAATGCAAGTAATCATGAGACCTTAACTACTAAGACTTAAACTCAGTAAACATAAAGTAGCAAATAGAAAATAAAGGAGAATTGAAGTAGATTTTGTCAAATCATTGGCTAAACTGCCTTCTGTGCAGCCGGTTCCCACGGATCCATCCCAGAAAGGATCTGGCCTGCGTAAATGCAGGGATCCGGGTATCTGATGTACACAGTCTGCAGTTTTGCATAGAAAACATATTTGGACTAGTGTGTGACTATGTGTAAACTATGTGTAGTTGCGGTTATCTCGACTCTAGAAGAGAGAAGAAGAAATGTATATATATATATATATATATATATATATGAGATAACCCAAGTGCTCCTTAGTTCAATGTATCTACGTTTGAATGTAGCCGAAAATACATATTGGTTATGTATTCCCTTTAACATTCAAGAGATATATGATATGATGCATAATAAAAGGTTTTCACATTGTATTAACTATGTAAAACAAATGTAAGTGTCCTAGAAGTGAGAAGTTTTTATTTAAAAAGCAAACGAGGTATTGTTTTAGGGTCGTGTTTTGTAGAAATTTTGATGCGAATATATGTAAGTATAAACCTCATCAGTTTGAACGTGTATAATTTGTGCAAGAAATAGAGATCCTAGACTCAGAAGGGAGGATTAGACATACATACCTTGTAGATAGAGAAGTTAGAAGGAAGATCAAGACGTTTGTTCTATAAGGCCAAGGCCTAATCGAAGTAAATTGAAAGGTTCACGTTTTAGTGGTTTGGTGAGAATGTCGGCAATGTTGTCTTCAGAAGAGACTTTTTCTATGGCAATGTTTCCTTTTTGAACATTATCTTTAAGGAAATGATGGCGTATTTCAATGTGTTTAGTGCAGGAGTGCAGAACGGGATTCTTGCTAAGGTCTATGGCACCTTTGTTGTCGCAGAGGATGGCAATGTCGCTTCGATGAACATCGTAGTCGACAAGAGCTTGTTTCATCCATAGTGCTTGTGGCATGCTTTCCCTGCTAACACATATTCTGCTTCGGTGGTAGAAATAGCAAGCACGATTTGTTTCTTTGAAAACCATGATGTTAAACAACATCCCATGAATGTACAAATGCCATTTGTGCTTTTGCGATCAACATAATCACCTGCATGGTAAGAATCTGCATATACAATAGTTTCTACATCCATACTTTTTGGATACCATAATCCCAATTGTGTTGTACCCTTAATGTACCTAAAAATTCTTTTGACCGCTTCGAGATGTGAAGATTTTGGATCTTCTTGAAATCGAGCACACATACATACACTAAACATAATATCTGACCGACTAGCCATAAGATATAGTAGACTACCTATCATGCCAGGGTACTTGGTATCGTCAATAGACTCACCGTTCTCATCTTTAGTAAGTTTAGTGTCGGATGACATTGGTGTTTTCATTGGTTTTGCATCTTCTAGTCCAAATTTCTTTAACATTTCTTTAATATATTTAGATTGATTAAAGAAGATACCATCTTCTAATTGTTTTATTTGTAGACGAAGAAAGAAATTTAATTCTCCCGTAATACTCATTTCAAACTCGTTTGCATGATATTAGAAAATTCGTCACACATTTCTTGACAAGTAGATCCGAATATAATATCGTCTACGTAAATTTGAATAACGATAATATGTGATTGGTTTTTCTTAGTAAACAATGTATTATCTACTAGACCCATTGTGTATTTATTATCTATAAGAAAGGTTTTAAGTCTATCATACCAAGCTTTAGGAGCTTTTTTAAGACTGTAGAGAGCTTTCTTGAGTTTATATACATATTCTGGTTTTTCAAAGTCTACGAAACCCGGAGGTTGAGCTACGTATACTTCTTCGTTTATGAACCCGTTTAGAAAAGCACTTTTTACATACATTTGATAAAGTTTGATATCTTTAGCACAAGCATAAGCTAGAAGGATTCTTATAGATTCTAATCTAGCTACGGAAGCATAGGTCTCATCAAAATATATTCCTTCTTGTTAATTATAACCTTGTGCAACAAGTCTAGCTTTGTTGCAGGATACAATCCCATTTTCATCTAGTTTATTTTTGAAAACCCATTTTGTATCAATTATGGTTTGATTTTTAGGTGGTGGAACTAGTTTCCAAACATCATTTGAGACAAATTGATTTAGTTCTTCTTGCATAGCTATTACCCAACTATCATCTTTAATAGCTTATTTTACGTTTTTGGGTTCAAAAGAGGAAACAAAACAAAATAGATTACTTTGGTTTTGAGCTTGAGACCGTAATGTTCTTTTATTTAATTTTCCTATAACTATTTCTAGTGGGTGATCTTTAGATTCTTTGACATTAACTATTTCTTTATTTAATAGTTCATCTTCCATGTCTTTCATTTCACTACTTTGATTTTAATGAATTTGACTTTCTATTATGTCATCATCTACGAGAGGTTGAGATTTAGGAGGAGGACTTTCGTCAAACTTGACATTAAGAGACTCTTCTACTTTCATGGGTTCTTTATTTAAAACTACATAGGCTTTACTATTAGGTGAATATCCTAAGAAAATACTTTCGGTGGATTTAGGATCAAATTTAGTTAGATAATCTTTTGTGTTTAGAATAAAGCATTTGCTTCCAAAGACTTTAAAGTAATCTAACGACGGCATTTTACCTTTTAATAACTCATAAGGAGTTAATCCTAAGAATGGTCTAATGAGAATTCTATTCAAGATATATGTTGATGTGTCAATAGCGTTACACCAAAATTTTTGAGGTATTGATTGTTCATTAAGCATGGTTCGACTCATTTCTTGTAAGGTTCTATTCTTTCGTTCAACTACCCCTTTGATTGCGGAGTACGTGGAGCTGAGAAATTATGAGTAATACTATTAGCATCACAAAAGGCTCCGAATTGTACTTCGTTGTCAAATTCCCGACCATGATCCGTACATATTGATATTATTGGACAACCTAGTTGTTTTTGAATTTTCTTACTTAGAATTTCAAAGTGATCAAAGGCTTTGGTTTTATTTTTCAAAAATCTAGTCCATGTATACCTAGAGTAGTCATCGACTATTACCAAAGTATAGAAGTTACCTTTGTAACTTTGAATAGTCGATGGACCAAAGAGATCCATGTGTAAAAGTTCTAGACACTTAGTTGTAGAGACCATGTTTTTAGCTTTATGACTAGCATGGACTTGTTTACCTACACTACAAGCATTACAAAAATGACGTTCGTATTTTAGTTTTGGTAAGTTTCTAACAAGTTTTTTAGATGATAGCGATTGAATAAGACGCATATTGGAGTGACCCAATCTTCGATGCCAAAGGGTCGAAGTATCATCTATTGAAGTTAGACAAAGTTTATCTTTAGAGTTTCTGATTTTCATTACAAAAAGACCATTTTTCCGAACCCCTGCTCCTATGGTTATTTCGTCTTTTAGTATTTTACTACCGGACTCACTAAATAAGACATCACACTTTTTATCAACTATTTGACTAATACTTAATAAGTTAAAACCTAGGTTATCTACGTGACACACATTATTGATGGTTAAAGAGTTATGTGAGATCGTACCTTTACCGATGATCTTACTTTTCCCATTACCAAAAACTACGTTACCTCCATCACAAGCCTTGTAAGATGAAAATAGGCTTTTATTACCCGTCATATGCCTTGTGAATTCGCTGTCTTTAATCCATTCGTTTGGTTCTAGATCAACCTTTAGACAAACCTCATTAGATTCTTTGGCCATGAGACAAATCTCATCTTTTTCCTCTTCACTAGGATACCAAGAGCCGCTAACGAACGCCTTTTGCTCACCATTAGATTGTTTAGGACAAGCACCTATAAAGTGATTTGGATCACCACATCCAAAGCACTTTCGGTCATCTTTAACTTTCTTTTCTTCCTTAAATTTTCGGAAGCCTTTCTTGTCATCGTAAGGTTGTTTTACGAATCTTCCTCTTCTTCTAAAGAACTTCTTAAAGTCCCTCACGGCCAAGGCGTATTCTTCATCATCACTATCCGAGGACAAAGTGTCTTCATCACTAGACTCCTTTTTAGCTTTTAGAGCTAGTGACTTATACTTCTCCTTCTTCTCCTTTGAGACCGCGGAGTCTTTAGCCAACACAACCTCTTACACCTTGAGGTTCCCAATTAGCTCGTCAAGAGAAAGGATTGTTAAGTCATTTGATTCTTCGATTGTCGTTACCTTCGGTCTCCATTTAGCCGGAAGAGCCCTTAAGAATTTCCTGACATGATTACGCTTGGAAAAAGATTCATCAAGTGCTATTAGTGAAGTAATAATAGTATTAAACCAACTAAATGCATTATCAATACTTTCATCATCCGATATTGAGTATTGCTCATAGTTGAACAAATAAATCAATTTTATTATTTTGCACTAGTTTGTTTCCTTGATGAGTAATTACTAAACAATCCCAAATGTCTTTAGCTGTTTTATGCATAAAAATTCTTTCATGTTCCTTTTTGTGTAAGGCATTGTATAAAACCATTTTTGCCTCATTATTTTTAGAAAGCATTTTCTTTTGTTCGTCTTTTAAAACCGAGGACCCAACCTCATTTTTGTCGGTAGAGATATTCTCAAATACCGGCACATAATCCCCATCAACAATAATATTCCAAAGATCAATATCTTTAGACTTCACATATGTTTCAAATCTATTTTTCTAATATATGAAACCATTAGCTTCAAAGAGTGGTGGTCTTTGCATAGATTGCCCTTCCTTGTAGTTTTCAAAATCCATTTGATCGAAAAAGTTTTAAAATACAATTTACTTAAAAACTTTTTATAAACCTGCTCTTGATGCCAATTGTAGAAAACTAGAAGGGGGGTTGAATAGTTTTTACCGATTTAAATTTAGTTTATCAAAAACTTTTAGATTGAAAGTATGTGAAACCTTTGGATGTTGAGATATGGATAATGCACGATACTAGTAATGAAATGAATACGTAAAAGTAAAGAGATAAAGGAAAGAAGTGTGACACAATTGTTTATAGTGGTTCGGCTACAAGGACACCTTCCTTGCCCTACTCCACTCCCCGAGTCACCTACTCGAGAGTTCGTAGACACTATGTCAACAAGCTCCTTCAACCGATGGAGAAACCTTCACATCAACACAACAATACAACTAACACAACAACTTTGAGAATACAAGAAGAGGTATCAACAACAAGAAACAACTGATGATCTTGAGGTGATGAGAGGTCCGAGCAACTTGAGAAGAGAGATGGCTCGTATGTAAGAAAGTGTGATCTCGTCTTTGTAACAAGAACCTAGAGAACACAAGAGAAAGAGAACTACAAGAATGATCTTTAGATCTGAGGTTAGAGAGATAAGAATATAGAGAGAAGATATATTCAAGAGGGGTGAGAAACAAGAGAGAAATGACTCACTATTTATAGGCAAAAACAGTCCACTATTCACCCGGTTCTGGCGGATCCCTTCTCAGAGGGATCCAGCCAGTGTAATCCCGTGGAACCAGTTATCTGGTAGTACCAGGTCGGGTTATGGGTTACAATTCCGGATTTTGGGTTATGGGTCAAGGTCCATGGGTCAAGTGATGTTAAAGACATCTTGGGTCATGGGTTATGGACTTTTGGGTCATGATTTATGGACTTTGGGTCATGGGTTTTACCCATTGTGATGTCATGCATGATGTCAAAGACATTAATGCACATGGGTCATGGGTTATGGGTCAAGCTCCATGGGTTATAAGTTATGGGTTATGGTTTTGGCCCATGGATAATTCAAGACAAGTTATACATTTTTACTTAGTTATTTTATGAAATGTATTTAGTGATTTTGACAAAGTAAGTTAGAAAAACTTATTGGCT
The DNA here is from genome assembly GCA_021014915.2 of Artemisia tridentata subsp. tridentata. NCBI lineage: Eukaryota > Viridiplantae > Streptophyta > Magnoliopsida > Asterales > Asteraceae > Artemisia > Artemisia tridentata. Next base: position 429,633,687 of record CP139507.1, on the reverse strand, counting down.
TTAAAACATTACATATTTTATTTATTTCGATAAAATGATTTTACTTTTGTTATCGACAAAACATAGAAAGATCGTAAAATATATATAAACGTTTTTACGGTTTATTTGTATTAACACGTAACTTGACAATAATTCTATATAAATATCAATATTTCTCTATATTGCATTTCTCGATTCGCGTGCCCTCGAAACGTTTACTAACTCGTATATATTTCTATTTTTGTTTCATTTAATACTTTCCTTTTTATCCTCAAAAATATTGAATAATATAGTAATTGTTAATTAATATTTTTAAGTTATTATTGTTATTGTCATTTCCCTTTTCTACTTTTGTCATTTTTATTTCTAAACTAAATATATATATCGAGTCACCTCACTTTTCGAGTCACCATTTCGAGTTTTATTATTCTCGGGTCAATAATTCAACCGAATGGTCCATATGTCTATAAAAAGTCTAATATCCATTTTGGGCTTATCGAGACCACGCCGAGACTACAAAGTCTTGGTGGCACTCGACATCGCTCAAAACATCACAATTATTATTTCAAGCTCACAATATTCATCCAAGTCCAACAATATCAATCAATATCAATCGACCCTAAACCTACGGCTCGATAACCATATTCCAAGTCCACTCCAACTCGATCCAAAATAACAACAACAACAATATTAACATCATCATGCCGAGACCATGATGGTCTCGGCTTTAAACCGTGGTACACAAATAAACCAGACGGACCCGGGAGGTCTCGGCCACAAACCAAACTCAACCATAACCATTCTCAATCGATCTTAACCTAAACCCTAGTATCAAAATGACCACAAGCCCGAATATAAACCCAAGAACAACTTGACAAGACTCGATACGCAACCAAAAGACTCGGCTGTGAGCTATTGCTCACGACACCATTCTACTCGACACCAAACTTGACCAAACATGATGATACCAAATGTTTTATAAACTTTTAATTAGTAAAAACCCGTTATCCCACCCTAACCCAAATGTTATCAACCCAAAACACTCGTTAAACGAGTTTTGGACCCACCACTGTGTTACACGAGGGTGAACACACGGTGGTCTTACCTTTTCTTCCTCGGATCTAAACTCCTATTCGCTAAAAATGGTGGTGGCGGCGCGTAGGATAGTGGTGACAAGTTATTGAGGTGTGTGTGGGTGCTAATCGGGTTATAGGAGGCAAGAAGAAGGATTGTGTGGTGGCGGTGGTGGTGCACTAGTGGTGGCCGGAGGTGAGGTGGTGGTGGTGTCGGCTAGAGAGAAAGGGGAGAAGGGTTATAACCCTAAATGAGTTATAATGTTCCTTTTATACCCCAAATGTGCCCTTTTTGCCAACCCTACTAACCATAAGGACTAAACGTGTACTTAGGCGAGGGGCCTAAGTGCCAACTAGCTAAACTTTTCATAATTATTCCCGGGGCTCGTTTAAGCCTTCTAAATTTTTTTCAAGGCCTTTTAACTTACGCCATTAGTTTTAAAATCATTTTTCCACGAAAAATGACTATAAATATGTATATCTTTGCTAAAGACGTTAAAATTAACTTATTAATCGTATTATTAGGTCTTATTGTGCCAAATCGCGTAGTGCTCAATACAAGGTATACGGAAGCTTACTCATCACACAACTATAATTCCACATATCATTACCAATAATCCAAATAAATTCCAAAACTTCACAAACACGGATCTTAATAATTAAATATTTGTTTCTAAACGTAATACGATATTAAAATTAGCTCCCAAAATTACCGGTATTCACAATAATAAAGAGAAAAATATAAAACATATGCCCATTGCGCTTAAAATATTAAGTTAGTTAAATGGTTACTACGCTTTGGTTAAATAAGTGATGTAAGTAAACATATGATTAGTTTGTATCATGTCAAATAAATGATGACCACATTAGTTAGTAGCTTTCATCATTTTTTTTATTAGTTGTATTTTTATGCATGGGGTGTTTTATTAGTTATATTAATTGTAGGTATTTAAGACACAGTTCCGTGATAAGTAAGTGTGTGACTTAATATTTTAAGATTGTCCTTCAAATCGTGATAACTAACCCTTTAAAAAAAAAAGAGTAAATTGCAAAAATCGTCTTTCTGGTTTGGCAAAATTGCATGTTTCGTTTGTATAGTTCGAAAAGTGAAAGCGACATCTTTGTGAAAAAACCTTGGGTCCGATTTCGTCTTTCTTTAAACTAAAGTTACTAAAATACCCTCATCATCTTCATTATATATATATATATATATATATATATATATTTCCCAGGAATGTGGTTTGGGCTAATGATGGGCTTAACAAACTAATTGCTCCAAATGTGTGGATGTAAGGTGGGGAATTTAGGTGTTGTTTGTTTTTTTTAGAGGTTTTATGTCTGAATCTGAATACTACTTCTGAATCTGAATGAGTGGTCCAAAAGTCTGAATCTGAATTATTTTAGACTGTCTGTTTTTATGTCTAAATCTAAATGTCTGAATAAACAAAAAACAATCGTTTCGCTATAAAACAAACCAAACGACCCTCCATTCGTGATTATTAATAAAAAAATCAAGGCCAAGATGAGGAGATAAAGATTGAAAAGAAGTGTCACTAAAGTTTAGGTTTTTCAGATGTAATCAGACGTTATTCAATGTCTGAACGAATCAGACCCTATTCAGATGTATTCAGACTTCAAATCTGAAAAAAAAAAAAAACAAACAGTCTGAATCTGATTACGTCTGACCGAATCAAACTTCAGACGTCATTCAGATCTGAAAGAAAAAAACAAACACAACCTTACTGTACCGGGCACTGTTCATGGGATAAAAAATACAAAAAAAATGCCTAATGATCCTACCCAAACTAATTGCGCCAAATATATGGCTATAAAGTTGGGAAGTTACTGTTCCGGGCACTGTTCATGCGATAAAAAATATAATTAAAAGTCTCAAATCCTCACTGTTATTACCATTGATCATCTTTTTTCCCAGATATTTCCCCCCCCCCCCTTCTCGACCTTTCTTCACATTTTCTCTCCACCTTCACCGAGACACACAGATACACACACACAAGAAACAAAACCACTCCCTTCTCCCCTCAAATAAACCTACATCATTTACCCTAAATCAGTTTAATCCCCATCAATTCATACCCTAAAAACTAGGTTTAGAATCGATGAGTTCCATTTTGGGTTGGGGAATCTGTTACATCTTCTCAATCGATTGTGTGTTATGTGATAACTCAATTTGACAATTATGGTATGATTTTTCTTTCCATTTATCAAGTTTACTTCTTCAATTTCGTCCTTTTTTTTTTGTTATAATTCCAGTTTCAGTATCAATTTGTATTAGTAAAATAAATTTGCATGCCAAGTGTTTGATGAAAGTCCTGAATGCAAATTTTAATTTGAAACATGTTTAGTTCTTGGGGAAATTCAGTATAACTTTGAAGGAAGATATGACTTGGTGAGATTCTTGAAGACAGTGCAAAAAGCAGGACTTTATGCTCATCTAAGAATTGGACCTTATGTTTGTGTTGAATGGAATTGTGGGTAATTTTTATATAATTGTTTCGTTTTTTGATTATTTTTTTTTTATTTTTTGTTTTTTTTTATTTTTATATCTCATATATGTGGTTCTTATTAGGGTTTAACAATTAATTTTATGTAACTTTACTAAAAAGGTCATTTTTATGTTGATTCTTGCAGTGGATTCCCAGTGTCGCTCAAGTATGTTCCTGGAATTAGCTTTAGAACTGATAATGAGCCATTTAAGGTCACATTTGCTTAAATTTTTCATGTTTAATTTTTATAGAATATATAAAGAGTTTGTAAATTTTTAGTCTTTTACTAATATATATTTTTATTCTTATAGAGGCATATGAATACTTTGACTGAGAAAATTGTGAACATGATGAAGAGTGAAAAGTTGTTTGAATCTGAAGGAGGTCCTATAATCCTCTCACAGGTAAAATATTTAGCTACTAAAATGAATAATGACAAATGGTGTTAAGTATGTGACAAATGGTGTACACAATGTGACAAATAAATGTGGCCTTGATGCAGATAGAGAATGAATATGGGTCCATTGGAAAGGCGCTTGGAACAGTAGGTAATTTTTTTCTTTTTATAAAAAAGTTTGCATTTTATAGTTTAATTCGTGGGCATGGATGCTTAAATGGCTCAATTTGGGGTGAAATGATTCTGGGATTAGATGCTGAAATGGGTGCTAAAACGGGTGCTTTTGTGTCGTGAAATGTGGGCTGAAGTGGGTTCATATGTAGGCTAAAATGGGTGAGTCTAGGTCATGAAATGAGGCTGAAATGAGTGTGTTTGGGGGCTGAAATGGGGTGTCAAAAGAGTCAGTTTGCGTGCAGAAATGGCTATTGAATAGGGTGCTGAAATGGGGTCTGAAGTAGGTCAGTTTCGGTCCTCAAATGAGTAACTTTTGGGTGAAATGTGGGCTGAAGTGGGTTCATATGTAGGCTGAAATGCGTTTATGTTTGCAGTCCCGAAATAAGAAAGAGGGAAGCAGTACAGTTTCGATTAAGCTCAGGCAGGGAGTGATATAATAAATGGAGTTGCATAAAGGAGTTGAAAGGCAAAGCGTTGCAGCTGCATGATGTATAAAGCTGCTGTGGCATAGGGTCCTGCGGAACCTTTCTCTATGGAGCAAATCCGCGTTATAACACCTAAAAAAATGTTAATGCTTGGAAGGGCGAGGTATGTATATGTTTCTTACTGAATTGTATTCTTTTCTGTCTTATTCTAGAGGGATTATCTAGAAAAAGAGTCGTTTTGAATTGAATAGATTCAAACAAAAAGCTGACATAGATGTTATGGGTATCGTTTTTCGTAAGATGGGTATCCTTTTGACAGAAAAACACACAGACAGACACACATCTTATCTTATACAAAGTAAACACACTGTACTCATCTAACCCATATACAAAACCAACCGGCACATCCAAAACACGATTTTGAATCAAGATTGATGATTGAAAAAACACCGTTCACACACACACATACTCTTTTTTATGCGATTCGACGAAACACACAAATAAGGGTCAATTTCTTAGATCCGATGAGAGGCAAAGGTGGCGTTTGAATCAGCTTTCATATCCCAAAAAAAGAAGAGAAGGAAAAAAAAAAACAGCAGGTAATTTTTTTTTCGTTTTATAAAAAAGTTTGCATTTTTATTTATGGATAGTGTTTAATTGCAGATTCAATCTATTTTCAGTGACATTCAAGGATTACAAAGAAGGTTGAAGTAAAAAAGAAGGTTTGATTTACAATCATGTGTATTTGTTATTTTCATGTTTTTTTGGCCTGTTTATTTCTACGAGAAAAAAAAACACTAACTTTTCAGTTAGTACTGTTAGTTATAACCTTGAGCAGCACCTTTTTCCACTAGCAGTAGAATCTTTGCACTAACAGTACCTTCGGATGAACTAGCAGTAGAATAAAATAGTGTACTGGGTTAGTGTGGGGTGGATTGTGGGTCGTTGGGTTATGATGGGTTTTGGATCATTGATTAGTTTAGGCGAGGGTTTTTATTTTTACTTGGGGAAAAAGATCAGGGGTTTTTGGTTTTGTTTATTTTGTTATATGTGTGACGCATGTTTGTAGATGCCACAAACCAGGGGAAGTTGCCTATGAGAAAAAAAAAAAAAAAAAAAAAAAAAAACCCATCATGGTATGAACATTACGCTCCTATATATTATGAAATGGAAGAGTGACCCCTTCAGTATATTAAGCAGGAAACTAATATACCATAATTGTCAAACTAATATTCTTGCAGTGACCCCTTCAGTGGATTGTCAAATTCAGTTATCACATAACACACATAATTGTCAAATTTATGTTGATTCTTGTAGTGGATTCCCAGTGTCGCTCAAGTATGTTCCTGGAATTAGCTTTAGAACTGATAATAAGCCATTTAAGGTCACATTTGCTTAAATTTTTCATGTTTAATTTTTATAGAATATATAAAGAGTTTGTAAATTTTTAGTCTTTTACTTATATACATTTTTGGGATAATTACGAAAATGCCCCAGTTGCCCAGGTGCGTTGCTTATCTGCCCCGCTCACAGAAAATTCTTATACTAGACCAAGGCAACCGGTCCGACCAACCACTGGACGCCACGTGTCTGACCAATGTACCTCTAATACTGTTTGTACGATGTATATGGGGCGTATTGTTTTTTGGGCAACTTTTGAATTTTGGGCAACAAATACATGAGCAAAAGGATATTTTGGTCATTTTACATTCATTAAATTAGGAACTTTTTTATAGATATTAGTACGATTACAATTCGTTTCAGAATACACATTAATACACACACATCTTCTCCATAGGAAAAGCATCACACAAATAACAAATCATAATTCCTTAACACCCTGTAATTCGATATGCCGAGTGAGTTGTACAGTTGCAAAATCGTTGTTCGATCTACAGTGAAGTTGCTTAAAGTAATCAAAGACATTTTGTCGTAGAATGAAAAGCGGCAAATGTTGTTTAGAAACACAGTTTTTGGTCTGTGGTTGGATATTCAGACTTGCGATAATGACTGCCATCTGATGCATTATGTGTTACAACATCAGGTAATAGTTTCTAACATATCGTCCGATTCCCCACCATTGCAATTCAAAATTGGGGATGATTTGTTAGAGTTCGGGCGTAAAGAATTTTGTTTAATAACAGGGTTTCGATTTGGGAAAGTCTGTAAAAGTCAAAATAAATCAAATGCATTTCGTGACCGAGTATTTCCAGAAAAAAAGACAGACGCTATAAAAAGTGTATATGCCACTGATTGTTTGAGACTAGTTAAAGATGAAAATAGGTTCTTAGCTGTTTCGGATGATGATGCTATTAGGTTGTGTCTTTTGATACTTGCTATGCTGGTGTTTATGGGTTATGAAGAAAGGAATTGTATCCCTAATCATATAATGTCTTTGGTCGAGGAATTTGATGATTGGAACGCTTTTCCGTGGGGTGAATACATGTGGCATAAATTTTATCAAAGGACTGTGAATGTTGTTGAGAGACACAGAAAAGATCATTTGACCAAGTTGGAAAAAAACCCAAAGTACAGTGCGACATACAATCTATACGGTTTTGCTTGGGCTTTCAAGGTATGCCATACTTGCTACTCTGTACTAAAGTTCACCACTATATTCATTAGACTAGTTAGTATTGTAGTATTGTTTGTATCTGTTTCGTATGCATTCCTTTATTATACCAGTAATATATACCTTCGTTGTCTGTCCCATAGTTTTATTAAAAGTATTAATTTAGGTTTTTTCTATTAGAGATATATATTTAATATATAGTTTTCAACACGGTTATAACCTGCACTTTGAACAGCTTTTTTCCACATTTTAAACATTTTAAGCAACCACATATTACAGATATGGATTTTGGAGAGTTATCCTAAAAGCAGCAATTGGTGGGTGAAAGACACAAAGGTCATTCCACGAGGTCTTGCTTGGTCCAAATGTCAAAAGTTCCAAAAATCAGACCATAAAACACTCTTTGGACCGTTAAGCACCACCCTACCTTTGAAGGCAAATTTGTTGGACATTTATTTATATTTGTTCACATACAAAGTTATATATTATTTGGTTTTTTAGGAGTCAATTCCCATTACGGCACTTTATGCAACGAAGCGCGAATTGAGACAACCGTGGTGTATTGCTAGCATCCCTTTTATAAAGGGTTTATCTTATCCAGACCTGTCAAGGGCAGAGGATGACCAACAACATGATAGCGCAGAGGATGACCAACAACCTGATAGCGCAGATGATGACCAACAACCTGTTAGCGCATACGATCACCAACAACCCCATAGATCAGAGGATCACCAAGAAGCTGCTATCGCAGGCGATCAACATGAAGCACCAAGTTTAGAAATTTTAGATAAAAATGATGTTGAAAACGCAAATGGTGTCCGATCAAGTGAAGCCCAAAATGAAATGAATTTTTCAACAACTCCTATTTTGGGCAAGATATCTGATTTGCAAACTGATCTTTCGTTGATAGCGAAGCACATAGCGTATGTCCCAAAACAAGACATTCGCGAGCTATTTCAGAAGGTGAAAACAACATTTTCAGAGCTAGAGACAGTTTTTAACGAAAATTCTGATGGTGGTGTTGTTTCTGCTCAAGAAAAAACTGATGACCCAGATATTCCAGTCAAGTCTGATGTCAACCCTGATGTTGAAATGGTTTGTAATTACCTTTTATGTTTTATTCTACTAGCTTTATACGAAGGTCAATTCCTCGATGAGTATTACACTTATATCCTTTTGTCAGCTACAGACCCCGTCATCACCTTCTGAAGATGATGTTGACAATGTTGTTACGGGCCGAGATGTTGATGATGATCATGCTGATCATGTTGACGATCAGCATGATCATCCAATGGAAGTTGACAATCCTGCATTTTTCAACGTATACTTTTAGTTTGTGTTTTTTGGCATACGTTTATAAATATCTCATTTCCCCGTTAATGTTTACCCTTTAATAGTACATTTAATTCATTAAATGCTGTATTATTTTGTCAGCTACAGGCCACGCCATTAGCTTGTGAAGCTGATACTGGTGTTACGACCAGTGTTGCAGCCAATCACATGGAAATTGACATCGATGTTGGGAAGAAAAGCTATGTAGAATCTCAAGTGGGTTCGCTAGATGTTCTTGTACAAGCATGTGAAGTAGGGGTTACCCCTGACATCCCTGCTCTTGATGAACATCAACCTGCGAATCAAGTTGGAGCATTTGATGAGAAGGACACTAATCAAACAACATCCCTCGTCCACAATGATGTATGTTATCTTTAATAAATAATTTCACAGCATAGAAGCTACCTTATTTGCCTATTTATTTATACATCTTTATTGTACCAGGATCCGCCGGTGTATGATGATTACATCGACTATATAAACGACGAACCGGATGTGAATATGGTTTCGTTAGAAGAAATACCGTTTTATCATGAAAATTGTAAGGGTGTTGAGAATGAAAATGTTAGTTGCGTGCATAAAGAACCAACAACACCATTGCAGAAAGATGTTGAGGTACATGGTTTATTTTAAATTTAAAAAGTTTAATAAGTGTATATTTCTATGTCTTGTGGACGGTGCTAATGACAACCTATGCTCTGCAGAAAGATCAAACAACACCGTTGCAACAATCAGTCACCACCCAAGGATATGCAAATGTGGTCGGGCCTAATGAAAAACCTTGCTTGGACTCTGTTTTTTCCAATCGCAAAATGCAGAAAACCCAAAAGAAAAAAAAGGCGGCGAAAATTAATAACTTGGCTAGGACCTTTAAATCAAAGCAGGAGAAGATTTCCAGATATTTGAATCCAGTCAACGTCCAACGCGCACGACTGACAAGAACATCTAATCGCAGAAACGATTCGATTGAGCATATTGCCATTTTAGATGTAAGTCACGGTATTACATTCATACTGAAATCAATATCTGGTTGGCCTCTGCTAATATATGTTATGTATCTTCTCAGGACGTCTCCGAAAACCCCAAAACTCGGTCAATTACTGAGTTCTATTCGGCCAACATAGATCCTTTTGTAGAGGTAGTCTGTTTTTTATTCTTAAATTAACCATAATATGATTCATTTAATGCTAATCATTGATTTGTTTATTTTAGGATCTGTCTCGACATCCCAAAAGCAAAAAGGACAAGGTCTCATTGCCTGATTCGCTTCGTATATATTTAAAGCAAAAAAAACCAACAGACTTTAGATTTCCGTGGGGCGGTCGTACCAATGTTTCTGGTATGAATTTTTGGTTAGCGTTGGCATGTCTTGAAGATTGTAGAGGCGGCTGGTTGTATGACTATGTAAGGAAGCATCATCCGTAGATGGTCAAATACATTTGTATATAGTTTTGATTGAGTAACCACTATAAGTTTTATAATTTTTGCTTTTTGTACGCGGCACTTGGATATATGGTTTGACCTGATGTGGTCTCTTAGGGGAAGCAATGCAGATTGGACCTTGGCAGGGTCTTTGTTTGCCCGACACATCTTGGCTGGTCAAATGTATAGTCATTATTCAGATGGAACATACTACCCTGTAGCTTGGCGAGACGTCGAAAAGGTTAGTTTACCACAATACTTTTTAATATACAATTGTAACTGTATGCATAGTAATATGTACATTTGTTTGTCTATATTAGGTTTATTTTCCCGTGAACGAACCTGAGAAACTCTGGTGTCTCGCTGAGCTTCACCTGCGTACTGGAGTTGTTTCATTTTATGGCACTCTTGGGTTTGTATATGGTAATGGCACACAGTGGTGGAGAAATTTGAAAAGAATTTTTCCAAAGCAGCTTACCAAGTATCTGGATCAGCAAGGTATATTGGCGAGCAAGGGCATATCAGCTAAGGAATATAAAATAACATACCAGTGTCCTGCAGTCCCGATACAAGCAGAATTATATGGTGATTGCGGTGTATGGGTATGTATTATTTTATACAGATTGTGCCGCAACCAACCACTGGAAGTATCCGACCCTCTTGAAACAGCGTTAGCATACCGTGAGCGGATGCATCAATACTTCTGGAAGCACAAGGAGTCAATAAAAAATGTTTAACGGCATTTTTTCCCCATTTGTAAACATCCTTTGAGAAGGTATGAAGTAATGGATCCACATCTTGTGGTTTGACAAGTTTTCGGTATGGGCAGGAAGTCTCGTGTGATGAGCCTATAGAACCTGGTTACTGTCATAAATGGAAGACGTTCGATATCAACTAACCATAGAATATTTTACTATTATATAGTAACCGCTGTTTTTTGTAAACGTTCAATAACATGTAACCCAAAAACAATTGACTATTATCTAGTATTAGTTCTTGTTTGTAACCGTTCAATAACATGTAACCCAATAATTTGAATAAGGTTTCTTTCTCTTCCACCTTCACTCTCTTACCTCTTCAACAAACATGCCTTTACCCTATCACGAGTATTGATGTGTAGGATCAGCAGCAGGTTCATTTTCACCGGCAGTAGGATTCACCAAACACATTTTGACAGTTAACGCACTACGTGTCTAACCTAATGTGGACTTATATGCTACATACAAGAACCTACTGCATCAGTGCATTTCACCAACTGCATCAATATCTGACATGCCTTTACCATTCTTTTTTAGAGATAGAAGATCTTTGTGTAGATGCTATGAATGAAATAACGTGTTTGTTTCTACCTATACATAGACCTGCTGGTGACGGTTAGTTTTTAAGAACCGTTTGGTTTCTAACGGTTATTTCGTACTATCACTAAAGATGAGAACCGTTTGGTTTATTTATTATGAATTAAAAAAAAAGAAAAAAAATTACAAAAAGAGTATTGATGTGTATGAACAGCAGCAGCTTCGTTTTCACCAGCAGTAGAATAAACCTATGTTTTTTTACCACCAGCAGCAGATTCAACTTGACCGTCAACACTCACTAAGACATCCTGTTGCCAGCCTAAACTTTCTACTGCTGAGGGTTCTACAGCTCGCTTTTGTAACTTCTGGGATTCTACTGCTTGGTTACAAAAGAACAGGGACTGATGTGTACTTTCTTATCCGAATGCTTTACAAACCCCCAATTCGTTTCAATTTTGGTTTTTAAAATCTAATTGGATATCAAAATCAGTTTGACGCGCTCATGAATAAAACGAATTAAAACCCTAACACCATTTTTCACCCATAATCTTAAAATCCCCAAATCAAACCCTAATCCACAATGACGAAATGATCTTTATCAGCTAACCACAATCAAGTTGCCTTTCTTCAAAAGCCCCAACAAGCTGAAGGTTTTGCTGAGGTAATAGACTTTCTTAATGCTACTCATATTAGGTACGCATTAACAGCAAACCCTGATATACTTATTTCCCACATGAAACACTTCTGGTCTAGTGTCAAGCTCAGAATTAGAAATGGGGAAGAACAATTAAAGGCCAAGGTAGATGGCCAAAAGATTGTTATATCCGAATCATCTGTAAGAAAAGCTCTTCACTTTTTAGATGATGAGGAAATAATTTGCCTTGAAAATTCTATCATTTTTGAGGAGCTAAAAAATATGGGATATGAGAAGAAAACAAATGGTTTAAAGTTTTATAAGGGTCTTCTCTGTCCACAATGGAAATTTCTTCTTCACACCATTCTCCATTGTCTAAGTCCTAAAACTACGGGGTGGAATGAGTTCAGCACAACTCAAGCATTTGCTATGATTTGTCTAGCCACAGGAAAACCCTTTAATTTTTTGGCTATGGTAATGGATGGCTTGAAAAAGAATGTTTCAGGAAAACATTACATTTACCCAAGGTTTTTGCAATTGATTTTGAATAAGCAACTTAAAAAGCCTAAGGTACATAAAAATGTAAAGGAATGTCCTAAGCTTAAAAGGAAATTATTTTCTTATTTGAAAAAGAATGGAACTGGCTTCTCTGAGACTATTACTCCATTGTTCCCACATATGTTGCAATTGGCTGCCACTCAGGGTGAAAGTGCTGAAAACACAACAGCTACCCACCACACAGCCACTTTGGATACCTCATCATCTCACCCTCAAAATACCCAAACACCTAGGATTTCACCAAATAAGAACACCGATTTTCCTCAGACCAGTGTTATGATGGATGCAGATGAGGCTGTCACAGGTGTGGGAGGTGGAAGGCTGGAAGGGGCTAACATTACTGCTCCTGGCTTAGTATCTGGGCAGGAAAGTGTTAGTATAAGTAAGACCCCAACCAAGGCAACATCTAATGTGGAAGGTTCGGTTGAAGCTGATAGTGATGAGGCTAGGCATGAAACTGATGAATTGAGGGACACCCACAATGTACAAGATGACAATTCCAGCGATCCACCTCTCGGGGCAGATAACACGAGCCGAAGTGGTGACGATAGCATGAAACGCATTAGGGAATTCATAACAAAGTGTACCACACTCGAGTCCCAAGTTCTTGATCTGTCATAAACATGCAAAAAATTGAAGAAGATAATTAGGCATTTGGAGGGAAGGAAGAGGTCAAGAACAAGGGTATTCAAAAGGCTAAAGAAGGCTGGAACAGCACATAAGGTGAGCTCTTCTGAAGACACAAGTTTGGTGGAGGATGCTCCCAAACAGGGGAGGAATGTGGCCAAGGATTCAGGGGAGGCAACCAAGGAAACAGGGGAGGTTAATGAGCTGAATGTTGAAGGTGCTGTTAGGAATGAGAATGTGGAAACGGTTTTTGATATTGTTGTCAAGGAAGGTCATGAGGGTGTATGTGATAATCTAAAATCTTTTGAGCCTGAACAGATGTTGAAACATGTGTACAAGGATTCGGGGGAGGCAACCAAGGAAACAGGAAAGGTTAATGAGCTGAAAGTTGAAGGTGCTGTTAGGAATGAGAATATGGAGATGGAATTTCATAGTATTGTCAAGGAAGGTCATGAGGGTGTATATGATAATCTAAAAACTTTTGAGGCTGAACAGATGAGGAAACAAGTGTACAAGGATTCAAGGGAGGCAACCAAGGAAACAGGAGAGGTTAATGAGGTGGACGTTGAAGGTGCTGTTAGGGATGAGAATGTGGAGAATATGGAGATGGAATTTGATAGTGTTGTCATGGAAGGTAATGAGGGTGTATGTGAAAATCTAAAAAATTTTAAGCCTGAACAGATGATCAAACATGTGGACAAGGATTTAGGGGAGGCAACCAAGGAAATAGGGGAGGTTAAGGAGCTGAATGTTGAAGGTCCTGTAAGGAATGACACTGTGGAGTATCAAGTTGATAGTGCTGTCAAGGTAGGTAATGAGAGTGTATGTGATAATCTAAAAACTTTTGAGCCTGAACAGATGATCAGACATGGTGAGGTTATGTTGGAAGCTGTTAAGAACTTAGGGGAAATGGCCAAGGTTGATTCTGCTGGTGGTTCGAGCCATCCTAATGCTGGTTTAAAACAATCTGCTGCTGGAGTTGAAGCAGCAGTACTAGAACCACTTGATGAAGATGACCCAAAGAAGTTTAACAACAAAGAAGCTGAAGTAGCAGAATGGATGGAAACTAGAAGGAAGGCAAAATTAAGAGTGGTTTCTGAAGCTATTATTGGACAAGGATCACTTAACGAGCAGATAGAACATGCGATAGAAAAAGATGCAGTTGTATACCAAAAAGCCGTCGAGCTGATTGCAGATGAGAGTATAACTAAGGAAGCAAAAACAGCTATACTTGTAGACTTCATTATCGCTAGGAATCAAGAAGTGGCTTTGAGCGACATGACGAAAAGTATTAGATCAAGACAGAAGAGGAAGAGACAACCAACCAAGGCACATGTCATAGCTGGAATGAAGATGTATTTACGGAATCAAGCTGGTTGGAAGGCATGTCACCTTAAGAGAAGACCAGATGCAGAGATTGTGTACTTTTACTACAAGTACTATAGGAGAGCTCACATGAAATTTTCTGCATACTTAGACGAAATACCTTCAAAGAAACTTAAGACCACTCAGAAGAAATCAACTGAGAAAGTGGAAGTTCATAGAGAAAGAGTGGAATTATCACAAGAGCGGATACGTAAAATGATAGTCACAGTTCCAGAAATTTTACATGTTGACCATTTGCAACCAAGACATCGAATAATTGATTGGGAGATCTACAGGGACAAATTTGGAAAGGCTTGGAAGATTACAAGAGTTGGTGGAGGGACAACAGTTTTCAAGAATTTTGGAAATTTGATAAGACTCTGTGATAGAGAAGATTTGGACACTCTGTGGAGGTTAGTACAAGATAAGCTCAATACAAAGAAGAAGACAGATGTAAAGGAGCAAGAGCTATGGGTTGAATTCAAGAGATTGTATGAGCCATGTCCTTCAGATGTTTATTGGAAATTTCCTTACTATGATCTGACTACATCATGGGAGTTTTATAGTTCCTGCAATGTGCATCATTTGTCAACACAGGGTGGAGTAGATATCTTCATGTTAGCTGAATTGGAATATCCACTGAGTTATGAAGTGTTAGATGTGATGATTACCACAAAACTCAGGTGTAAACGACATGCAGATGTGGTAAAGGATTTACTACAGAGAATTTATGATCAGCGTGAAGCTCTGAGGAAGAGCAGAGTTTAATTTTAGAAAAAACAATGTGTTTTGGTGTAGATCCAAGATGAGGAGTGATCTTGTTAATTATCTTACATATGAATCTAAAACAGTATGTACAGAAACTGTTATCGAATTGAAACAATATTAAACACTATGCGGAATCTAACGTTCAATCTTAAGAAGAACACTTTGTAAACAAATGAAATATGTCAACAAACACTTTAATATACCAATACGGTTACTCAAAAGTATCAATATTACAAAAACCTTATAGTTAATCGACTTACGAAACAATCCGTACTTAACCATAACATAATTATCTAATAAGGAGTCCTAGTCAAGTTTCCTTTAACCATAAACCAACACAAGGAGGATGCCTCCAAGAACTCACCTCCTTTTATTTCTACCAACATCCTGCCCATATAGTTTTCTTTGTATATTGCCGATAAGATCAACAACCATTTTTGACCGACGATCGACAAGAAGTTTAGTTTCTCCTTCAACCATCATCTTAAGTGTAGACACAGCCAGAGGGTAATCATTCTCTACCAGCATGTGCATACGAAGTCCTCCCTGCATTACTAACTCATGAACTCCACATGACTCATATAATCTCCAACTCAGAATTTTAGTACTTGTACCCTGTTGTAGCCACATACTATCTTGAGCAGAAGCTTCAAACATGATCTTCAGATATCCCCAAATCTCTCTATCAAGCTCATCTGGTGGCCTTGTATTTCTATACTTGTTCTTGATTAATCCAAACACGTTTACCAAATCTTGTCTGTCAATGTGTCTAAACATTTGAGGAAGTGTTTTAAACCTTTGAGTTCTTCCACCAACTCTGCGTATCTCAAACCAAGGAACTTTCCCATCATAACCAGCTTTCCATCCAATAACTGGAGTTTTAACTTCTAAAGGAGCAGTATCCTCAAATGGGTCATCATCATCTGACACAACCTGGGTCATCAGTTGTAAATCAATTGTCTCTTTATTTTTATTCCCTGGTTCATCACTACCTTCTGAACTAGTCATTACCACTAGATTAGTTCTTTTCTTCTTTCTAGCCATCGTTTTAAATCTTGTCCCAGATCTTTTGACACCGATTGCAGACTTAGCCTTTACCTCTTTCTCCTCACTTTTATTATCTTCCCATATAGCCTTTTCCTCATCCCTAGAATTTAACCTTTCTTCAATCTCAGCCGGTTTTCTTTGTATTTCTTGAATTTCTTTTGGCAAAAGATGATATGGGACATGTGCAGGATCAGGATCATTTTTAGACTGTTCCACCATCTTTTCTTTGGCTTCCCTAGTGTATGTAGGTGGTTGCGTGGGTTTCTTAGATGGAATGGGTTCTCTAATACTTACACCCTTGACAGGAACACTTGGAATTGTATGTGTGAGAGTTGGTGGTTTTGTTGCAGCATTAGAAGATTCAACACCAGCACACGGACCTTGCTCTATCTCAGCAGCAGGATCTTTACTACTAGCAGCAGGTTGAATTACCTCATCAGTAGAATATTTAACCAACTGCTCAGCATCCAAAGTATTCAGATTAGCCCCAACACCAGTATCCATATCCATATCAACCTGATCATTTCCCTCGATGCTAGCACCACTTTCATCAATTTGCTTCTCAACCTCCCCTGAGTCCTTGTCTTCATTCGTCCCCTGTTTGGGACCGTCATCCCCCAAACTTGTGTCTTCAGGAGAGATCACCCTATGTGCCATTCCAGGCTTCTTTAGCCTTTAGAATACCCTTGTTCTTGACTTCCTCCTTCCCTTCAACTGCCTAATTCTCATCTTCATTCCTTTGACTGTTTGTGTGAGAGCAAGAACTTGGGACTCAAGTGTCGTACATCTTGTCATGTATTCCTGCATAAGGCTAGTGTTATCTGCCCCGAGAGGTTGATCACTGGAATTTTCATCTTGTACATTGTTTGTGTCCCTCAATTCCTCAGTTGCATGCCTAGCCTCATCACTTTGGGCTGTGTTAACTTCCCTGAGAGGTGAATCATAGGCATTGTCATTTTGTACATAAGTGTCCATCAATTCATTTGTTTCATTCCTACCCTCATCACTTCGGGATGTATTACCTTCCCTGAGAGGTGAATCAATGGGTTCAAACTCAGTATCTAAGCTTGGTTGATCACCTGAGCCCCCCATGTTTGCCAGTTGGCTAGGATTTCCATCATCTGTTTCAGGTTCATGGGAACCTTCCACGGTAGCTGTTGTGATTTCAGCACCTTCACCCTGAGTGGCAGCCAGTTGCAACATATGTGGGAACAAGGGAGTAATAGTCCTAGAGAAGCCAGTACCGTCCTTTTTCAAATAAGAAAATAATTTCCTTTTAAGCTCAGGACTTTTGTAGGGGGTTTTATGTACCTTAGGCTTTTTAAGTTGCTTATTCAAAATCAATTGCAGAAACCTAGGGTAAATGTAATGTTTTCCCGAAACATTCTTTTTCAAGCTATCCATTACCATAGCCGAAAAATTAAAGGGTTTTCCTGTAGCCAGACAAATAATAGCAGATGCTTGAGATGAACTGAACTCATTCCACCCTGTAGTTTTAGGACTCATACAATGGAGAATGGTGTGAATAAGAAATTTCCAGTGTGGGCAGAGAAGATCTTTATAAAATTTTAAACCATCCTTTTTCTTCTCTTAACCCATATTTTCAAGTTCTTTAAAAATGACAGAATTTTCAAGGCAAATTATCTCTTCATCGTCTAAAAAATGAAGAGCTTTTCTTACATATGATTTAGAAACAATTATCCTTTTGCCATCTACCTTAGCCTTTAATCATTCTTCCCCATTTATAGTTTTGGTCCTAACAGTAGACCAGAACTGTTTCATGTGGGAAACGTATATAGTGGGATTTGCTGTTAACGCATACCTAAGATGAGTAGCATTAAGAAAGTCAATAACTTCAGCGAATCCTTCAGCTTCTGGGACGTTTTCAAGAAACGCAACCTGATTGTGGCTACGGGAGAATTTTCTTTTCGCCATTGTTAATTAGGGTTTTGATTTTGGGGGTTTTGAGAATCAAATGATCAACTGTGTGTTAGGGTTTGAATTACAATAAATTTTGGGCGCACAAAATGAATTGTGGGATCGAATTGGGATTTTTTACCGTTCGGATCTAATTAGGATTATATTGGCGCCAAGTTACAAAACAGACCCTGTACTTTCAAACCAAGCTGTAGGATTCCAAAATTTTGCAAAACAGCAGCAAAAATTTAGCAGTAGAATCTTTTGCAAAACGGCAGCAGAATCTTTTGCTGCTAGCAATGAAATGTCTGATGAACCTTACAAACTATTAAAAAAACACATGGAGTTAAGATTTTTCAAAGATTGACCATTCCTATACTAGGCGCCAAATGAAATTTGAAATCTACCCACATCACAACTTTTAACGAGTAAAGCTGCAACATTGTTGACAGTATGGATTATAACTATTTGAATTAGCTTTTTCTCGTTACAATCTCTTATACGAATATTGTTGTTATCTTGTAAACGAATCCTTGTTCTATAAGAGGATATCCTGTGTTAAAGTTTGTGTAAGTATTTTTTTCTTAAGATTCAAGGTTGCCCAATTTTTTTAAGTTATCAATTTTTAAGTTGCCCATTTTTTAAAATTTGCCATGTAGGTTGCGCAACAGTACACACAAGCACATCTACTTTAATTATTATATTAATGCCACTTGATAGGAGTAATCATGATCAATGAGACTTCTATATAAGTGTGTCATATTTGCCATTGTCTTCTCATACACAACTACTTTATTCATCCCACCTATAGCTCACCCTTTTCCTCCAGACTCTTTAAAATATATCTGACAACATACCAATGGATGTTCAACTAGATATCTTGAATAGGCTACCTGTTAAGACCATACTCCAGATACGTAGTGTTTCAAAGATATGGAAGGCAAACATAGATTCACAAACCTTCATCACTTCATACGGTGCTGGTCCCACTGATGAGTGTCTTTTTAATCTAACATTTGATCAGGTTCATAAAGGTTTTATGACATCTGTAGCTGAAAATTTAACCATTACCCCATTTGATTCACATCTAAACCTTGCATTTATGATGCCTGTTGGCAATTCTAGCGGCCTTACGTGCTTTATGTATGGCACTAATATGATGGCTGTTATTTGGAACCCATCCATAAGAAAATATGTTTGCATATTCATCCCTTTTTACACTAACCAAATAGAATGTTCAAAGATTTCTTTCGGTTTTGGTGTCCGTCCCGACACTCTAGACCCGACTATTGTGAAGGTATCCTATCCTGTTTTCCAAACCGGTTTCTGGTTTGTCTCAGTCTTTTCATTGAACACCAAGACCTGGACACGTCTCCAAGATTTTCAGTTGCCACGCCAGTCAATAAGATTGAAAAGAAAAAGTCAGGCAGTTGTAGGTCGTTTTATCTATTGGGCTGGTACTGAAAGGTTAGTTAGCCCAAAGGGGGTTCCGTACAAGGATTACACTTTGATTTCTTTTGATATGATTACACGCCAATTTCACGTCATAGAGATACCTTCTTTTTTGAAAATCGTAATGCCAGTTCCTTTCACTGTTCACGAGCTTGGAAACTCTGTTGTGCTTTCAGGAATGATCATGACTCCTGAGGTCCCACTTTTCAGCGGGTGGCTTTTGGAGGTGGATGGTGCATCCATAACACGATTTTCAAATCTATTCTGCATCCCCACCCCGCTGATGATTAAGCTGATTGGATTTAAAAAGTAACAAAGCTCCAATAGTCGAAGCCACTGTCGGACACATTTTGGGTAACACAATTTTTGTCTACGATCATCAGGTTGGACAATTTGTTAGTTTGGTAATTGAAGGAAATGCTGGTTCATTCTACATCTCTCCGTACAAAGAATCTCTTCTTCTGATAAATCTCCCAGACCGTGGGTTGTACAGTACATTTACATTTTAGAAGAAAACATTCTATTGCATTTGTATTATATAATGACATTAACAAATATTGTCTAGTACACGTACATATGTTCAAACGTTAACACAAATTCCTTTCCCATATGTGAACAGGTTTACCTACCCTTTGAGAAGGTATGAAGTTATGGTTCGACAAGTTTTCAGTAAGGGTAGGAAGTCTAGTGTGATGCGCCTGTGGAACCTGGTTACTGTCGTCAACGGAAGGCGTTTGATAACATGTAACCTTAAAATAATTTAGTATTATCTAGTTAATTGTTGTGGTTTATGAGTTCGGGACAATAATTAGTAATTGTACTATGTTATGTCGTTAGTTGGTGTATATTTCTTTATTGCTTGTTTATATTTGTGATCTTTTGCAACCGACTTACCAAAATAACAATAGAGCAACAATAGTTATGCAATAACAACTCATAACTATTGTGGGCAACTTAAATGGACCTTTTGGGCAACTAAAAACGTGATGTGCAATTTTAACCCAATTGAACGCCACCGTGGTCTTGTATTAACCAGTTTTTCCTAAAAAATTTTATGAAAACAATTTTTCTATATCTTTATAAATAACCTTGGAATAAGCTAACGAATATAAGGAGTACTTGCTCAAGGTTAGTAATGTTGTTGTTGCAATTAAAACTGCCAAATCTTACTGAAAGAATATAAACAAACAGCAAACAAGAAAAAACCTAGGTTGATTGTCATTGGGTATTCAACCCATACGTAAACTACAAATACTAAAAGAATTCCACGAAGGTTTGGTGTGTGGGTTTAATGGTTCCCGCGAAAAAAATGTAAATATTTTTCAGAAAATTCAATGTTGGATAGTAAATTGGTGAATAGTTGGGTCTTGTCACGTTGGACAACTTGTTATAAAAGCTGCTCCCTTCCTGTCCACTAATTTACAACACAACCCAATTCTTAAATTTGGCCAACTTAAGTAAACATAAATATCATTTTTAGAGACAAATACAAACTTGAATATATATTGTAAACACTTGATTCTTAAGTCAGCTATATGACCATGTTCATATAGGCGGCTTTGAATATATAGGGTAAATACGTGATTGAAACAAAAACATATCGGTAACATGACGATCGAAACTTCCATTCATCGTTGGAGTTCACAACCATTACAGATTTCCAAAAAAGATATCTAAACACACACTTGTTTAGTAGTTAGAACCGCTACCTTCCGCATCACCCATTTTCGTCCTTTTCTTCATTTCTTTTTCTTCCTTGTCCTTCTTATCCTTTAGATGCTTAAGCACAACTTCAAGATGGGATGTAATGTTTTACCAGTAGAACCCCAGGAGTTACAAAGCGAGCAGTAGAAAGTTTTACCTAGCAGCATAAACTTTGTAAGTAGCAGTAGAATGTCGGCTGAAATTTCCAAAGGTGGAAAGTCTGCTCAATTGCCCATTTTTATAAAGTTGCCCCATTAAAGTTGCACTTTTTTTAAGTTGCCCATCTTTAAAGTTGGCCATCTTTAAAGTTGCCATTTTGCAAGTCTGACTACCAATGAAGTGATCATTACACCTGTCACTTGCCCCCAAAAGTGGATTACCATCCACAATGGCAAAAGTCTTTCATGACTTTTTTGCATTTAATAGCATTAAATGGGAACCATTCATCTACCTCTCAAGCCTATTTTTTGTGCACGATCAGCTTCACAATCAAAACCTTTTTTTATTACACTACAAATAAAAAATTCAAAAATCAAATAAGATCACTAGTCCCACGTGAAGCAACAGTAATCTATCCGTGGTATGTGTTTATTCACATACCTTTTCTTGACCAAAACCGGACCCAAAAAGACCAAAAACTAACCAAAATGCCAAAAGATATTGTGTTTTTGTGTTTTTAATTGTGCAGGGAAGGATATTTCAAAAATAGGACAAAATCGAGGAAAAATCGAGAAAACGAGCACGAGATATGGAAAGGACTCAAAGCCGAAGCCGGGAGAGACATGTTTGGTCAAAAGTCAAAATCCATCCTTAAAATCTCACCAAAAGTCAGAAATTACCCTTAGATCAACTTTGGAAAATTGACAAATTCAGTCCCTCAAAATTCTGAAAATACACAAATGGTCCCTATTATTCTAAAAACCTTTAACCCTTAAAAACTATAAACCAATCCAGACCATGCTTGTTTATTTAAATCCAAGTCCAAAAGAATCCCCAACCCAAAAGAATTATCCAGCCCACAAATATATAACTAGCCCAGTCCACTTCCCCTAACCCTTAACCCACGACCCGATCCATAGTCCCAACCCACACCCGTTTCAAATACCCGGTCAAAGTGAAATAAAAAGCAGTCAAACAATAAAAAAATAATAATAAACAAACACACCCGCGCCTTTTTGTTCTTCCCCAAATTTTACCAGGATAAACCCTAGTTACCCCAACCTAAAAATAACCGCAATTAAGGGCAATTTCGACCAATCATTGGCCTTCTAGAAGGTGTCAGGAAGGGCAGATAATGCACGAATGGACACATGGCAGGCTGCTATTGGATGGAACACCTCATGAAGATTCAATCTAACGGCTCAGAGGATTGGGATTTGATCTAAGGGTGATGATTAGCTCAAGAGCACACGGATTGCCAGAGTGTCAGCCTGGAAGCTTCAGCTCATCTCTATAAATAGGGAGTTCTCCTCATTAGTTAGGATTGTCCAACTTTTATGTTTTAGAAAATTGTTACCACTTTATTTTCTTGTCAAATTTACTGCTTTTCTTAGTGTAATCATTTCCATTTCAGCTGCCATTTCAATTTCAGTTTTGTAATTCTCAAGTTTTTATTAATGAAAGTAGTTTGATCCTTTTTTTAATTCGTATCAATTTAGCTTATAATCTCATTGTTAGATTATTGTTTGTTTCAGTAGCTTGTTTAAAATCATATATAGCTTATTTCAAATTTTAATCTTATCTTTTGTTCATCTCATTTCCAAAAGTCCAAAAATATTCAAAAAATACTTAAAAAT
Source organism: Artemisia tridentata subsp. tridentata (assembly GCA_021014915.2). Taxonomy (NCBI): domain Eukaryota; kingdom Viridiplantae; phylum Streptophyta; class Magnoliopsida; order Asterales; family Asteraceae; genus Artemisia; species Artemisia tridentata. The sequence continues at coordinate 429,610,646 of CP139507.1, read as the reverse complement.
AAAAAAATTTGTACCACAGCTTCAATAAGTTGTTTTTCAAAATTATATAAGCTTGATAGCTTATTGTGAGTTTTTAGTGGAGTCTAATCTGTTTTTACCTCATAAAAACCCAAAAGTCAACTTAAAGTCAAAGAAGCAGTCAAATAAGCTCTGGATGATAAGCTGCTGTTCTAAGGAGTTTATTGGGTGGTTTTTGGCTTACTGAGAAGCCTGGGTGTTCCTTGTATGGTTCAGATCTGTGCTCACTTAGTTCTTACTTGTAAGTCTATTTTGGTTCACTTTAGTAGTTTATTTTGATTAAATGCTTTGTTAGAACTTATGTTGGATTGATTATTGTTTTTTAGTAGTTAAATAAGTTAGATAAGTAGTTGAGTTTTAGTTTCAAAGCTTATTTTAGTATTATCTAGTTCAAAATTGCTAAAGTAGAATATTAAAGAGTGTTTGGAATAGTGACTTCTAGGTTTGTTAAAGATCATGTACTGTTCATTTGCTTCTTAGTGAATTTTGATCTTGCATATTTGAGGTTAGGTAAGCTGTTAGTGATAAGTGGCAGGTTATTTTTAGTGCTTTTAAGGATTTGAGTTGTTGAGTGCACTGTTGGAAGGTTAAGCTGCTGTCTTAAGTTCCAAATAAGCTGAAACTTATTTGGATCATTTTGTAGGCAAAAATAGTTGTAATATAGTGAGTAAAGTAAGTTTGGAAGAATTGGTTCCATTCCACTGAGGTTTAAAAAAGTTAAGTTCAGATTACTCCTTCTGCTGCATCAGACTCAAGTGTGCAGTTTTGCACAAACCTGGACTTTCTCATCAGTTTTTGTTCTATGTATCTGCTTACCCTCTTGGTCCCATTGAATAATGTTTGATTTAGAAGTAGCTTATAGTTTGGGCATTTAGGAACTGAGCTTGGAATTCAGTTTGTGGCTTATTAATAAGCTTTAAACAGGTCTGCAAATAAGCCCCTTAGGCCTGTGCAGACCTGCAACTGTTTAAGTTCCCATTCCCATCTGTTCTAAGCCTTAATTAGGGTAGCAAATTAGCTTAAAATTTAGGCATTTTTGGTTTTAGAGTAGATTTTCACATAGGCTTTTAGTTTCTACAATTGGAATTCAAAAATCAGCTTATCCCTAGCTTCTAGAGTAGCTGAAATAGGGCTGCTCAAGCCATTTGAATCTGCCTTGTTCTAGAATCTATTCAGCTAATTTACAGCTTATTACTTGTGCTTAATTGTTCACTTTCAGTCGTTCTGTGCTTATTATAGTTAGCTTATCAGTTCCCGAGCTTCTTGTAATTTTTGGCTTTCATTTGCTTATTTTTAGCTTATCTTTCAAGTGCTTATTTACTGTTACAGCTTAATTAGGGTTAATTAGCTTCTGAAATTATTTTTCCTAGATTTCTTATTAAAAATTATAATTACTTAAAAAAAATTTAGATTTTTCCAACTTGTTTTAATATTTTTAAAGCATTTAATTAGTTTAAATTAGTTTTTAATTCATTAAAAAATATTAAAAAGTCAAAAAAAATATTTTTCTTTTTCCAAAAATTTTCTTTTAATATTTAGAGTTTAGGAAAATTATTTTTACATTTTTAGTACTTAGATTTTAGAAAATCAGTTTTTAGTACGTTTTTAAATTTCGTCGCGTAACGTTTTAAATTCAATTTTCATTTTTAGGATCGTATGCTTAGTTTAATTGTTCCTTTAGTTTAATTAATTGTTTCGTTTGTTATTTCATTATTCGTAGTATAAAATCACCAATCATCACTCTTTTTACACCATTCACAAAAATACATCCGTTGGATTTTCCTTTGGAAACTAAAATTACTAAATCAATCCGCTATATAAAGCAATCCTAACCAAAGCAAAATGTGCGCATTCAACGAGATTAACAACTTAGAATTCCATAACATAGTTCGATTCTTACAATCCTCCAACAAACTTAACCCAAGCCTACTAGTTACTTTTAATTGTCTCTCACCGGAGTAACCTTGTAATTTTGCCCATTATGAATCATAAACTCGCTATTCTTTCAACGTCCCAACGGCACGTGTTTATGTTTATCTTGTTAATTCATCAGTTGCTCAAGTTTAAAGCGGACCAAAAAATGATATCAGAGCGGGTGGATCACTGTTATGATCTAGATCCGTTCTTGAATGACTGCTAATAACTTTTAGCCGTTCTTAAATGACGGCTAATAACATAGAACCACCATCCTCTACAAAAACCCTAACATCAAAATCCCCTACATGTTGTTGTCGAGTGTCTCCTTAAACAAGAAAGTTACATTCAACCTTTCTGGTGCGAGGATTTGCTCTAACTGCCTATCCACGATCTTTTCCTTCACTCCAACTCAGGACCACCAGTTTTTTAAAACTGGTGGAATCTTGTTGGGTACTTAGTCCCATGCAAGATATAACAGCCATATTTGAAGCGAAAAATGGTGGATCATCAGAGGCTATTAAAGGGGAAGAGAGTGGTGGATCAAGACAATAAAGGATGAAAATCCCTGATTTCTCATCCTTGTTGTTGCCCTGCCGGGAAGCACAAAGGACATTGTTGCCGGCTACTTAGGACTGATCTGCAATGGAAAAGCTACTTAGGACTGAATATAACAGATTCAAGCACTAGTCTCTATCTGTATTTCATCAACATCATTAGAATTAGGATATGATTGCCATAAGTGTATTAACATTTCAGTTTCCTTTAATTTTTATGTATTTACTTATTGGAAAATGATGCCGGCTTAATAGTGAAGGGGCTTAATAGTAAAAAAAATTTAATTTCCAAGAAAAGAAAGTAGGTACCTTTCCTACTTTCTTTATTTACTTATTTAGTTATTATTTATTTTTATTTTTTTCATTATTAAACCACATATTGTTTGTGTAATCATGGTGGGTATAGGGGTTTGGTTTGTGGGTTTATTGTCAGAAAAGTCAATGTTTGATAGTCATTTGGTGAATAGTTGGGTCTTGTCACGTTGGTCAGCTTGTTATAAAAGATGCTCCCTTAGTGTCCACTAGCTTACAACACAAATACACAACCAATTACAGTAATAAATTTGGGCAACTTTTATTAAAAATTTGGGCAACTAGTTATACAATGGTAAAAGTGAACTCCCCAATAATAGTATGACCCCATAAGTTACAAAGCGAGCAGTAGAACCCTCAACTTAAAAGATGCCATCTTTTAAGTTGCCCGTTTTTTAACGCGCATATTTAGTAAGTTGCCCATTATTTTAAGTTGCCCAAGTTGTTGGTTGCCCATCTTCTAAGTTGCCCCTTTTTTTAGTTGCAAATCTTTTAAGTTGCCCATTATTTTATGTTTGATGAACTGCCATTTTAAGGTGCCCAATTTTTATGTTGCCCATATTTTAATTTGCACGTTTTTTTAGTTGCACATCTATTAAGTTGCCCATCCTTTTAGCCTGCGCGAATCCCATTTTAAGTTGCCCAATTTTTTAGATGCCCATCTTTAAGTTGCCCATTATTTTAAGCCTGCCCAACAGCCATTTTAAGTTGCCCATCTTATAATGTAACCACCCGTAATTTTCCAACATTATTTTAATAGTGAAAAATTAACTTATTATTATTTGAGCATATTTGAGAGCCTACATGATTAATTCGGAAGGTTATTCCGCACGCCATAGCATACAGTAGCCCTCCAAATCACTTAAATTTTATCAAGAAAAGTGAATAATCACTTCCTGACACCTACTGGTAATTTATTTACAAAACCGAGAAGTCATCTCGTCTTTTTGAAAAATACGACATCACACGCGTACCGACTCCACGTTAGTGACGACTTAAATTTTATTTCCGAAATCAACAACTTTGTTTTATACCATTTTTATAAAAACGTTCCCGGAAATGTGTCTCGTATTTTTACCAAACCGAGATATCACATTTAAAATTTAGCTCAAACGGGACACAGGGTACACGGGTAATAAATAAACAAAACCTATTCCCTTTTAATTAAACCTCAACCGCCCCACCCCTATTCCTTTCCCCTTTTCGATATCTTCCATAGGTCCAGGTCCCCTTTTCTGCTTTACAGATGATATATCACCATCATCTCTTTTTTTTTTTACTGATCTATCACCATCACTGTTCTCTTAAGATGCTTATCTTCTCTTTTATCAAAAGAGAATATCGAGATTCTGCCTAAGAACCATCAATGGATGGTGACTACTGCACAAAAACGTCCTCCCCAAGGATCGAGAGCAAAAAGGGTAGTCAAACTTTCCTCTTCTTCTTCTTTTTATTCTACCCATTCGATGCACAGGAAAACCACAACTTAAATTGGTTATCAAAAATCAAAAGGGATAAGATGTGTGGCTCTCCTGCTTGGATCGGACTGGGATGACTCGTACTCAATTCCTTTTTTGGTCTCTTCTTGTCGACCGAACCCTACTACGGTAAGGCCTATTCAAATTCACTCTTGATTCATTTTAGTGGTTTTGTTATTGCAATGAAATCTTAAATTTGGTTTTGTGATGAAACCGATTAATGTTGATTGAAAAGTTTTCGTGGGTAAAATGACTCGACTAAATCTATTTTGATTATTCCTTTTTTTGTGTGGTACGATGGATTAAAGTGTGGTGTTTGTTGGTTAAATGAACCGAGTTGACTCATTGAGTCAACTCAGTGGGTAAAGCAACTCGCAAATCGCCCTTGTTCTATGCTACTTGTTTTTCCTCGCCATTGTTACTTGTCGATTTGCATTTTTGGTCCAAGTCTCGGTAGTATAGGACGCTCTAGAGTGTCGAGTTGGCTCATTTATTTGGTTGGACTCATCTGGTACACGAATTGGTGTTAATTTAGCTTATCGACTTTAGTTTAACTCGATGCAAATATGGGAGTTCTTAAACTTTTGGCTCGCGGAAAAACCAGTTCTAAACTCCTTTTTGGAGTGTTGAAAACTTATTGTGCAATACTTATTGATGCTGAGACTTGATAGTGATATTAGAACATTTAAAAAAAAAAAAAAAAAAAAAAAAAAAAAAAAAAAAAAAAAAAAACAACCTGTTCCTTCGTCTGTTTTGGTTTGCGTTAACAGCCATCACCCAAGAGCCCATTTTGATTCAATTGTTTAAGTAAAACCTATGTTCTTTGGTTCTTATGTGTGATACTTGCTGAGTATAAACTTAATAGGCAAATGTTTTCCTTTCTTTTACTTCCTTTGTTCCTACTGTCAAAAATGCGAATAGCAAATCACCACAAGTATCAATAGTTACTTGACTTTCACCTTGGCTAGTGGAACACTGATCCAAGCACATCCTTGGTTGGGCCACAGCCCATCAAGCAAACCCAACATGAGAGTCTTCCTTTACACACTAGCCCACAACCCAAAATCTATTTAGGGCTATCATGTTATTAGCCCACTTGAACTGTTGGGCCACAGCCCACTTGACACGAAGTTGTGTTACTCGTTCCGTACATATATATGCCGTCGTCACTACTCATCAACTAATGAAACACGACAACTCCATATTTTTCTACAACTCTATGAGTTACTTAAGTTAATAACGCTACTCGACATATTACTACTTATCGCTATAAGATTTGTCCACACCATATTTACACATATATAAACTTGACTTGTAAATTTCATATAGAAAATATAAGTTATTTCGCAAATAGAAAGAATGGAAAAAAAACTCTTTGTTCACATAAAGAGTTTAACTCGTTTTCTTTACTCAGCTATGTAAACAAAATTTGAATTTCCTCGTTTGTAACAAATGTAAAAACGATGAAATATTTTTGTAGACGGTATAACCTATAAACACAAAAGTTTTTATTAATAAAAGTCTCATACGTATATTTATATGTACACACAAAATTTTATTACACACTTGGCTACATTCATGTACACCTGATTAAAATATTCTCCGTCATACTCCCTACGTCATGCAATTATTGATCGTTCCTTTCATAATCTTTTAGTTATTTTTCAAACTAAGGATTTTTCATTCTTGTAATTCGTGCGTACTCTCAAGAGCCAATATTTTCAGATAACTCATAAAAGACTTCTGAACTTAAATGCTGCCACACCAGCAACAATAACATAAATTCTTTAAATCTTTCAGATTTAACTGAACTTTGTAAACTCTTAAACTTGATTCGTGAACTAAAACAGACCTTACTAATCTAGGTCTCGTGTTGATTTTTTTTCCTATTTGGTGTGAGTATTCTTGAGTCTATGATGTCTTACCACCACACGAAACGTTAACACTAAACTTTTTACAAACTTTGATACGAGTAATCCACGAAAACTAAGACGCTTTTCTTCTAAAAACTCTTTTACTTTACGAGACATATTCTAAGTTAACTATATACATACTAGGTTGTGCCGATCCGACACCGTTGTGCCTGTACCCTCGATATCATTGTGTTTAGCTCTTGATGCCAGTTGTGACCACTGTGATATTTTTGCGTTGCTGCAAGCCAAGGTGAGTTCATGGCCCCTACTTTTACTTGTTTTACAACTGTTTTGGGGGAGAATACATGCTCGTTTTTAATTAAACTCTATGACTGTTTATTTGGAAAATGCAAACTATTTACTCCATATTTGACTGTTTGGCTGAAATACTTGAATGTTCACTAGACTGCATTATATGTACACATAACACACACATTGACCAGGGGTACTGGACGAACACATATAACAGGACCAGGTGTAACGGTCACATGACCGGGTGAAACGGTCACATGACCGGGTGTAACGGTCACATTACCGAGTGTAACGGACATACTACCAAGTGTAATGGTCATTACGAGTGTACCGCTTAACCAAGCAATATATTACCTCTGTTTACCAGGAACAAATCTTATTTGGCAACGGGTTGTAAACACATAGGTTGCAAGTCTTGTATGGGCGGGACTTGTGACTGAGTGGATTTACAATGCCTTTGCCGGGAAATCGTTATTCAAATGCTTTACATTTTACACTAAAACCTATGAACTCACCAACCTCGTGTTGACACTTTTTAGCATGTATTTTCAGGTTTAAGGCGATAATCTAGTTGTGAAAGCTTTTGGCATGGCATGGCATGGTCATAGAAGACTCTGATATATTTGGGACCACTTGCAATCTTTTATGGGCTTATATTTTCGCACCATTTTTAAAGTGTTGTAAACAAATCACTTTTGAATATGAAATCTATTTTAGATGGTTGAGATAAAACCATTCTTTATACTTTGTGTTGTGATACCAATTTAGTAGCACCCAAACATGTATGCTTCCGCTAAACCAGATTTTGGGGGTGTTACATATAAGTTGCCCCTTTTTTTAGTTGCAAATCTTTTAAGTTGCCCATTATTTTAAGTATGCTGAACTGCCATTTTAAGTGGCAAATCTGTAAGTTGCCCAATTTTTATGTTGCCCATTATTTTAAACATGCTGAACTCCCATTTTAAATACTGCCTGTTTTAAGTTGTCATATATTCTTTTAACAATATTGTCATTTGTAAATCCATGGAGGGTAAGTTACCTATTTACGACGAACTCGCACACCAGATTGGTACGAGGCAAGTGAATAAGGTGATCCATGCCATGCTTGCTAGAGAGAGAGAGAGGCTAACATAGGTGATGATAAAGTTTATGAGAAGCTGATCCAGGAAATACAGATCCGTGTTCAGCACAGGCATGCGCTCATACTGGAACTTGAAAATTCTGGTTGCGATCGTGCGGTGGAGGAATCTTTGAAAACTCTTGAAAAGGTGGAGCGGGATGATTTGGATGAAATTGATGTTTTGATTGAAAGGCGCAAGGCAAGTGTCAGCCGTGCCGGTGAGAAGTCAAAGATAATGAAGATGCTAAGGAATTACAAATGAGTTTCTATTTAAATCAACTTTTGTTGCACTGTTTGTGTTTAAATAGTTATGACAGACATACTTAAATTTGGTTGTGGACAATATTGTCCTGTTTCTAGTAGTTTACTTGCTGCTTTATGCGTTTATGAGTCTTGGATTGTATGGAACTTCTATCTGGTGTGGAACTGATGTATGTGCATTATGCTTGGTACTATCTGGTGTGGATATGATTACCTTTAGTGTATTAATATTTCAGTTTCCTTTGCGTTTGTATGTATTTATTTATTTATTTATTACTCAGTATTATTTTTTTTTCAAGCCATTTAGAACAACAACAAACCAACCAAGAAACCGTCTATAGTTAAACCACATATTGATTGTCCTTTTCGGTGACGGTCCAACATTTATTCCCTCGGGCCAATAATAACTAACCCGATCCCAAATCATCCCAAATTTCACAAACAACCAGTTGGTAATATTGAGTTTGGATGTTTAATATTCACAAAGCATGAGATACAACTAGTTGTTGCGTCAACTAATTGTACATGAAAAGTCAATACTTGGTAAAAGGATATTCGAGACATCTTCGATTCACATCTATTACTTTTGGCGCGCGCCTTGGTCCCTTTCCCGCCCAAAGTGTTGGGAACCTTTAATCTACCTCTCCAGCCTATTTATACCTATGCGTTGTATACCAAAAAACACACACAAACACATATATCCCTTTCAATTGAAAGAAAACGTAAACAATGGCAGCAAATAATGGCAACTTTCAAAATGATGCTGAAGAGTACGAGTGGGTGTTAAACAACAAATTGCTGTTTGACGTAGTGTTTGATGCTTTCAGGTATGAACCGATTGCAGAATATGGGTCGTATAGGCAGGTAGATACGTAGATGAGGGGTCAAATTTTGAACTGGCTGCATGCGCAAGACTTTTACTGGGATGAGGTTTGGGGAGTGAATGATTGTGGGGAGGAGGAAGAAGACGAAGAGGAAGATGAAGATGAAGATGAAGAGGAGGAGAAAGGTGAAGAGGATGTGGTGGCTCAAAGTGAGGTACTGGTGCAGCAAAATGAAGATGATCAGCAGCAAAATGTGGTGGAGCAGCAAAATGTGGTGGTGCCTCAGAACAAGGGGGAGCAACAAGGTGGGTTTCACGACCCTTATAATCTAGAAAATAGGATTATCGATCTTGAAATTGTGTTTAAACGACTCAAGGAAAGGAAGAATATGATGGAAAGCAGGGAAGAGAGCTCCGGTTCTAACAAGTTGGGGTGAAATGCATTGAAGCAGTTTAGTATGACGTTGTTTTTATGTTTCTAGTATGTTTAGTATTTAGGTTGGATAATTAAATTAATATTTGTTTGTATCTTTTAAAAAAATATCAATGAATTAATTTACCGAAGTCAACAAACCAAAATTTGTGTAAGGGTAAGTGGTGCAAAAAATATCACCAACTATTAGTGTAGTTTTAACCAAAAATTGCATAAGGGTAAGTGGTGCAAAAAAAGTGTTACCAACAATTAGTTAGGCAACCCTGAGTATGTACTAGCACCATTTATTATTTTGTACTTTGAGTACAATATATTCTTCTGAACGACTGACAACACCATATATACTAGCACCATTTGTTGGGCAACCAAGTTATGTGATTACTATAAGTGTATTAACATTTCAGTTGCCTCTAATTTTTACGTATTTATTTTTTTATTTAGTTTTTGTTTATTTTAATCTTTTTTTAATTCCGTTTAAAACAACAAACCAACCAACATTTTTACTTACCGTAACGTTTAATTTTTTTTCCAATGAAATTAAAGGGGCTCAACTGTTCAATGAAATTACAAAAGGTACACACCTAGTAAATCGACACAACTGTTCAGTTATTAATTACAATAGTTAACGGGGCACCACCGTAATGGTTATGTTTTGTAAGTATTTAAGGCACGCTTCACCAGCAAAACATATCATCGTTATTATCTATCAACCACTAAAAAAAGAAAATATGGAACGGCCAACTTTAGAAGCACTAGCAAACAGAGCAAACTCTCACCGTATGTCAGACATGTGGCTAATTTTACTCCAAGAGGAGACCAAAAGAGATTTTCAAATAGCAAGAAAACTTTTTGATGTTGTTAAAGATCTGAATGATAGTATGGAGAAGAGGCAAGCCATTATTAATGACTTGAAATTCGACAAGAGTCTACGTGCCGTGGAAAGTGCAGCATTCTTCAATGCCGTTCAAGAAAAGGAACTCACCTTGAAGATGAAACTCGAAATTGACTGTAAGGAAGCACAGTTTCGGACTTTCGAAAAAACGGAATTCCTTAAAAAGATCAAGAAACTTTGTTGAAGGTTTTATTGTTAGATTCCACCATATGCTATCGTGACTCTACAGTGTTTAATTTGAAAGTAGTAGTGTTTCGTATGACTTTAGCGTGTTTAATTTGAAAGTAGTAATATTTTTTATCAATAATTTGGCTATGTGTTTTCGAATTCGTGTGACTTACGAGCGCGTGAAACTAATAATGATATCCAATTAGATTTTTAAACACTAACAAAGCAGTAGATTCCACCACTTACAAAGCGAGCAGTAGAACCCTCCCAGCAGTAGAAATATTAGCCTAGCAGCAGGAACTTTGTAACGAGCAGTAGAATGTCTGCTCACGAGTAGTAGCAAGTTCCCCAAGTTTGTACAGTTGTCCAATTTTAAGTTGCCCATTTTTTAGTTGCCCATTTTTATAAAACGTAGCCTAATTTAGTCATGTAGGTTACCTACAGTACACACAAGTACATCTTTATCTTATTTTAATGCCACTTCATAGGGGTAATAAAGAGAATCAATGAGAGTCCTGTATATATGTCATATTTGCCAGTGACTTTTCATACATATGGAAAGTTAATTTGTACTTGAAAATAGGCACCTATTACCCTTTTCATTTTGGGCAACAAAAAATTGTGTGTGCTTGTAGATGGTTGTACTTTGGGCAACCATCTTTTCCTTATATAACTCTTCACCATATACAACACAGACAACACAGGCCAAAAAGAGAAAAAGAAAAAAATAAAAATAAAAAAACAATGAATTCTTGCAACACAAACAAGTTCAAGGTGTTTATACGATATGAAGAGAATGTAATTTCCGTTTTACTTCCAAATGCCATCAACTTTGGCAATCTTGTGAAGTATGTATGGAAAAAGTTGAATGTTAACGATGTAAACGCAATGCGTTTATCTTACAACACCGGTGCAACCAAAAGGACACTACTTAATGACGTCGACCTCTCTGTTTTCAAAAATCTTGTTTTGGGGACGCCGTTACATGTGCACACAATAATAGTAGACCACGCTTTGCATACCCCTGTCATAAATTTAGATCCAGAACACCAATTACACCTCACTAATCTTAACTGTATGCCAATCCAACCCCAACCACCCACTTTTGATTATTCCCTTCAAAATAAGAATGAAGGTGGTCTAAAAGTTCATGATATGTTTGAAGATAAGGAAGAGTGCGTGTATGAGATACGTTTGAAATGTTTAAAAGAAGGGTATGAGTTTTGTGTTTCTAAATCCTGTACAGCAAGGTACGCTATCAAGTGTGTCCAACCAGAATGTGATTGGCACATAAACTACCGTCGATTTGGGAAAACTAGCAGCTTTAGAATCACATCACTAAAAGACAATCATAAATGTTCAAAAATCCAATTCAATCCAAATCACCGAAATGCATATGCAAAAACATTGGCTAGAATATTCTCTCCGAAGCTCGGAGATCCGACAAGAGTGTATAAGCAAAAGGACTTTAAACATGATCTGAATTTGGATATGAAGATAGATATTTCATACAAACGAGCTTGGAGAGGGAGACAGTTGGCACTGGAATCAAATCAGGGCTGCCCAAAGGCTTCATTTTCGCAGTTGCCCAAATATTGTTATAATCTAAAGATCGCAAACCCGGGCACAGTTACACACATAGAGACCGACGATGCAAGTTGTTTCAAGAACCTATTTATCGGTTTCGGTGCTGTGGTAAGCATATTATTAATTTCTAATCATATTTGTTTAGTTGCAACAGCATATCACTGAAACGTAACTAATCAGTCATAGAAACACAGAAAGATTGACCTGCATATGCAGGTACACCATAAAGGTACAAAATGAATACTTTTTGCAACATACTTCTGATATATAGTTTTCCTAAACAAAAGCAGCACATCCATATTATGTGCATATAAAAAAAAATAACACATCCATCTTATGTGCATACCGCACCTGTCATATCAAACAACAAACAATAAATTGGTATTGTTATTATTTATCGATAGGAAATTAACAATAAACTAAATTAATAGCCATTGTTTTAGGGTTTTTTTTTTTTTAATTTCTTTATTTTAATTAATTTATTTATTTATTTATTATGATATCTGTTTATATGTTTTCAACATCATGTAGCATTGTATCTGATACATTGTATATCACAGATTAAGAGTTTCCTGTGCTATATGCGCCCTCTGATCATAATTGATGCCGCACATCTAAAAGGGACATACCAGGGAACTAATCTGGTTGCCGTTGGAATGGACGGAAACAATCAGATTCTACCAATTGCTACGGGTGTTGCTCAAGGCGAGACTGGTGAATCATGGACTTGGTTTTTGACGAAACTCAAAGAATGCATAGGGGAAGTTCCTAATTTGGCAATAATATCTGACAGACATCATGGAATCACCCTTGCATGTAACACTGTATTCCCGGATGCCTTTCACAGCTATTGTTGTCGGCATTTAATGTTAAATACAAGGATGCAAACCGATACACTGAAATGTTTATACTGGAAGACATGCAAAGCGTACACAACGGCGGACTTTGCAAAGCTAATGTCTGATATTCGTTCGGTAAGACCGTAGGCTCACAAAAAACTTGTTCAAGCAGGCGTAGAGAAATGGTCAAGGGCACATTGCCCTGGGCAGAGGTACAATTATTTAACCTCAAACAGTGTTGATTGCGTGGTTTTGCAACCTTACAACAGGTTTTACCTCTCAAGGGATCTTGAGAAGTTTGCAATCCCCACCAGGCAGTGTACCTGACCGTTGTAGTATAGTGAAGTGGCAAGTACCGGGGATTGATCGTTCAACTCAAAGAATAGTGTTCGTTAGGATTGAAATTAATCTAACTAGGTCTAAAGGTGAGGGATGATTCTTTTTGTATTTTTATATTTTATGGAAAGCAAGTAAAAATCTCTGGTTTTGGAAGAAGGGGCGGAATTAGTTGCTAATCAACTAACCCAAAAGCTAATAATTAAACTAATATGCAAGAAAAGTAAACTAGGGTTCTACAAGGGAAATGAAGCATGTCTACTTATGATATGTTACTCCTTGCTAGCTATCCAATTCTACCTATTGAATTGTCACACCTTGTTTTAATTGACGGGTTGTATTCCTTAATACCAATCGTGGGGTGGCGTACGTACTTCCCCAACTCTATAAGCTCCTACTTCACTCCTATGTTGAGCCGGCTAAGAAGCTCCTAACATGGGATCACTAGAATTCGCTCATGCATTAAATACAACCAAATAAACCTAGTACGCATTGGTTCATGTTTCTTAAGACGTTCAAGCAAGTTACCGCATAGGAGGTTAGCTAGTTTTCTTAAGCCTAACATCGATATCACCCAATCAAACAAGAGACAATAGGAAACAAGAATTATAAACTAAACCAACTAGATCTATTGAAGTTGTCACGCCCTAATTGATGGAGATGGACACACACATCAACAAGAAATCAATAAGATCTAATTAGTTATACACAAGTTTCACACAATCATAAGTAGACACAAGGTGATTTAGCCAAGCATAATTAATGAAGAGCAATCAACAATAATCATAATTGAAGACATAACATAAGATTGAATCGATAAACAAACCATTACAAGATGTTTATGGCATGATTAGGACCCTCTAAGTTGCTGGAAAAACACCTACCTAAACCCTATAATCGGACTTAGGGTTTAGGGCTTACAAATAATGAAGTTATGATGTTGTATTTATAGGCAGTTTGCTGTCCGAGGGGTTCTGACGGCGTCAGCCTTAACAAGTGACGCCGTCACATACAATTTTTCACCAAATTGTAGATCTTTTCGTCCCGATCGCGTGGCCTTTTGAATCACCTAAATCCGAGTTCGTATGAGGATTTTATGGCCAAAACAGTAACAGCTACCACGCGCGCAAGTTGTGACTAGATAACACGTGATGGCCTTCTTGACGCCGTCTCCTTTTAAACCTCCAAAATCCGTTCTGGCCTATCAGAAGCTGACGCCGTCAGAATAAAGGCATGACGCCGTCCCTCTTTAAATTAAGCCGTGACGACCTTGATCACTCCAAAGGGTGACGCCGTCAGAATTCCCATGCAAATTTCTCTGGCTTATCATGAGTAATTTTCATATCCACCTTTTTCTTGCCAAGCCATGACGCCGTCTGGGGACATTTCTGACGCCGTCAAAGGCACTTTTCAGCCGATTTTGAGACTTTGTCGTTTTCTTCACTTTTATGCTCCAAAAACGTCCAAAATGCTTCCTTTTCCAGATTTCTTCTCCAAAGTACCTAAAATGACAAAAGAAACGATTTAGGGCAATATTTGATCAAATAAATACGATTTAGGGCTTAAATGACCCCCTAAAAGCGGTACACTTTTCGCTTCATCTAACCTCAAACAGTGTCGAATCCATAAATGCTTTAACAAAGCTTGTGCGCCACTGCCCAATAACAACGCTGATGGAATGGTTTAGAGGTCTTCTTCAGAGCTGGTATTACCACCGCCGAGCAAAATATGCAGGTAATAGATCTTCAATAATTTTTAATACGTTTACTAAAGAATAATGAAATACTACACACTAAACATACCTTATTATTTATGGTTAGATGCCCCGGATGATGATCTTTCTAAATGGGCAACTGCAAAAGTGAATGCCAGAATGGCGAAAAGTGCAAACTGGAAGGTTTTGGGGATTGACAAGGACAGAGTGTATGAAGTACGCGACAGGAAAAAAAAATCATATTGTTGATTTGAAAGAGGGTGAATGCACTTGTCGAAAATGGCAGCTTTCGGGCTTACCATGTGGACATGTCTGTGCTGTCGGTAGATTTGCAGGGCTGACTAGTGTGAAGAAACTGGCTAAAGCTTGGTTTTATAATACAACACTTAAAGGCACATACGAAGGCATCATTTATCCTTTAAAAGATGTAACGATGTCGGACACTCCAAACGACATCCAAGTTGTATCACCCCCTATTGTAAAAAACAGGCGACCAGGTAGACCAAAAAAAAGAAACAGAATTCCCTCTCAAGGCGAGGTCCCTAGCAGGACTACTTGTGGAAGGTGTGGAGGGCCAGGACATAACCGCCTAACGTGTAATGCAACTATTGTGATAGAAAAGGTTGAAATTTTATTTATTATGCCACAATTAAGTAGTTGTGATTATTGGCATCTAATGTTTATGTGTACATGTATACAGAAAGGTCCAGCGCGTCCAAGGAAAAAGACCCGTGTGGTGGAGGGTTCAGCTAATCAAAGTAACAGCACACAATCTGAGGCAAATGTAGAGTTTATGCATGGGATGATGAATGCGGCCGAGGCACCCAACTCAAGCCAAACACAGGAAGAGCCGAACTCATCCAACCCACACATTAATTCGCTCTCACAATTCGCTACTCCAGACAAGTTTTTACAGTAAAGACCCCCAATCACAAACACTATATTTAACCGTATGAACTCACTTCCTATTTGGCACCATGTGTTGTTTAAGTAACAATAACAAGTGTGGGTCGATTGGTGTGTTATAAACATAAGTATTAAAGTATGTTATGAATGTGTCAGGGATGCAAACAATTTGCGTTAGTGTTTGTTTGTTGTAAGTAGACATACCTATAATATTCAGCAATGGTGTAACGGGAAATGATTGCGTAAAACAAATTGAAAATGCAAGTAAATCAACGTACCAACCAGCAATCAATCAAATGGCACTTCAACCATTTTGGGTCGCCCGTTAATCACGGCCCTCCTGTATGTTTTTACAACTTGGAATATGCTATCCTTGCATGATTCACATTCATTAATTGTTTCGTTTCTTGACTTTCTACCCTAAGGTATATTTCTTTCCGGCACATCATCTTCATACATATTTGATTTACCGTTATCTGAACCTCTTGTATTCTCTATTTGTACACCAACCTTGTGTAACATTTTATCCTCCCCAGTTCCACTTCCTCCTATATCGGTACCATTTTCATTGACCTTGATCCCACCATTTTCATTGACTTTGAAAGGAGTTGAACTACAGCAACGCTGGCCAGCGTCACCCTCTTGCCAAACCATGTTTTCAAAATAATACTTTTACAATGGTTGTTGCTTGTGAGCAATAAACAGGTTCATGGAACCATTAATCAAAGCATGATTAAAAAATCTACGAACAAAGTTAAACCATTTGCAAGTGACATGTTTGGTTTACAATAAAACAAAGTCCATTTATGACCACCAATGTCATTTATAACATTATTAAGTGCCCTAGTAAAAACACCCCTGTGAGAGGTAAAAACACCAAAGGTTCCCAACGCACCCATCAACATAACGTAGTGGATCGAAAGCAAATTCCCCATTTTTGTGTACTTTAAACTCAACTTTCATCCTAAAAGTTAATTAAACATGAGTATAGTTTATAGTTACAAACTAAAACTTACTATGTAGATTTTTGGCACCCATAAGTAACAAACTAATTACGGTGTACATAAAAAAAATCAATTAATAAAAAAAATATTTATTAACTGTAACATCATATTTATATGAACATAAAAGGGAATAATATAGTTATGGGAAAGTACAACAAACCTAGTTTACGTGATATAAAGATGAAAAGGACAACAATTTTTTTTGGATTCGTGTGGTGACAATGACCTAGGGTTTGATCTGCCTTTGGGGATATTGTGTTTGTTGGATATGTGGGGTTAGAGTGTTTCCCTTTCAAATTACACGTTTGGTCCTCACACGTGCAATTTTTTTATAAACTTTTGAGTTAGTTTCAAAAATGGTCCCTATATTTTGCCTTGTAAAAGTAAAGATATGGTCTAAAAGTCTGCACAATCTGCACAAATTACACAGTTATGGTCTATTAGTCAAATTACACAGTTATGGTTTAAACCATCTAAAAGTCAAATTACACAGTCAAGGTCTATTAATCATTCAATTCCATTTAACACAATCTGCACAAAATTACAAGTACATGAACCAGTTTACCAACCGAACATTGAATTGCATTTACTCTATCCTTGACTATCTTGACTAAAAAGGTCTTTAAATTGGGTTATGCATACACACAACCTACTCAACAAACCTGTATTCACCCAAACTTTTACACAACCAACTCAACCATGACTTCCAATCCACCCATCATTGAAATTTCCTCAGATTCTACATCATCCGAGGAGCTCAAGTCTCCCCAACCCCCATGGAACCTACCTTACAATTATTCAACATCAGTGAACTTAGTTCTTTGCCTAGCTGGATCTCAAGTTATCATTCAACTTCTGAGGATGATCAACCTCTTTCAAAAGCTCCAAAAAAGTGTACAAGGTCAGTCAACCCTCATGTTGAAACTCATTCTATTTCAATTCCAGGTAAAAGGGAACAGGTTCTAGGGCTCTGCAATGAGCACATTTGGGAAGGAATCAAAGGAAGAGGGAAAAGAAGCATACCAGACACAACAGGATGTGGTAGCTTTTGAGGTTTAGTATGCATGACTTAAGCTTTTGATGGTACTTGTACCAATGTACTATGCATCTATGAATGCAACTACTTTGTAATGTAATAAAGTCCTCCACCAAAGACAGTATATGATTGGGGATACCATTCCTTTCTTCAATACCCATAAACACTAACATAGCAACTATCAAAAGACACAACCTAACAGCATCATCATCAGAAACAGCTAAGAACCTATTTTCATCTTTAATTAGTTTCAAACAATCAGTGGCAAATACAGAATTTATTTTGACTTTTACAATCTTTACCAAATCGAAACCCTGTTATTTTGACTTTTACAAACTTTACCAAATCGAAAACCTATTTCCATCTGTCTTTTTTTCAGGAAATACACGGTCACAAAATGCACTTGTTTTATTTTGACTTTTACAAACTTTACCAAATCGAAACCCTGTTATTTTCATCTTTTACTTGTTGTTGAAACTACTTATCATCTTCTTACATTCAAACAAGAATTGGTTATTACAAAAAGAAAAAAATAATAATAGGGGTTTGATGCGTGTGTTGTGTTTTTGCACAATCTTTTGATTCATGCGTGTGTTGTGTTTTTGCAAGTGAAAGCAGGTTTCACACTTGGTTATACAATGGTCAAGGGACTAAACCCGTTATGGGTCGCAAGTATGGGGACTAAAAGTGTTAAACCCGGTCGAGTATAGGGTCCAATTTTTCAAATTAACTCTAAACTTTTTATAGTCTTTATTTAGCAAAAAGTGGATTTCTACAAATTAAAAATTCCTCACACGTGCAAATTTTTTAGTCCTTTTATAAACACCCCTAATCCCAACAGCTTTGCCTTATTTCCCAATTGTTTTAAACCTTGAAACCATAAAGTATGAGTTCGCGAAATAGAGCGACAACCCGAGTAATTTGATGGTAAAATTGAATACTTTTGTAGATGTGCTATTCGACTCACGGTTAAGACTTCAACAACAAGGACAAATCCGGGCAAACGATTTGTAAAATGCTCAATTTGTGAAGTGTATGAGTTTTTAGATGATGATCTTCCACGTGAATACTATAAATATTTGGTGTATGGATTCTTACAAAACGCGAAACGATTGAACAAGACTGTGGAGTACCAGCAGGTTATTGATGCTCTTGCTTTGGACAAGTCAGTAATGGACCAAGAGCTGAATGATATGAAGGCAAAGTTTAAGTTGTATGAGCGGTTGTTTTTCATTTTGTTAGGATCTTTTGCAGTTGTTTGTGTAGGGTTTGGGATGATAATAGGAAAATAATGTAGTGGCGTGGATTAGTTTTAGTCCATGGAATGAAATGAAGTTGTATCTTTTGTTACTAATTAATATATGTTTCCCTTTGCAAATCTTGTGTCTCATATAAACATTGATTCGGCATCTAAGGCATTGGCATATTCTTCGTCAGGCTTAATTGGATTAAAATGATTACAATTTCCGTTATTAGATACGTACATTTTTTTTTTTTGTAATAGTTTATAATTGAGTGTGTTTGGTAGTACTGATCTCAGTTTGATGGGTGTGCAGGTGGAGGGGTCAAATTGTCCTTGGGCATCCATTTTTAAACTTTTATGGGGATGTGCAAAAGTGGGACGCCACGTACCTACTAAAAACACCCGCCAAATATATTGGTTGCCCTATCAAGATAAACAACATTTTTTGGTCCATATCCTAAATGTGATTAACACACACACAAAAATATATATATATATATATATATATATATATATATATATATATATATATATATATATATATATATATATATATATTCACAATCATATGCATTTTAATAACGCACATGAAACGTAAAAACAAAAACATGCGCATAAATGTTTTCTTAGCAGTCATAACAAGTACCAAGGATAAAATGTGTAACAAAAATATAACGATGTATCAAAAATGGCTATAGAAGTGCATATAATTTACTTACAATCTTACTAAACAACCGGTTGTGCAATCTTGAATTGCGATTTTCAAATTTTCATAACAACCCTAGATTGCAACCTTCCATCCCTAAGGAACCAACTTATTGTTTCTCCAATACCTCCACTATCCCGCTGTTTGTTTAGAGCTTTAAGATAGGTCAACATATTTCGCCTCCTCAAATATGAGGTTCGTGACCCAAAGTAGAACTTCCTTGAGTATTTATTTTTCGACACACGTCGACCGGTCGTAGGATGCACACTAGTCCAACCATGTTCATCAACTGCTGACCCACCCACATCCAGCACAACATCGTCTGCAAAACAGTCATTACAAAGACTTGCCAATTTGGAACCATATACATCATTTTGCCACTCATAAGGCGGCGAGCGAGACCACCTAACATCCATGGCAGGAACATGTAGACAAACGACACCAGACATGCAATCTTCATCAGAAAAATAAACCCCATCATCAATAGAGTCACCATGCAAAAAATCTTTAAAAAGATTTCTACCTTTAAAATTAGTTCCCTTCAGTCTCGGTTCTGAAAGAGGTGTTCTTAGAGGAGGTGAACGACCTTCTTCCTCCTCCCATGCAGCCAGATCAGCTACCGATTTAGAAGTAGCAACTAGCATTGCTTCTTTATGTTTATTAAGCTTTGACAACATTTCGTCATCATAAGGATCATAAGTCAGATTTTTATAATAGAAAAAAGCTAGGTTTTGAGGTGCATGGGCAACATACAAATAGAGTAAACCATATGAATCAGCCGTCTCATACATCTTTCGCATATGACAAATAGAGTAAACCATATGAATCAGCCGTCTCATACATCTTTCGCATATGACATTCAACTTCAATCAAATTCAAGCCTTTTGCTAGAGAAGATCTTGGACAACAAAAATACAAAAATCGAATATCTTGATCAAGTTTATAGGTTAACAAGTCAAGCATTTGATCCAAGTTCATCCTTTTCGACTTGCATACCTTCAATGTCATTATTTTGCCATATTGATACTTTAAGGCTGGACATTCTAAGAAAACACCATCATAGTTAATCTCAAACACTAGATGTGTCGTAGTAATCACGTGTGACCTGTACACAACAAACGGAAATTTCTTTAAAATCAAATCAAGTTACCAACTAAGCATATTACGCAAGGTTGTCAGGATCGGGATCCTACCTAGGATCATTTTCGGCTTTGCAAGATTGGGATCGTAGGATCGTAGGATCGGATCCTACCTAGGATCGTTTTCGGCTTTTCCTTTACATATATATACAAACCATTTTTAAAAACCTTCCTCTCAAAAAAAGTCAAAAAAAGTAAAAAAAAAAAAAAAAAAAAAAAAAAACAGGATCGGATCGTTTACGATCCTACGATCCTACGCACGATCCTGTAACGATCCTACCTGAAAAAAGGGTTACCAATAGGATCGGATCGTTCACGATCCTATGATCCTACGAGCAATCCTACGATCCTGTAACGATCCTACCTGAATTACGATCCCGTAACGATCCTGCTCATTTTGTGTGTGTAGGATCTGATGAAGCGAAAAGTGTACCATTTTTAGGGGATCATTTAAGCCCTAAATCGTATTTATTTGATCAAATATTGCCCTAAATCGTTCCTTTTGTCATTTTAGGTACTTTGGAGAAGAAATCTGGAAAAGGAAGCATTTTGGACGTTTTTGGAGCATAAAAGTGAAGAAAACGACAAAGTCTCCAAAGCTGCTGGAAAAGTACACGTGATGGCGTCAAGGATTGCTCCTGACGGCGTCACGGATTGGCAAAAGAGGTGGATATGACAAAATACACATGACGCGCCAGAGAGTTTTACAATGAAAATCTGATGGCGTCACCCTTTAAGGTGATCAAGGTCGTCACGGTTTAAGTTAAAGAGAGACGGCGTCAAGCACAATTTTGACGGCGTCAACCCTTGACGCGCCAGAGCGGATTTTGGAGGATTAAAGAGGGACGGCGTCAAGAAGGCCATCAAGAAACCCTAAACGCGGCGAGGTGATGGCGTCACACTCTATAACCTGACGCCGTCAGATCTGTTTTCCTATATATACTTTCATAATTTTTTGTCATTAGTGTGCAACTTTGTGAGGAGAAACCCTAAGACGAATTTTCTGCCATTTTTAAGGGTTTTATACCCTTGGATCTCCCATGTTTAATTGAAGATAAGTAATCATTTAATCATTCAATATGTCTATGTGTTGTTTGATTATATCTTGTTCTTGTCTTTTAATTAACATGCTAGGCTAGATTTATCTTGTGTTTGCTTAGATCTAATGAAACCTAACTATTGATTATTAGTTGTTGGTGTATTATTAATTGTATTGGATGATTGTTTATCGATGTTAGGCTTAAGAAAACTGGCTAACCTCCTGTACGGTAACTTGCTTGAATGTCTTAAGAAACATGAACCAATGCGTACTAAGGTTTTTATGGTTGTATTTAATGCATGAGCGAATTCTAGTGATCCCATGTTAGGAGCTTCTTAGCCGGCTCGACATAGGAGTGAAGTAGGAGCTTATAGAGTTGGGGAAGTACGTACGCCACCCCACGATTGGTATTAAGGAATACACCCGTCATCCACGCAATTAATACACACTAATCAACCGGTAAAAGATAGTTAGGGAGTAAAGAAATCTAAGTAAACACATTTCTCTCCATATAAGTTTCACAACCTTTTCATTTTCAGTTATTTTATTTTATTTGCATTTGTAGTTATTTGGGTTAGTTGACTAGCAACTAATTCCGCCCACTCCTTCAAACCCGAGATTTTACTTGCTTTCATAAAAATATAAAAATACAAAAAGAATCTTCCCTCACCCTTAGACCTATTAGAGTAGTTTTTCAATCCTAACGACACTATTCCCCTAGAGAACGATCAATCCCCCGGTACTTGCCACTACACTATACTACATCGGTCAGGTACACTGCCTGGTGGGGATTGCAAGCCTCTTGAGATCCCTCGAGAGGTAAAACCTGTTGTAAGGTCGCAAAACCACGCATCAGGATCGTAGGATCGTACGATCCTACGAGCAGGATCGCGATCCTGACAACCTTGATATTACGGTATAAAGTAAAGAAATGCATATCTTTGTTTGATGTCATCGGAATCATCTTGGGGGTTTGCAGGGACTTTCTTTGGAGGAGTTTGATAATGGTTATTTTTGGGTCAAAGTAATCATAAGTCAAACTTCTCACGAAGAAAAGTCAACTTGAAATCCTTAACTCAAAAACAACCAATTGTAATAACCGGATAAGCGTGTACCCGGGTCGTTCTCCCTGCGAGGCGTGAAATTGAGAATATCGTTTTCGGTTCGGTATTAAAATGCTTGAAAAGACGAGAGTTTGTTTTGTTACTCAAATCTATTAAAACGAAAAGCAAATAACGTAAACGATAAACTACGAACGAGTAAAAACGTAAAATATTTGAAAAACTAATCCTACGTGTATCAAAATAATTTTCCTACGACTTAAATATAAAAAGAAAATTTTGGAAAAAAGAAAAATATTTTTTTGATTTTTTAATAATTTTATATGAATTAAAAACTATTTAAACTAATTTAAATTACTAAAAATACCAAAACTATTTTTAAAAATCTGAAAATTTTCCTTAAAATACTTTATACTACCAAGAAAGCAAGAAAAAATTAAAAAGTGAAAAAGCTTTTGGAAATAAGCTAAAGTTAAGCCAACAGTTCTATTAAGCTAAATAAAAAAAAGAAAAAAACAAAAAGGTTTAAGTTAAAACTTTTGTAGTGTTTAACTAAAAGAGAGTTAAGAGCGCAGCGGTAAGGTTGTTTGTTTTTGTTGGGTGCTAACTGACCACCCTGGGTTCGAACCTCACGCTTGTCATCATTTTTTTTTTGCTTTAAATTTTTTTCTTGCTTTTTAAATACTGCTTAACAACAAACAATATAACAAACACAAACGATATCACAGGTTTGTGTAGAATACAACAAGATATCACAGGATCGAATCCCACTCACAACAACATTTGGCTAAACTTTTTTCTTTGACTTTTTTTCAACTTTGATAAATACTACTAAAACAAGCACTATGCAAAATACACTAGCAGATCCAAACAAGAGTAATTTTGAAGCTACACAAACACAAACACAGACGATAAACACGAGCAGATCCACATCCAACTTTGATAAACACAAGCACCAACAATATGCAAAATACACAAGCCCTTTTCTGTTGAGATCCTGGGTTCGAAACCCACTAACACAAATGTTTTGCTTAACTCTTTTTAAACACAACTAATAAACATCATAACAACTAAACCGAATAAACTAATAACATCAAAAGCACATAACATCAAAAGCACAGATAACAGATAACATCATTAAAACAAGAGTAAATTACTAAACCGAATAAACTAATAAACGTCCGAAAAAAAAACTAGCAAGTAAATTGCGATTTAGAACATCACAAGCAAATAAACAACTAAGCAAAAATAATTAGAAAAATATTAAACCGAATAAATAAAAATAAACTTAAATTAAACAAGAGTAAATTACAAATAAAATACAAGGTACCTTAAAAAACGCTAAAATAAAACCTAGAAGAAATGGTCTAACACTTTTCTAAAAACCTGAAAAGAGGGACAAGAAAAAATGACAATCGGCTGCTCGTTCTATTTATACTAAAAAAATAAAAACCCTAGCCGAGTGTGCTAGTAGTGTGAGAGTGTTCCTTGTGCTCTTGTCGACCCTTGGATGAATTCTTGGTGACCACTTCTTTTGATCTTGATCGTTGATCTATTTTGAAGCCTCGGATTGATGAGGTGGAGGGGAGGGGACCAAAGACATGCCCATGTGGGTGTTTGTCTGGTTGTGGTGAGGTGGAGATTAGCGAAGGGTTAGAGTGGGTAGTGGTGATAAGGGCGGTATATTAGGGGAGGAAGAAGAAGGTGTTTTAGTTTATTAGGGATTTTGACCCATTCTTTTGGGGATTTGACCGAATGTGCCTGCGTGTTTAGTTATTTAACTAAAAGTAATGGGTGGGTCGGTTTTTTGAAGGTTTGATGGGCTTGGTTTGATGGTTAAGTGAATTGGGCCGGTTGGGTTGTTAAAGGGTTGGGTAGTGTTTAGTTTTAGGTCCGGTTGTGGAGATAAAAGGGGGTTGGGGTTATTGTTGGTTTAAGTGGGTTGGGATTTAGCGGAATTTTAGTAAATGGTTAGGATAATTTGGTTAAACACAAGGACTAAGGTGTAAATCATGCAAACATCAGGGACCAAATCTGCCAATTTTGTAAAGTTCATCCGAGGACCAATATTGCCAACTAAAAATAATCCAAGGGCTCTTCGGGATTTTTGCACAATAACTCGACCAAACTCGTGAATTTCTTCCCGGGTCCCGTCTTTTGAGCTCTTTTCCATTTCCCGTGCTCGTCTTTGTCTTTTTCTTGATTTTTATCCATTTTTCTAGATATCCATACCTGCATATTCACAAACACAAAAACAACATATATTTGGCATATTCGGTCAGTTTTTGGTTTATTTGGTCTGTTTAAATAGGTAAAAGGTATGTGTAATTTAACACATACCAAAATTCCCCCAGACTAAGATATTGCTGTGTCCTCACGCAATGTTATAAAAACACGTTTTTGAAACCAAAAATTTCCAATCTCTTTTTACTAACTTTGAGAAGTAGCAAAATTTTCAAAAGAGATTAAGAAATCTCAAGTTCTAAAAACTCCCCGATTTTCCTTTTATTCTATTTATGTATTTTTTATCATAATCATGTGACGGCTTTGTTGACAATCATTATCTAACGATAACTTTTAGGGTCTTCGAGTAGGAAACACGACTCATAAAGAAGTGACCATACGGATAAAATTCGTCGTTCCTGATTCTTCACGAGTCCCCAAACTAAGCTTAAAAACGAAATCATTGTTATTTACAAGTTATATTGCCGACACTACCCATAAAAGCTAATTGTGGACTTTTTGTTCCCAAATTCCTATTTTCCTCTATTTATTTTATTTTTGGTGAGAAATGAATTTCTTCAAATTCTCATTTCGATAAGTTTTAATCCGATAAAGATACCTAGTTTAGACGCTAAGTAGTTTCCAAACCTTCCCTCGAAAACCGTTGCATACAAAAATGAGGTCCACATCAAGGTCTCTGATTTAACACGATTTTGAGAATATCCCTTTTATTTGCGACCGAAACAACTCATCTACGAGTCCAGAGACGGAAGCCTTTATTAGGACACCCCCGGAGTCGAAGTTTGGCATTTTTAACATTATTAAGCACATTAACGTATTTAGTCCTTGGCCCTTTATAACAATCACAACATCGGCTGCGAACCGGCAAGATGTGATAGTCTATTATGACCTTGGAATTTTTCCTCTGCCTTTATTAGAAGTCTACAACATCGGCTGCGAACCGGCAAGATGTAGAAAACTATTTATGGCTTTGGATTATTATTATACATTATCATATTAATTAATTAATTGCCAAACCCCAAGTCCTACGGCTTTTATAACAATCCCAACATCGGCTGCGAACCGGCAAGATGGAATAGTCTATTACACCGTAACACTGGCAGTACCTTGATGTGTACCCAACTTTCATAAGCAAGAATTCTCTAAGGAAGAAATAAAAACTAAATTTCGCCAAAACCAAAATAGCTTTAATTATTTATAGATTTCTATTTTTGAGTGAAACAAGCTTATGGGAACAAAAAGCCACAAGTAACTTTGATGAGCTCTAAAGAGATCCAACTACTCCACGTTTAGCAATCTAACTTATAAACAACTCTATCATTTTTCGTTCTTCGCAAATTTAAAATCTTAAATAATAAGATCCGCGAATGCTTAGCCAAATAATCAAGCCATGCATATATAAAGTCGATACGGGAACTTGCAAACTCTTGAAAAGAATTCGCATTTTATAGCTCCTTGTGTAAAAGACTAGCACAAGCTTATAGATTATAAACGGTTAAGGGAACAAGCTAGGGCTCAACACGCCCGGTCAAGTCAGAATTTTATTCCTACTCTCTCCAGCGGAAAGTCAACAAAAATGTCAAAATTTATTATATTTTTGCAAAAAAATTTTAAATTTTTCTCATTTTTTTTGAATTTTTTCAAATTTTGAGGAAAAACGGGGTTGCGAGAGAAAACGGCAAAAATGCAAGGCAAAAATCAAATCGAAAGATTACCCCCCCCAGACTAAAACGAGACATTGTCCTCAATGTCTTAAAGGTAAGGGTTCTCCTACATAAATCTAAGGCCGTTTATGAATTATGCCAAAGATAAACGTAAAACGATAAGATTAAGGATATCGGATGAGCAACGAATGATGAAACTCGAGTGGAGAGAAGCAACCACGAGCACGAGAGTCTTCATCAATCGGGCAAACCTGGACATACACAAACAACCACGAAACACAACAAATGGAAGAGGTAGCCCTCCTCACAACACTTATTAGAGAGAAAATAGAAAGAAGATAGATGGATAAGCATGGGGTGCCTCCCACGAAGCGCTTGTTTTTTATCGAGTCGGAAAGCTTAGACTCGCCCCGAATTTAATTGTCCTTGGGGGAGCAAGTGGAAGAGAAAATCTCCATCGGACTTTCATTCAAGATGTTTGGATAAACATTGAAGTGCTCGAAAGTTCCACTCCGATGAGATAGACCCGGCTTAAAAGAATGAGAGATGCCGGGGTCAAAAATTTTGTCCTCACTCCCGAGCGAGTGAATGGAAGGACAATCTACCTTGTAGGAGAAGAAAGGTAGAAAAACTCGAACGACATATGCGAAGTCAATATAAGGGCGATCCCCAAAAGGCACTGTCACATATGTCGGAGAAAGAATATTCTTTTGATTCTCGGGATTAACAATTGAGGTCATATTTTCAAAAACATTAGAGTCTTTGACCTCATCGCTCTCTAACACTTCAACAAAGAGAGGATTAACGTTGCTAGAAAAGCAATCGTCATCAAATTCAAAAAGAGTGTTAGAGAAAATCCCGGAAGTAACCTCAGAGATGTCAAGAGATTCTCCAAAAATCGGAGAATCACATTCTCTGTCGAATATCTCCTCAGACTCACTTGGGGTTGGGACAAGGTTCTCAGCACTAGACTTTATGAATTCGTCCGATTTCTTTTCAGGAACAGTGCTAAGATGCTCATCCCCCATAATTAGAGAGTCCTTGGGTGTAGACTGAGAGGGATGAGAAATGTTATCATTTAAAGGAATAGCACTCTCCTCGTCGTCGTCATCTTCGTCATCGAGCATGCAAGCCTTATTAAACAAGAAACGGTTATGTGCTGCACGTTCAATGGCGAGTAAATCTTCCATAGATTCACCATGACGATCCTCTTGGGTCTGTTTAGCAGCCCAAGCATTAAATGCATTCCTTACATCATGAAGTTTTTGGAATACATTTTCGAAAGCAGAATCCAGAAGATCATTCCTAATATTATGAATTTCTTGGAATGATTCTTGAGGAAATGGCTGAGGCTGCGTTTGAATTGTTTGATACTGTGGAGGTTGGTCATGATAAGAGTAGTCATAATTGTCACAAGGGCCGTGCTCATAGACAAGCGGGCTCCTTGTTTGACAATCAGAGCTATAGTGAGGACCTCCACAGTACTCACAACAATAATATTGTTGTGACTGATTCGGTGAATTATATGGATAATGGTCATACCCGAAATTTTGATTACATGGAACTTGTTCATAGACAAACGTGTTCCCTGTTTGACAATCAAAACCCGGGTGAGGACTACCTCCACAATATTCACAGGAATATGTCTCCATCTGGTGTTGTGGGGGCTGGTCGAAAAAGTCGGTTGTTTCATGGTAGGAATAAGGATTTTGGTCATAGACAAACCCGTTTCCCGATTCCACCATGCTACAACCGGGACAATTCCCGCCATTATGAGGACCTCCACAACACTCACAACAGTATGATTGTTGTGACAAACTTGATGTATAAATCATACAAAGTTGACAAAGTAAACCAGCTTTTAATGGATCTCCACAATTTAAGCAATTAAGCTGGTCATTGAAAGAACTTGGATTCGAATCATAAGCGAATGCAGTTTCAGCTTTAGAGTATCGGATACAAAGTTCGCAAAGTAAACCAGCTTTTAACGGATCTCCACAATTTAAGCAATTTTGCTGATTGAATGAAGATGGCTGGGGTTGTGGAGGGTGTTCGGAAAATCCTTGAGAATTATCGATGGAATTAAGCTCTCTTTTGAGGGCTACTTCACACCAATAACAAGATCCTCTTGGGTTGTGATTTCCACACCGCTCACACGCACACTTTGAACAACGAAGACTGTCAATCAACGGGCTTTTACAATCAAAACAAGTATAGCCCAATGACGACATGAGAATTAAACATTAATGAGGGTTAAGAAGATAGAATTAAACGGTTAAGAGGATAAGAAGATACGAATTAAACGGTATGAGAGGGTAAAGAGATAAGAATCAAACGGATAAGAGGATTAAGAAGAATATTTTTGGGTTTTTTAAAATTTTGAAACATTTAAAAGAAAAAGAAAAATAATTTTTGAAAAGAAAATCTTTTTGGGTTTTTCAAAGTTTTTCAATTTTTTTGGATTTTTGGATAAAAATATTCACAAGATATTTACGAAACTTCACGAGGAAGGGTCTTCAAAACACGAATCGAAAAACGGAATCACGCACTCACTTCAACCTTCCCCGGCAGCGGCGCCAAAAATTGATTGATACAAAACAATTTATAGTACAAGGGAGAATTGCACCGGAAATATGCAAAGCCCAGGTTCGTTGTCCCGACGAAGATCGAATGGAATTTGTGTTCCCGGAACGTGATTCGTGTAGTGAATGTGAAAAAGAGTGAGAATTTTTGGATTACACTACTAATATTAAAATAACAAACAAGATAAACTAATTAAACTAAGCTAATGGAACAATTAAACTAAGCATTTAACCTAAAAAACAACTAATAAAAACAACTAATAAAGCTACGGGTACAAATAAACTAAACATGTGAATTTAAAAACGAAAACCGGAATTTAAAACGTTACGCTACGAAATTTAAAAACGCGAATAAAAGTGAAAAGCTAAATTTTAAAAACCTAAAATTTTGAAAATAATTTTCCTAAATTAAAACTGATAAAAGAAAATTTTTGAAAAAAGAAAAATATTTTTTTGACTTTTGAATTATTTATTACGCATTAAAAACTAATTAAACTAAATTAATTTATAAAAAATACTAAACCTTAAAATAAAAATCTGAAAATTTTTGTGAAGTAACTTTAGACCGAGACAGGCCTAAGAAAAATAAAAAAAAATGAAAGTGCTTTTTGGAATAAGCAGAAATAAGCTGAAACAGCTTAATATATGCTAAAAGGGAATAAATGCTATGTTAAATAATTAATTATGTAATACCAACCATAAACACACCATGGGCACACTGGTTGGGTCGTTTGTGTTGTGTGCTAGCAGACCTGGGTTCGAATCCCAGGTCTTGCTATTTCTTTGAAACATTTTTTTTTTTTTCTTTTTTTTTTTCTTTTCAAACTCAAACTAGCAGCCTAGTAAAATAAACCACACAGATCAAACTTAACAAGTAACTTATAAACAGTTTTTTTTTCTTTGGAGGAGCTTGATAAGGGTAGGCCATGATGATTCAACAACTACTAATGTAATATTTTAAAGAAAAGTGGGACTTAATTTAGTGTTAGTAAGTTAGTAGAATGTATATATAAGAAATGAAAGACATTAGGTTGAATAGGAGGAAGGAACAAATAGTGAATTACTTTGTAATATTTTAAAGTAAAGTATATTATACAGTTATTAAGGTTTGTACGTATTAGTAATTTGAAGTGTTGTTTATTTGTTTTTGTATTGTTGTATTAACACAAACTTATATGTATGCATGTTGGTTAACATGACAATGTTTTAGGTCATATAATGTTGTAAACTAATTTGACAAGGTAAATTACATTGATAACTAAAAGTTTAGAATACAACAAGGACGCATAAGATGAACTAAAATAAACAACCAGTTACATAGGGTAATATCTATGTTTGTAATAAAACTGAACCATCTTTTCACGATACGCTAAGGCAACGTCAACGGGGTCATCAACATCCAACGGTATACCATGTGACAAACGATATAGAAATATACACACCCACACACCACAATCACCAAAGATACCCCCTTGCTTTGGAACTTTCTCCGCGAGCTTAAACGTAATGTTATATTCACTCGGTCGCATTGAATTATTATAGAAAACTTTGGCACGGTCTAGCACTAGTGGAAGTCGATCCTGTATAATTGGATAAAATGTTAGTATACATAGACGGGAAATCTTAAGGGACATTTTGGTACATAGATGTTATTATAGATTATCGATTTACTAGCAATGTGGGTCCATAAAAAGTTGAATAATTTTTTTTTTTTTTTTTTGGTGATAGTTATTATTTCAGAATATTTGTTAAGCTATTAAAGGTTTATTGTTCCTTGCTTCATATGCAGTGTTGTAACATTTGATTAGTTCTTCAAACATATTATTACATAAACTTGCTTAATTTCATTATAAGATGAGAAACAAGTACAGCCGTCACTAGAGGTACATATATGATAAACAGAAAACACAAAACACAAAAGACTAGAGTGACTGAAATTAAGAGCAAGCACATAGCAGGCCAGGGATGGACGTTCAATAAGGATTGCGCATCTTTGCCAGAAATGAGATTGTAGTGAGAACTTTGATTTGAGTTTGACTGATGAGTATCATCAGTGTCCTATTTTTCTGAAGGTCCTCATCTTGAATTTGAAGCAGCAAATCTAAAGACTTAGCTACAAGACTGGACCCAACCATAGCTTTGAGCTGCTTGATCTGGTCACCCCTTTCATTGCAACGGCGCGTGAGCTCTACTGCCTAGACATGTAGTGACTTTAAGAGCTTAAAGTCACTCTCAATATTAGTTTTAAACAAATTAGTCAGTAGATCCTTCGAAACGTTTAGTTGATCCATTGATATTTGAAGTGAATCCTTGTGTGTGTGTGTGTAAAGGTGAGCAGGGTTCTAAATATGGTATGAAATTACACTATTAGATGGATCGTTTAATATATTATATTAAAAAAGTAGGGTGACCCTTAAATTTGAATTAAGTCAATAAGGATAGTCAAATGGTGAATAGTTGGGTCTTGTCATAACGCTTGGATGCAAATTAAGCCAAAAATTATTAATGCGGATTAGAGCTATGAAATGATTATGTCCAAATAGTGTCATAAACTGCTATTTTCTTGTCCACAAATTTACAAGGCAACCCAATTCAATTTGGGCAACTTGTTATCATAGCTGGCCAAAATAACAATAGATGTTATTAATGGGGATTAGACAATTGAAAAGGAAGCCAAATATTATAAAGCGGATTACAGAAATGTAATGATCGTGGCCAGAGACTGTCATAAACTGCTCCCTTCCTGTCCACTAATTTACAATGCAACCCAATTCAAATTAGGCAACTAGTTATCAAAGCTGGGCAAAACAAGCCAAATGTTATTAATGCGGATTAGAGATATGTAAAGTAAGGAAAATATTATTAATGCGGATTAGAAAAATGTAATGATTGTGGACACATAGTGTCATAAACTGCTACCTTCCTGTCCACTAATTCGCCACTTGTTTTTAAAATTGGCCAGCTAGGTTGAAACATTGCCCAACTAAACATATGTTGTTTACTTTCAGGCACTTGTATGTGACCTAAATATGGTATTCCAAAAAATTAATAATCGCTAATTTTCTACTCATATTGGGCAACTAGGTTGAAACATTGCCCAAATGGACATATGTTGTTTTTACTTTGAGGTACTTGTATGTGACCTAAATATGGCATTCAAAAAAATTAATAATCGCTAATTGTGTATAGCAATAACGTACAGTTAATTGCTTTAAGTTAATGGGTATATCATTTGGAGGGTCAGGAAAAAATTGAATAAGGTTTGGGGGAGGATGCTCAACTTCAAGATGGTTATGATGTTGAAGTTGTCACAAAAGTTGCTAACATTGATTCTACTGCTCAGAATCATGTTGATTCTACAGCTGAGAATCAAGCTGATTCTACTGCTGAGATATTGGATAATGATGTTAGTCTGGCACATGCAACACTACAACTGGAGTGTACGAAATCATCAACACCAAAACCTTGGTTGATGATGTTAGTCTGGCACAAGCATCACAACCACAACCACAACCACAAAAATATGGTATCAAACTAAATAATAGCACAAAACTTGCTAACATTGATTCTACTGCTCAGAATCATGTTGATTCTACAGCTGAGAATCAAGCTGATTCTACTGCTGAGATATTGGATGATGATGTTAGTCTGGCACATGCAACACTACAACTGGAGTGTACGAAATCATCAACACCAAAACCTTGGTTGATGATGTTAGTCTGGCACAAGCATCACAACCACAACTACAACCACAAAAATATGGTATCAAACTAAATAATAGCAACAACGTACCTGTAAGCACTTCCTAACACGGATATACCAGTCACGGGTGTCGTAGTCATATGTGTCACCGCTATCATAGAATGTTACAACTCCTAACGTATATGAAAATGGGCAAGACGCCAGTGTTTGTCCTTTTCGTTTATCGGAATAAAAACCTACAATATAAAGGATTTCTGATAAATCCTTATACTAGGCGACATATGTATGTCGATAAATACTTATACTAGAATTAAACGGACAAAAGACCAGAATTTGAGTAAAAAATGGTCATACAAAAACACTTGAGTGATCATCTAAATTTAACCCTACCCAAATAAACGTAGTACCTGATCAACATCGCTCCATGGACAGGGATACCTCTGGCCATCGGAATAAAAAGATGGTGTGCTGTTTTGAAGAAGAAGCTGAACAAAGTAACAACTAACCATTGCCCAGTTTGCATTATTAGGTCTTACGTGCCACATGTAGTCAACCCACAAGTCTTTGTGCTGCGAATAAGTATTTTAAGAAACCGTGAGAGGCAACCTTATTTATGTATTAGAGTATGCATGTATGCTCACATGCTCAGTTAGCCAGCCTTTTCTACCAGGGTCTAAGCAAACTAAGCGTAGCCAGAAATTTCGGTCAACGGTGTAGTCTTCGCACCATGGAAATTTACACTGGTGAGTGTACCCCGGTTGACCAAGAAATACATCAATATCATCGGTAAGCTAGACATTTTCCACAGTATGGAACCATCGAGATAGATCCTACATACGTGGACCAATTTATAATATAGAATGTAAAAGAGGTAAGAAAAGAAAAATGTCAACTAAATTTAGTTCATAGCAATACCTCAACCCAAGGTTGAACTCTTGTCAACAATTCAGCAATATGTGGGTTATTAACGTTAGGACCGTGTTTTTTAATTCTCACTATAACCTTTTCTGCATTTTTTGATTTCGAAACAGGTTCTAAATAATTTCGCCTCTTGCTCGGTGGTAACCGTGCCAAATATCTTTGATAGTGTTCTGAATTCATAAACGCTTTTCTGTTTTTCTTCTTCTCCTCCTCCATCTTCAACATGTTATCTTCTTCCAAGCGCAACCTCTTAGCCTCTTCCAGTATTTTCATGTTCTCTTCTACCATCATCTTATCTTCTTGTAACTGCAACCTCTCTTCATCTGCCAACGCCAATCTCAATTCCTCCTGAATAAGATAGTCCTGAAACAGGATATTGCGGATTAGATATGCCGCACAAATAATATTACGGTATACATCGGGTATACAAATAAGTAGGAATAACGTATTCTACTTGAGCAAGTTCTTCATCAGAATCAGGTGAGGCAATCAATTTCAGGTAAATGTTGTTAAGTGAATCGCAAAATTCAGACCTCGTGTTTGGAAAATGTGATTCAATATCCAATTTTTCCTGTGAAATCATTATAGTTGTTGTAAAAAGTACAGAGTTGATGTGAAAGTAGATACTCATATTTTGAAAAAAATAAATAAACCTGCAGTCCGCCAGCTCTCTCACTAGCAAGAACCTGTACGATTTGAACTAGTATTAAAAACCCGTATACACAGAGTGCATATTATTGATATATTAAGCTGAATAAAACGCAACCTCAATAATAATCTCAAGTTTCAATACTTGGCGATTCAGCTCAGCAACGACACGATCCTTAAGCCTCTTGGTTGTTGAACTATTACCAGTCCTACATTGACTGGAATTTACTTTGAAAGACTCAGCGACTCGTTTGCGTGCCTTTGCCAACCTGTTAAGATAAGCATCGAAGAGGCCGTAATTGGGTGTGACTGCAGGCCTGGAAACGTAGTTTTGGAAGAATTCTTGGCTATGTATCCACCATGAAGACTCGTATTCAGGTGTATTCGGTCTAAGATCTAAACGTGTACTCGAGTCCTACAATTAACCAAGTGAATGGGCTAAATCATACTACTGCTGTTATATTCATTCTACTACTGGAGTATAACTATTGATTTGATGCTGAGTCAAAAGTGTGTAAAACTCATCAGACATTCTACTGTCGGCATAAAAAGATTCTGCTGCTAGGCAAAATGTTCTGCTGCTGGGGTTATGCTGCTCTGTTTAGCAAGTATTGGTATTCTGCTGCTTCGTTTGAAAGTAAAGGGATTGTTTTGTAACTTGGCGCCAATAAAGCCCTAATTAGATCCGAACGGTATAGAACGACAATTCCATCTCACAATTAACTTTGTGCGCCCAAAATTAAACCCAATTCAAACCCTTACACCTTTTCTTATCATCCGATCATAAACCCCCAAAATCAAAACCCTAATTCACAATGTCGAGACGCAAATACTCCGCAAATCACAATCAAGTAGCCTTTCTTCAAAAAGTCCCGGACGCAGAGGGTTTTACTCAAGTCATTGACTTTCTTAATGCATCACATATAAGGTATGCATTAACAGTAAATCCCACCATATATAAATCCCACATGGAAGAGTTTTGGTCTACTGTCAAGGCCGAAACTCAAAATAGGGAAGAAATGTTAATAGCAACAGTAGATGAAGAAAGAATAGTTGTTACTGAGGCATCTGTAAGAAGAATACTTCGTCTTGCAGATGATGAAGCAACAACTTGTCTTCCTACTTCTACTATTTTTCATGAACTTGAAAATATTGGGTATGAGAGGAATAATGATAAGTTAAAGTTTTTCAAAAGTTTCCTCTCCCCACAATGGAAATTCCTTCTTCACACCCTTTTACACTGTCTTAGTCCTAAAACTACAAGGTGGAATGAGTTCAGTACAACTCAAGCTTCAGCCTTGATTTGTCTGGCCACAGGCCAACCTTTTAATTTTTTGGCTATGATTTTTGAAGGGTTGAAAAAGCACATTTCTGGGAAAATTTATGTTTACCCAAGGATTTTGCAACTACTAATAGATAATCAATCAAAAGAACCTTTGGAACATAGAAGGACTCATAAAAGTCCTCAACTTGTCAGCAAAATGTTTACTTATTTAACGAAAGATGGGACTGGTTTTTCTAGGAGAATAACTCCTTTGTCCCAACATATTTTAAACATGGCTGCTACACAGGGTGAAGAAGCTGACAACCCCACAGCTTCCCATAACACACCCACTCCTGAACATTCCTCACAATCACCCAAAAACACCCAATCACCTAGGCCTTCACAATCAGAGGATACTGTATTACCTCAGACCAGTGTTGGTATGAAAGCAGATGAGGCTGCCACAGGTGATGTAGGTGGCATGATGGAAGGGGCTAATACTACTGCTTCTTGTTTAGCAACTGGGCAGGAAAGTGTTAACATAGCTAAGACCCCAACCATGGCAACATCCACTGCAGAAGGTTGAGAGGATTCGATTTTCGTTATACACTTGAGGGTGTTAGACCTTTGCTTGGTGTGTATGTGATATTTTGAGTTAATATGATCAAGTACGCGGAATTTACTTAACCACACTTAGAAGGTTATTTGTTATTGTTATTGGAAATGGAGTTGTTATGCTTGTGAACGATGAACAATGAACACACAAAGATATATCACCAAACGATTAATATTATTGATAATAATACAAAAGGTTCGAGTTGCAATGGTTGTGATTGTTCTTAACAGTTATGAAAGTTCTATGATAAGCACTAATTGGACACACTAATAAGAACTAGTCTAAGATCTTCTTTTATAGTCCAAGAAGATCTTTTACAATAAGTTAAAGTCTTGTCAAGCTACTTGCTAGGATGAATCGTGTGTAAGTAACTAAGATACAACATGTATCTTGTACATACAACTTGATCACTGATGATACAACAAAAGATATTTTTCTACTGAATATAATACTTTAATACACAAAATATCTTTCTATACTTATCCATCCAGCAGTAGAAAGCTTATGGCAGCAGCAATGAGTTATCGCTAGCAGCAGGAACAGATGCACTAGCAGCAGCATCAACCAGCAACATTATCAGCAGCAGAATGTTAACGCTAGCAGCAGGATCAAGTACACTACCAGCAGGAATGAAATGTACTACCAGCAGGAATGATACTTAGAGATTTTCCCGATACTTAAACTTTAGAATATTTAATTCCCAACAATCCTCCCCTAAACATGTGAATCCTTCTAACCATGTTTCTGAATTAAATGAGGACTTGTGAAGATCTTTCAAACACTTCATAGTTAGATCCTTGATCTGAACTATCTTCTATTCTAAAAGATTAAAATCTAGCTTAGTAACTCATCTGCTTTGTTCTTCTTTAACTTTAACAATGTCAGTACATTGCTCCAATCTTGGACTAAAAGATGGTGCAATTTCCTTGGATGGAGGAATTGTAAGAGGCAATGATGCTGTGTATCTTGGATGCTTGTTTCAACAAGTGAAATCATCTATCAGCATGCCTTTGCAAGTAATGAACAAACGTGGTGAACTGAAATTGAAACTTTTCTTCGTTTGATCTAGATAGAACTTTCTCCTTTGGAATGTTCTTGTCATTTTCAACCTCCATGTTATCATCTTGTATGCTCTTGTCTTTTCCTCCCTTTCATTGGTTAATCTTCCTTCTTGGGATTTACTTCTTCTCCTGAGATATTACCTCCCCTGAGATGCAAATAACATTCTACCCTCCCCTGTTTGGAAGATCTCTCACTATGTACCAAAATATTTCTCTCCATCATCTGAGCTATCCATCATAATATGTTATCAGACAATGTTGTACATGTAGCCATCAATTCCTTAAGAGTTTAATTTGCTGCCCTTATCACTTCTAGGTGTGTTAACTCCTATGAGAGGTGATTCATGGGGCATTTGACTCATGGTCCATCAATGGATGGTTTTTGTGAGTCTCTTTGAAAATCCTTTTAAGAAACTTTTGCCTTATCAGTATGTAATTGATTTTATTATGAAAAACCATACTGCTTTCAACCATTTTGAAGGGATTAAGTGTATAACAGACACTTAATCAAAATTTCGGTTTAAAGCAACCTCTGGTTGTGTGAGAACCAATGTTTTCAGTTATAAATAACTGCCTGTGTACAGATAAACCTATTCAAAAGGCTTTTCTGACAGGGTTTCCAGCTCATAGCAATTGTTACCCCTAACACAAGTGTTAGATTCACTTTTACTAGTTGTTCTTTCTATCAGATATCCTGAGATTAACACATTATACTTGAAAGTATAAAATGATAGAAAGTGAGTTGAGTCAGTTACTATCTGACCAACTAAGTCATCAATTCAATGTGAAATCTCATACTTAAGTTTCAAGAAAGAAGTTTTAAGGAGTTTTAAATTCCCAAACTCAGTCCATCCTAAACCTAATATGTCAGCAACTGATATTATCATTCTGCTGCTTCCATTTCACTTGAAACATCCTTTGTGTTCTCATGATCATACCTGAAATTGTTAGTCTAAAACCAAAAGAACAATGTACAAAGTACTTGTCTTATATTAGAATAATCATAGGACTAACTGTATGAATAACACAATTTAAATTTGTACTAGCAGCACAAACTTTTGTAATAGCAGTAGTATCTTTTAAAGTCAGCAGCACAAACAAAAAATTTATTTATAAAAACACAAAGTTTAAAATCATTGAGGATTAAGCATTCCAATACTTGCTACCAAGTACTGAAACCTTCCAACATCAAAAGCTTTTGTGAGCAGATCTGCAAAGTTGAATTCTGAAGCAAGTTTAAGAACTTGAATTAATCTTTTCTCATTGCAATCTCTTATAAAGTGATGTCTTATTTCAATGTGTTTTGTTTTAGAATGTTGTACTGGATTCTTAATAATACAAATTGTACTACTATTATCAATATGAATAACAGTGTTTAAGAAATTGTACCCATAGTCAAGGAGTTGGTTTTGAAGCCATAGAACTTGACCACAGCAACTTGCAGCAGCTACATATTCAGCTTCAGTTGTTGAATTAGCCACAATTGTTTGCTTCTTACACTGCCATGAGACAAGTCTACACCCAAGGAATTGACATCCTCCAGTTGTTGACTTCCTGTCCAAGCTAGCACCAGCATAATCACTATCCGAAAATGCTACCAAGTCAAAAGGTGATTCCCTTGAATACCATAGACCCAACCTAGGTTGACCCTTGAGATATCTAAAAATTCTCTTGACTGCAGTTAAATGAGAAACCTTTGGAGTTACTTGAAATCTTGCACAAGCACAAACAGAGAACATGATGTCAGGTCTAGATGATGTAAGATACATCAAAGAGCCTATCATAGATCTGTATGTGTGTACAT
Organism: Artemisia tridentata subsp. tridentata; assembly: GCA_021014915.2. Classification (NCBI taxonomy): domain Eukaryota; kingdom Viridiplantae; phylum Streptophyta; class Magnoliopsida; order Asterales; family Asteraceae; genus Artemisia; species Artemisia tridentata. Next base: position 429,571,389 of record CP139507.1, on the reverse strand, counting down.
CTACATTTTCTCCATCTATGTCTTTAAGAAGATGCTTCTCAGAATCCATTGGTGTGCTTGCTGCTTTTGAATCAGCAAATTAAAATTTTCTAAGTATCTCTGTAACATACTTGTCCTGAGAGATAAAGATTCCTTCATTTGATTGCTTAACCTACAGACCCAAAAAGAATGTGAGTTCTCCCATAGAACTCATCTGAAACTTATCATGCATAAGCTTCTCAAACTCTAAACACATCTCCTTCCTAGTAGATCCAAAGATAATGTCATCCACATACACCTGCACTAATAGAAGATCCTTCTTGTGCTGTTTGATGAAAAGTATCTGATCAATCTTTCCTCTTTGAAATCCATTTTCTAATAAGTAGGAAGCTAGTGTTGCATACCAAGCTCTTGGTGTCTGATGAAGCCCATAGAGAGCTTTAACTACTTTGTACACTTTGTCTGGATGTTGTGGGTCAATGAAGCCTGGAGGTTGTGAAACATACACCTCTTCTTCAATTGTTCCATATAAAAATGCACTCTTGACATCCATTTGATAAACTGTGAAGCATAAAAATGAAGCATAAGCTAAGAAAAGCCTAATTGCCTTAATCCTTGCTACTGGAGCATAAACCTCATCATAGTCTATTCCTTCTTGTTGTGTGTACCCTTGGGCTACTAATCTAGCCTTATTCCTAATCACTATGCCCCTTTCATCCCTTTTATTCTTAAAAACCCATCTAGTGCCAATTACCTTTTCATTCTTAGGTAAATCAACTAGCACCCAAACCTTCTGAATCTTGAACTGAAGAAGCTCCTCTTGCATAGCTTCTACCTAGCTTGAATCATCTAGGGTTGTAAGAATGTTCTTTAGTTCATCCTGTGAGAGAAAACATACAAACAAGCAAGAGTTTGAAAACTCATGCTGTTTTGAAGCATAAAGGGCATCAAGAAGCCCTTGTTGGTCTGGAGACATCAGTTGATGTCTTGTCTTCACACCAGATTGTACATCTCCAATCACATTTTCTAGAGAGTGGACTTTGTGAATCCTTGTCTGTGGAGTAGAAGGAACTTGATAGTCAGGTGGGAGATTGCTCAAATCCACCTCATCTTCTGAGAATTCTGCTTCTTTCGTTTCTGAAGGGCCAGCAGCAGAATCATTTGGCCTAGCAGCAGGAACATTAAGCCTAGCAGCAGAATCACCAGCAGAAACAATTTGTTGTTCCTGAGTTCCATCTTCTTTCTTTTCATCTTCAACACCTTCTTTAGCTTTGCCAAAAGAAGATTCATCAGTTGTTGAAGTTGATTCCACACTTGTATTTGACTATATTGGCATCATCACATAATCTTGATTTGTCTTCTTATCTAACCGTGTCTCATCTGTTGCTTGTGAACCTGAAAAATCATTAGTTTCTGCAACAACAGGTATATAATTCATTGAATTGGTTAGATACTCAAGATCAAATAGCTATTTCGGTCCTTGACCTTCTACATTGGATTTGTTTTCTAAAAACTCCACATGTAGGTTTTCCTCTATATCCTTAGTTCTCAAGTTGTATACTCTGAATGTTTTACTATTGAGAGAGTATCCAACAAAGAAACCTTCATTTGCTTTACCATCAAACTTACCTAGATGGTCTAAGGTATTGAGAATGGTCACATGACATCCAAAGGGTCTAAGAAATCCTATTGCAAGAGTTCTACCTCTAAAGAGTTCATATGATGTCTTATTGTGAGGCTGCACAACTAAAACTCTATTTTGAACATAGCAAGCAGTGTTGACTGCTTCAGCCCAAAAAGTTTAGGTAGCTTAGAATCAGCTAACATAGTTCTAGCAGCTTCTATTAGTGTTCTATTCTTTCTTTCAACTACTCCATTCTGTTGTGGAGTTCTAGCAACACTAAATTCTTTCCTAATACCTTTTTCTTTGCAGAAATCATCCATAACTCTATTCTTGAACTCTGTCCCATTATCACATCTAATGACTTTTACTTTCTTGCTTACAAGGTTTTCTATCTGTGTAATAAATGTCTTAAGAATGCTTGAAGTCTCATCCTTATAACCTAAAAAGAAAACCCATGTAAATCTGCTATAGTCATCAGTAACAACTAGACAATATCTCTTATGCAATATACTACTTATTGAAACAGGTCCAAATAAGTCCATATGCAGCATAAACAATGATTGATTGATAGAGTTAAAAATCTTGGGCTTACAAGTGGCTTTGTGTTGTTTGCCTTTTAGACAAGCAATGCATGTTTGATCATTTTCAAATCGTTTTTGAGGTAAACCTCTTACCAAACCATTCTTAACAATTTTATTTATGGTTTTGAAGTTAATATGACCAAGCCTTCTATGCCATAACATTGATTCATCCAATGTGGCCTTTGCAACAAGACAAGTTAAAGCCTTTTTAGGAACAATGTTCTTCATGTCTACACTGTACATATTGCCCTTTCTAGGAATTTTAAGAAGCACTTGACTTTCATCAGGCATCTTAAAATCAGGAGAAAGTACAAGACATTTAGTGTCACAGAAAAGAACTTTGTTCTTTTTGTCACACATTTGTGAGACACTAAAAAGATTATAATTTAGCTCTTGTACATAGTACACATCTTCAAAATCTAAATCTCCAGTTTTGATTGTACCTTTACCGGAAATTTTGCCACCAACACCTCCTCCAAAGGTAACATAGCCTCCATCTATTGATTGAAAATCTGAAAGATAAGACTTGTTGCCTGTCATGTGCCTTGAACATCCACTATCTAAGTATCCTTTATCCTTTTTTTTATCAATTGAATGTTCCTGCACAGTAATGAGAAGTATTAGTTTCTTTTGGGGACCCAAGCCATTACTGACTTGGATCTGCCTCTTGCATCAATGAAATTTAATCTCTTAAGAACAGTTGATGCAACATTGGATTTAAGAGGTCTCCAAATCCAACATGTTGAGGTCTTAGCAACATTGACCTTCTTTTCCCTGGCAGTAAAACATTTAGGTTTCCAAATTTGTTTTTGAATCACTGCTTTTGATTGAAAAGGTCTTCTAGCAGTTCTTAATGCATATTTGAAACTTGATTTTGCATTTTTAACTGCTGGTTTTGGGTTAACAGAGTAAAAAGGTCTAGCAGCAGAATAATTTTGCTTAGCAGCAGGAACCTTTGGTCTAACAGCAGGATCTGTGTTTGAGCTAGACTTGTTTGTAACTGTTCTGGGTGTTGTTCTAGTGTAATTAGGGTGGCTTTTAGGTGTTTGCCTTTTTAGATTCACCCTATTGTTTGTATACCCAGTTACCCATTGGTTGCAAAAAGTTGTAGGATGGTCAAAATTACCACAAGTGAAACAAGCTTCATAATAAGAACCAGATTCATCACTTATTTGGTGAGACTGGAGGTTATTCCATTTTCTATGGTCACCTCTGGGCTTGTTTGTGGTTCTATATTGTTCACAATATTTTACTGGTTGCCTAACATGTTTAATATGTGTTTTAGGCCTATCAATATTTTGTTTGACTACCTTAGGAACACTTGTTCCTACTTTCTTAACCACTTCAGTTTTAGACATAACCTGTTCTTCTTCATCACTATCAGTTGTACAGTCTTCAACAACTATAGCATCTAATTTCTTTACAAAGGACACCTTGTCCTGATAAAGTAAAGGTTTGTTCAAACTTTCACTTACTTTTTCTACCTTAAGACTCTCAGTAGTCTTAGAACCATATTCCATTATTGGTTCTTGAAACTAATTAAGCCTGAATTCTTTAAGTCAATCCCTGGGGGTTTTGGGATGCCTCTATAAGGAGGTGGAACACTCTTATATCCTAATCCTGACTTAGCTCTATTATTCACTTGACAATCAATCATGTTGTATACACCTCTAAGAGCATGTTCTAGAGTTTCTACAGTCAAATGAATGTTTCCATTTGCTTCTTTGATCCTATCATAAGCCTCTCTCAAAATCGTAATTTCAGCATCTCTAAAGAATATGTCATGTCTAAGAAGAGCTTTGTCATCAGAAAAAGCTAATTCATTTTCCTTATAGTGTGTGATTTGTTTCTATAGAGTCTCTAATCCACACTTATAGTTTATAAAGTTTTGAAAAGTGATGCTTAGCTCTTTCTTTTGATCATCATAATGTTTTATTAAAGTTTGTAGTTCTTTAAGAGCAGTACAAGTATTAGAACAAACTTTATGATTTTGTACCTCAGTTGCAGAAAAAGCCATAAGTGCCATTTGTGAAGAAGTTGCTTCTTCTTTATCAGACATAAAACTCCAATCAAAACCTAAACCATCAATAGCTACCATAGCTTTAGGTTCAGTAACCTCCCCTGTTTTGGATTTGCTTCCAAAACCTTTATTCCTGCTATCTTGCTGCCTTGGCCTTCTACATTCTCTTGAGAAGTGCCCCATCATGTGACAGTTGTAGCATTCTATCTTTGACTTGTCATAACCAGCAGGTTCATTGCTGCTGATTGTGATCTTCTTCCCCGTCCTTTGATAGAACTTCTTAGCCCTCATGCTAAGAAGAGAAATTTGCCATTTTAGGTCCATTTCCTCCAGATCATCATCATTGATCTCTTGGAGGTCTTCATGTGTTAACATGGACCCATCATGCTTGCTTGTTAGAAAAGCACAGCATGTCTTCTCATCCAATATACCCATAGTGCTGCTTGATGAACTTGCAGCACCACTTCCTATATCAACCTTAACATCTTCAACTGGATTTGATGTACTAGGATCTGACATAAATGCCATGTTCCCAGTGCTTGAGCTAGAACCACCAGTCTTCTTCACATCTTGTTCCACAATCTTGAAGTTGCTATACAAGTCCATTAGTTCCATGTTGTCAAGGTCTGGCTTATTCTTCTAGACAACAACATGCATAGCCCACTCTTCAGGTAAGCTTCTCAGAAATTTTGAGTTTAAGTCTTCTTGAGGTATTTCTACACCAAGAATAGTAAGTTGGCTCACTATATTCTGAAGCCTGTTAAACATGCGGTCTAATGATTCATTGTTGGTTGAGGTGAAGTTTTCAAACTGTTGCTTAAGAAGGGTTTTCTGGGTCTTCTTGGTGGCTTCATTCCCACCATACCTTGCAATAAAGGCCTCAAACAAAGACTTTGCATCTTTGTATTTGCTGAAGTTCAAAAGTTGATCATTTGGAATGGTCATCATCAGCATACTTCTGGCCTTTAGGTCATTCTTCTTCTTTATTCTATCTTCTGCAGATGTTGGCTTTGTTTGCAGAGTTGTTAGAACCTTGCCTTCAACTGTGGATGTAGTGGTTGTAGGCTTGAAAGAGTCTCCATCTTCAATAATTTCCCAAAGTGCATAATCTTGCACTTGGAAATATTGCTCTATCCTTAACCTCCACATCTCAAACTCATTCTGTTTGAGTACTGGCAATTTTGCAGCAACATTCGTTTGAATAGATTCAACGTCCATTTTTCTCCTTCTTCTAGATCAAAAATATCAGCCTTTCTCTGATACCAATTGAGAGGATTCGATTTTCGTTATACACTTGAGGGTGTTAGACCTTTGCTTGGTGTGTATGTGATATTTTGAGTTAATATGATCAAGTACGCGGAATTTACTTAACCACACTTAGAAGGTTATTTGTTATTGTTATTGGAAATGGAGTTGTTATGCTTGTGAACGATGAACAATGAACACACAAAGATATATCACCAAACGATTAATATTATTGATAATAATACAAAAGGTTCGAGTTGCAATGGTTGTGATTGTTCTTAACAGTTATGAAAGTTCTATGATAAGCACTAATTGGACACACTAATAAGAACTAGTCTAAGATCTTCTTTTATAGTCCAAGAAGATCTTTTACAATAAGTTAAAGTCTTGTCAAGCTACTTGCTAGGATGAATCGTGTGTAAGTAACTAAGATACAACATGTATCTTGTACATACAACTTGATCACTGATGATACAACAAAAGATATTTTTCTACTGAATATAATACTTTAATACACAAAATATCTTTCTATACTTATCCATCCAGCAGTAGAAAGCTTATGGCAGCAGCAATGAGTTATCGCTAGCAGCAGGAACAGATGCACTAGCAGCAACATCAACCAGCAACATTATCAGCAGCAGAATGTTAACGCTAGCAGCAGGATCAAGTACACTACCAGCAGGAATGAAATGTACTACCAGCAGGAATGATACTTAGAGATTTTCCCGATACTTAAACTTTAGAATATTTAATTCCCAACAAAGGTTCTTATGAACCTGATGCAAGTGATGGTAACCCCAGCCAACTTGATAAAAATGGGGGCTCAGCTGATCAGCCTAGGGTTGATACTGAGATTCAGTCCATTGATTCACCTATTAGGGAAGGTTACACATCCCGAAGTGATGAGGACAGAAATGATAGAAATGAATTGATGGAAAATGTACAAAATGCCAAATCTGATGATCCACCTCTCGGGTCAGGTAACACAGACCGAAGTGGTGAAGATAGTATGCAACTCATCAAAGAATTGATGGAAAAATGTACCACTTTGTCACAGGAGGTGATTAGTCTCAAACAGGAGGTCCTTGGTGTAAATCAGGAGGTTCAGACAATGAAAACTACTCATGGTGCTGAAATTAAGAAGCTCAAGCAAAGAATTAGGCACTTTGAGGATGTTCAAAACCCAAGGCCTTCTACATCAGTAAAGACAAAACCCAAGAAGGTGGTTTCCAAACCAAATTTGGGGGAGGATACTCCCAAACATGAGAGGAATGAAGAAGATGATGGGATGAAGAATTTAGGGGAGGCTGAGATGGATAAGGATGAAAATGTTGCTTGTAATGCTGAAAATGAGGGAGTGAATGTGGATATGGACTTGGATTCAGGTGAAGATTTTGGGGTAAAGGACACGTCTGGAAAGGAAGTAGCCTTAGACTCAGGAAAGAAGAGTTTGGATACAAATGCTGAGATTCAAGATGGTGTTGCTGTTGGTAGTGTTGAGAAAATGGCACAGGGTGATTCTGCTGCTGGAGCAGGTGATGAGTGTGTAAATACTCATTATTTTTGTCCCATCTGAACTGCAAAAACATTTAAAAACACTCAGAAATGCTTCAAAATACAGAAAATATCCTTGAATTGTGTTTTTATCTGTTTCATGTGCAAAAGGATTAAAATCAAAACGAAAACGAGCATTTTTGGATCGACTTGGCAATAATTGTGCATTTGATCAAGTGAAGACGAAAGTCAAAGACAGAGTCAAAGTCAACCCCCAATTTACCAAAATGACACAAATGGTCCCTGGAAATAGATTTGATTTTTGGCAGCTTTAGTCCTTGGATTTTCATAATGTGACAACATTGGTCCCTTAAAGTTTAGGCCAAATCCAATTCTAATCCTATTTAACCCAAATAATAAACCTGGCCAAAATAACTAAACCCAGTTACCAACCAAGCACAATTTCCCCAAGCCCAAATAATAAACCCGATCCAACCCACCCTTTTAGCTAAAACCACGTTTGACCTTCGGTCAAACTTTCTCCCTCAAAATCGTTTACCGCCAACCAAAACCACCATAGCCACCGCCTTATCCCTGCAATACCACCACACCTCACCCCTTCCACCTATCACACTCCACCTAACAAACCAAAAGCAATTAATGCTTCTTCCCCATTTTCAAGATTATCAGAGATAATGGATTTTTCCACTATCTCCTTTTTGGCGCCAAAATCCATTTCAATGGCTGAGATCATGAGAATCCAATCCAAAGGTGCAGAGATGATCAGAAGAAGATAAGAAGCTTATCCCACCTCAGTGTAGTATATATAGGACTCTTTGTAAGCCTATTGAGGCAAGTAGTTAAAAAGTAGTTAATTTAGAATAATCGTATTTAATATTCAGTAATCATAGTTTGTAATTTCAAGTTTCAGTAATCAATTCAAGTTAAATTAAGTCTGTTTGTTATCAATCTTTGTACAATTTCCATTAGCTAATGATAATTCCAAGTTTTTAAATTTCCATGTTGTACTGAGAATTCAAATTAAGTTAAGTAATTATTGAAATAGCTTCTTAGTTGTTTCTATAAGCTTACATAAGCTTTCTATAGCTTTTGATAAGTTTATTTTAGTTTAAATCAGTTCTAACCAAGAAATATCAAGAAAGTCAAAGAAAGTCAACCTGTAGACCAATAAGCAGTTCTGGAAGGAATAAGCTGTATTGGAAGAGCTTGTTTGGGTTTCTAGCTTGTTTTTGACAAGCTAGTTGTGTTCTGTTCTTAAGTTCTATTGTTCCATAGCAAGTCAGTTGTAAGCCATTTTTAAGTTTTTTGCATTATTTCCTAATTTACTGCTTCATAGCTTATCTGTGTGCTTATTTATATTTCTTTGCTTATCTGTGGTATTTGGAGTGATATTAGCTTAGATTGATCATTAGTTTAATCTTAAATCTCATTTTCCACTTAATACTTAAAATCAGTCAAATAAGTCAAATATAGGTGTTAGCTTATTAGTGCTTATTTCTGTAGTGGAAGTTGCTTATTAGGAGTTTAACAAGTTAGATAATCATTAAATAGTCAGAATCCTTGGTTAAATCAGTGATTTCTAGTTTTAAAATCCAATCAGTGAACCTTAAGGAGTGTTTGGTTCAGTCTGATTCTGGGTCATAAGCTTCTGTACTGTTCATTTGCCAATTCCCTAGTTTAGATTGAGCCTAATTAAGAGTAATCAAGTAGTTTCTGATAAGTGTTAAGAAGTTTTGAGTTGTTTGAAGGTTTTAAGCTTGTGAGTAAAATTCTAGAGCAACACTGCCCTATTAAGCTACCCATAAGCTCAGCTTATTTAGAATAGAAGTTTTTGCACTTCTGAGTTCCATTTAGTTGTTAAAACAAGAATCCAAGAGTTGGATAGGTTTCTTGTAGAATTGACAAAGTTAAGTTCAAAAACCCACTTATACTGCATCAGTATACACTGAGCAGATTTGAGCTTTTCTTAGCTTTTTCTCAGCTTCTTATCTGCTTATTACCTTGTCCTCACTACCTGATTTTTGGGTTGCAAGTAGTTCACATAGTTAGCTTTTAGTTCATTATCTGTGATCCCACTTTTTAGCTTATTTCATAGCTTAAAACTGGTCTGCAATTTCTTGCAATTTCCTGATTCAAACCTGCTCCAGTTTTTGGTTTCTAGACCATCTGATCTAGTGCTAAATTTGAGTTCAATTGGTCTGTTAGAATTAGGGCTTTTAGTGTTTTTGTGTACCCTGTATTGCCTAGAAGCTTTTGCCCCCATAAAATTCCATTAATCAGCTTATTTGAAGTGCTTAATCTGATCTGCAAGTTGGCCATTTCACTGATATTTCTGCATAATTTGTGATCCTGCTCAATTGCTTATTTTGATTATTCTGTGAGTTAAGCTGTTTAATTTAAGTTGTTTTATACTAAAAAAAGTTGTTTGAACTGTTTCTGAGCTTTTGGTAATTTTTGGTGCTTAAGTGCTTATTTTAGTGCTTATTCCCCAACTGCTTATCAGCCCATTTGCTTATTAGGGTTCAGATATCTTTTGATTTTATTTTTCCTAAATTTAGAATAATATTTTAGATTTACCTTAAATTTTTCAGATTTTTCTTAACAGTTTTAGTATTTTTAATCATTTAATTAGTTTAAAATAGTAATTAATTCATAATAAATAGAATATTAATCAGAAAAATATAAATTTAATTTCCAAAATTTTCTTTTCTTAAATAGAACTTAGGAAAAATAGTAATACACTTGTAGGATTAATTTTTAGATATTTCACTTTTTAGTCCCGTTTTAGATTTCCCGTTTCGCGTTTTTAATATAACTTAGTTTAAATCTTAAATTTCCTTGTGAGAATTTGTTTCTCATTTGTTAAAATAGAATTATAATCAAGCAAAAATTCCATATCATCAGTCACTCTAATCCAAACCTTTAACGATTGCCCATTCACGCCTCGTTGGGAAACGACCCGGGTAATCACTTACCTGGTATCACACACACAAACGTGAGTTTTTGCAAGTTAGCCTTTTTCCTAAAGGGTTGATTTGTCTTTATTCACGTGTATCCGTCTGCGTAATATTTATATATACGTTTTAGCACGGATCAGCAGGGCATACTACTGCTAGTGGAAAAGACAGTGCTGCTAAGGTAAAGGAGACTGCTGCTGGTATACGAAAGGGTTCTACTACTGGAGGAAAGGAACGTGCTTCGGATTAGATGAAGACACAATACCTATAGCACAGATGATGCTGAACATTAAAGCAAAATCAACAACACCACAACAACAACAACCATCACCACAAACTATCCCACCACCTAAACCTACTACTGCACAAACACAAACAAAACCAACTTCCACACCTGCAATACCAACATCACCATTGAAGTGTGTAGTCATTAGAGAACCTATCCCAACCTTAAAACCTGTTCAACCACCTACCTGCAAGGGGAAAGGAAAAGAAAAAATGGTGGAAGAATCTGAAGCTTATCCTGATGAAAATGAAGTTCCATTTCACTTGTGGGCCAAATATTTGCAAGACAAGCATGATGCAGAAGTGGCTCAGAGGGTTGATGCTGAAGAAAGGGCAGAATATGAAAGAGTAATGGAAAAAAAAAGGGAAACAAACTGAAAAACAAGCTGAAATTGAAGCACAGGTAAGGGCTTGGGAGGAGGAAAAAGCAAGGTGTGGAGCTGCTATGGAATGGGAAAAGGTGAAAGTGGAGTTAGAGGACACTTTGACAAGTGAGGGTATTAATGATTGGATCAAACAAGTTACTGTGGAGAAAAATAACAAATTTCTTGCTGCAAGGAAGAAGCAGAAGGTATACAGACCACCAACTGCAAAACAAAGAAGAACTTTTCAAGAGCAATACTTGAGAAATATGAAGGGTTGGGAACTTGTGCAGTTGAAGAAATTCACTGATGCTGAAATAGAAGAGAAGTATGAACAAGCAAAAAGGGAGATTGACCAGTTTGTACCAATGGGGTCTGAGATGGATACTAAAAAGGTTACAGGATACATGGCACCTAAGGCTTACGTGAATGTGGATGATAAGGTTACAAAGCCTAAAGTGTCTGAAGTGTCTGAGCCGGAGAAGGACAAGGAAGTAGTTGAGGAAAAGAAGAGTGAAGAATAAGAAGTAAAGGCTGAGTCCACAATTGGTGTAAAGAGACCAGGAAGGAGGTTTAAGATGAAAGCCAGGAAGAAGAAAAGAAGAAAGCCAGTGAGAATGAGTGCCTCAGAAGAAAAAAATGAAAATAAAGAAGAGTCTAAGGGTGAAGGTTCAAAGGAAAAAGAGTTAATGTCTGAAAATATTGACTTACAGCAAATGACTCAAGTGGTGTCTGATAGTGATGATGTTTTTGTGGATACTGCTCCCCTAGCAGCTAAGACTCATGTAATTGGATGGAAAACTGGGTATCAGGATAAAGTACCTTGGTTTGAATTGCACTGGGTTGGTGGAAGAGTGCAGAGGTTTAGACGTTTTCCTCAGATGCTAAAGAACATGAATAGAGCGGATCTAGTTAATCTCTGGGGTTTGATGAAGAATAAGTATGGAGATACAAGACCATCAGGTGAACTGGATAGGGTACTTTGGGGAGACTTACTAATTATGTTTGAAGTATGCCCTAAAGACAATGTGTGGCTCCAGCAGGGTAGACTAACAAAGGTACGTCTGTGGAGATATTTTGAGTCATGTGATGTTCATGAACTAGTGCTAGAAAGAGGACCGCAGATGTATATGTTGGCTGAGAAAGATTACCCTTTGCCTGTGTCAACATTGAAGATGATGGTTGAAGGTGATGTTAAACTTAAAGTAGAAAAGGGGAATCAAAAGGCCCTTGATCTAATCAAGAAAATTCAAAGAAAACTCTATGGGCAAGATTTTGGAAGAAGGCTCTATGGGCAAGATTTTGGAAGAAGGCAGTAAGATTAAGTGTTTGGAAGCATCCTCCTGGTGTTAGCCTGTGGTTAATAGAAACTTGATGATTTTTGGAGGAAAATATCAAGTTTAGGGGAGGATTGTTGGGTTTGAAGATGCTGCTGCTTTATGTGTTATGCTGCTGCTCACGATAGTTGAGGAAAAATACACCAACTATGATTATGCTGTTGGGTTTAATCATCCTACTGCTAGTGTATACATTCTACTTCTGGAGTTTAACTGACCAATGGTGAAATAAGCCGTGTGATTCTACTGCTAGCCTACTAAGATTCTACTGCTAGAGTAATCATTCTGCTGCTTATTAGATAAACATGTATAGTTTGTTAAGATAATTATGGTAAAGATATGATTTGAAATTATCTTGTATAGGAAGACTTTGTAACCGACTACGACTCCTTAAGCTATAAAAGGAGTATATACGTTTAGGGTTTAGGTACGTATTGTTTTGTAGCTCGAATCACTTCAAGGTTTCTTGTAACCCTGTTGCTATTGACCAACCGTATTAATATATTGAAGTGTTTTTTGAGAATTTGTGTGTGTTCATTTATAATTCTTCTTAAGATTAAATACTAGTTTCCGCATAGTATTTAATAGTTTGTTAAAAAACAGTTTCTATAATTATTGACTTAGATTTCTGTCTAAGATAATTAACAAGATCGTTAGCTCAACTGGGATCAACAAAGGATGCTGGTATTCAAGTTGATCAACAAGTGTTTATTGACAGAATTGTTTGTGTGTGCATTGTTCTCCTTAAGATTAATTGTGGAGATCGTTATGCTCGAGGTTTGTTAGACCTCATATCTAGGATAACAACAATAATAATGAATAAATCAATACGCAGCGGAATAAACACAAAACATTCATTATTATTGAACAAAGTATTCCTCGTCATCATCTCTACTCTAACCAATACAAACAGCCCCAATTCTACCTTGATCAATGATAGAACGGTTAACACACTAACAGGAATCAAAAGATTCTTGAGGCTTAACAAACTACCCTAGGTGTTTTCCCATAAAACACCCGTACACACACACACGTTTAATGGTGTTACATCTTGACACACCTAAAATGTATTCCCTGTGTTTCTTTATATACTAGAAACATTAGGGTTACAAAGGATATACATAAAATAATAAAAGATTTGATGTAATCTTTTCTTTCTTTGAAGTTCCATCCTTTGTCATCTTTAGTCCTTCATCTTTCATCTTTTATCCATATCAACTCTAAATTATAATTCCCAACATTAATCATTATATTCCGCGCAGCGATTAATATTGTATCAATTCAAGAAAATAAAGATCATTGCTCAACTAGGATAATAAAGATAATTGCTCAACTGGGATTCAACAATTTATTTTACGGAAAATCAAATAGAAAAAGAGTAACCTTTGAAAAAAGGTAGGAACGGTCACTTCTTTTGAATGGTGACTTCCTAGACCATGCAAGAGCTCTTGGAATCACATTTGGGTCTTTATTCCACCAACGTTCACATCTTTCAAAAGACTCGAGTATCCAAATATAAACAAATTGTAAAACACAAACATATCAATCAGTCCATCAAAATGTTCGGCTGCAAGATATTATTAATAAAAAGAAATACAAACCTGGAAAGCAAATACAAATCCAGACAAAGTATATGTCGGAACATACTTTGGGTTTTTCTTCAATCCTAAAAGGTGGTTATCCGTGTGCTTATCCATTACATTATGTAGTTGGTCGTATAAATGGGTCCAAATATGTTCACCCCACGGAAATGCATTCCAAGCTTCTAGATTTTCAACCAACCTCATCAATGTGTCATCAACTTGGCATGTCAACAAATGACCCATAAAGATAACCTCTAAGACTAACAAAAGAGATATCCGTATTGCGTCTTCATCACATAGCTTCTGAAACTGCTCTTCATCCTCGATGACACCAATATGGTCTAAGTTGGTTACAATCAACCCTTGCTTTTCAGGAATACCCTATCACGAAATTTGAGAGCACCAGAAGTGTATAACTCAAAGCTCACACTTCCGAACCGGAACCCCGTCATTAGACAAAACTCAGGACGACCAAAATGCAGAGTATGTCCATCTAGGTAATAGATAAAGGGCATATCATACTGAGAGTCATTCACTCTTCTTTGTTTCCGTACCATATAGTCTATGAGGTGTGTTTCATGTTCAAAGTATAACAGATCCAACCATTTTCCAAAGTAGGTACTCCTAAACAAGTTCCGTCGTTTTGCGTCTAATTTCTGTTTTATTAACCAAAAGTAGTTCAGTTTGCTCCTAATGATTAGTTTGGCTTCGTAGTCCTAAAAGGAAAAAATAACTTAAATCAGAAAATAATTCATAACAAATTTAGTTAGAAGACATGTATACAGGCGGCGTAAACACTATCATAAAGAGTTCAGGTGATACATACAAACGCATAGTTAATAATCATTCAACGCCTAATTCAATGCTTGAACCTTGCCCCCTTTATTTGACTCAGGCCTGGCGTATCATAAACGCCAAAGTTTCCAGTAAATTTTCAGATTTATAAGTGATGACACATTATGAACCAACATTGTACAATCCAAGTAACACCTATGTAACATACAAATTAATACAATGCCAACCTTTGATAAACTATAACGATTAACCATAAGATTGCAATTATATGAATGTAGTTCAATATCATGGCATGAAATAATTTTGCTATAAATCAGCTCAATAGAAAAACGAAATACACAAAAAATCAATAACGTTACAAAAAAAATATGTAATAAAGATTCGTAATACGATTTACATACCATATTATACCACATTTTGGCTAATCAAATAAACAATCGATGGTATTCTTGATTTTATTGGATCACTGTTCAATGAACAGTGATCCGGTTTTCAACTGAGAATCAGGCAAAACAACAGGAGTAGATAGGATATTAAAATGATAGTGTAACAAGATAGACAAAACTTGTGCATAAACCGAGTATGTTTTTTGTGTGTGAGACAGTGAAACGCGATGGAGGGAAGAATGTATATAGAGGAGATACTGTTTGATTTTAAAGTTTATTATTATTATTATTATTATTATTATTATTATTATTATTATTATTATTATTATTATTATTATTATTATTATTATTATTATTATTATTATTATTATTATTATTATTATTATTTATTTATTTTTTTTTCCGTATACGGTATGCACAAAAGTCAATGGTGTGAATAGTGTATAATATGTAAAATGACCAAAAAACCATCTGTCCAATATACGGTTGCCCAATACATTGAAAGTTGCCCAAAAAACGTTACGGACACGTGTTACCATCTGATGCCAACCGCCGTATTCAACAAGTTGCCCTGGTCTAGTATAAGAATTTTTTGTGAGCAGGGCAGATAAGCAACGCACCAGGGCAACTGGGGCATTTTCATAATTATCCCTATATTTTTATTCTTATAGAGGCATATGAAGACTTTGACTGATAAAATTGTGAACATGATGAAGAGTGAAAAGTTGTTTGAATCTGAAGGAGGTCCTATAATCCTCTCACAAGTAAAATATTTAGCTACTAACTTAAGCTTTATAAGTTGTACATTGGTGAAATGAATAATGACAAATGGTGTAAAGTATGTGACAAATGACAGTAGGTAATTTTTTGTGGTTATGGGTGCTTAAATAACTCAATTTAGGGTGAAATGATTCTGGGATTGGATGCTGAAATTGGTCCTAAAACGGGTGCTTTTGTGTCGTGAAATGTGGGCTGGGGCAGAAATGAGTGATGTTCCTGGAATTAGCTTTAGAATTGATAATGAGCCATTTAAGCTCACATTTGCTTAAATTTTTCATGTTTAATTTTTATAGAATATATAAAGAGTTTGTAAATTTTTAATCTTTTACTAATATATATTTTTATTCTTATAGAGGCGTATGAAGACTTTGACTGAGAAAATTGTGAACATGATGAAGAGTAAAAAGTTGTTTGAATCTGAAGGAGGTCCTATAATCCTCTCACAGGTAAAATATTTAGCAACTAACTTACGCTTTATAAGTTGTACATTGGTGAAATGAATAATGACAAATGGTGTAAAGTATATGACAAATGGTGTACACAATGTGACAAATAAATGTGGCCTTGATGCAACTACATAATGAATATGGGTCCATTGGAAAGGCGCTTAGAACAGTAGGTAATTTTTTTTTCGTTTTATAAAAAAGTTTGCATTTTATAGTTTAGTTTATTTATTATTATTATTATTTTGTTGTTGCTGAATTGTCAAAATGAAATTCGTGGGTATGGGTGCTTAAATGGCTCAATTTGGGGTGAAATGATTCTGGGATTGGATGCTGAAATGGGTGCTTTTGTGTCGTGAAATGTGGGCTGAAATGGGTTCATATGTAGGCTGAAATGGGTGAATCTAGGTCATGAAATGAGTCTGAAGGTGTCAAAAGAGTCAGTTTGTCAGTTTCGGTCCTCAAATGAGTAACTTTTGGGTGAAATGTGGGCTGAAGTGGGTTCATATGTACGCTGAAATGGGTGAGTTTGTGTTAGGGAATTTCTTACCTTTTTTTGTTTCCAGATGCATTTTTTAACTACCATTCTGTTATTCTTATTGAGTTGCTATTAATGTAATCCTGTATAAGTGTCGATTGTAGTACTTATATTTATATCTGCGACTGCAGTTGTGACACAAATTGGTCATACCGATCAGGAACAACTATATTCTTATATTCCTCTGCTGACGTGCACTACGGAATGTCACCATCTGGGATTTATAGATGTTACGGTTGAAAGTGAATTATAGTTTTTTACTGTTCTGAATCAGTTCTTTATAAAAATATTGTTTTGTGATTCATCATTATACATGTTGGTAGTGGTTATAGAATTAGCATTTCCTTAAGATATCAGGTATTAACTCACATTTTAAGTGACCAAAAGATGAGTTTGCATATAAGATGTCAAAGTCACAACCGACACTGTAAAATATACAATTGGGTTTAGCACGCAACAATGACCCATTTATATGAAAATGGGTCAATTTGGGGTCACATCCAACCAAGTTGTCTTACTTATAAAAAGTTAACTATTTAGTTTCAGAATATAGCTTTTCTACATGTTATATTGATGGATTAAGGGGCTGTTCGGGAACTACTGAAAAATTGATTGTGCGTGATAAATGGTCAAACCCATTTGTTACATACAGGTGCAATGACAGGGTCCTAAGGCCAGAAGGAAAATCAATCCCAAATGCATAAAGGTTTAGTGTATGAAATCTTATCGGAAGCAATACAAAGATAATGCCTGCAACTGTGCTGACTATTGCAACTTTAGCCATCTAAAGACACTTCGCAAGTTAGGTTTCGTGTAAAGAGACTGCTTCCAAGGAAGACTTCCGGCAAATAAAGTGTTAAATTGAAAGATTTTTTTTGTTTTTGTATTTTTTAAATCACAATTGAATGAGGTTATAGATGTTTAAATATTGATAATTTTTCTAATGTATTTTGGCTACTATTCCCGTCGCAACACGCGAGCTACCCAGCTCGTTCTTAAATAGAAGGAACAAAGGAGTGTTTTAGTAATTTCAGTTTAAAGAAAGATGAAATCAGATCCAAGATTTCTTTACAAAGATGCCGCTTGTATTTTCTAAACCATTCTGTCGAAACATGCAATTTCGCCAAAAGGACTATTTTTGCAATTTACTCAAAAATAAATATTACTCCCTCCGTCCCAATATTATAGTCCCTGTTTGACTTTTTCGATCTTTCTTTTTTAACTTTTACCTTAAATATTTTTGTTTGCGTTATATAAAAATTAATGAAAATTATACCAATTAAAATTAATTTAAAATCAATCTATTTCATATATTATTATATTTAAAATCAATCTATTAAAAATAGTTAAAGTCAGAGTTCTAAAACAAATAATCCAAATCAAATACACGGCGACTATAAATAATTTTATGACAGGTGGAGTAGAAATTAAGAAAAGGGAGGTTTTGATACGTACGATCTAAACTTAGGGCTCCTCCTTCTTGTTATTCAGTCTTTATCACAAACTCAATCACAACACACAAAACGGTATAATTCAATAACAAATCTTTATTCTCATTATTGTTTTGCTCTATTATTTCGTCAGAAATGATAATTAGATTTTAATTTTTCAATCAAATTAGTTATTAGATCGGAATTAAGTTAATTAAAGCACGATTAGTAGTGATCAACTCGATAAAGAGTTTAATTATGTTATCTATCATTTGCATTTCTTGCAAACGTTAAATTATGTCAATTACAGTCTTTGTTTCGTTAATCGCTTGGAGATTTAGGCTTAGTCTAGTTGTTTGGGGCTCGGGTTGGCGGTAAAAGTTATCAGGTGCATTTTATCAAAAGCACAAATTTTTTCGGATGTGGCGCATTTCAGAAAAATAAAATAAAAAAATCAGGATTTTTGACGTAATTTTACACTACGGAGTAGAAAGATGAGTTAGAATAAGAAATAAGGTTAGCATTGTTTTTTTATGTCTAGTAGTACTTGGGGCTGGCGTGTGGATGGATTAGCATTTAGAGTTGTCAACGTTTTGTGAATTATGGACGTTTGGTACGTCATCAACAACATTAATAATACGTAATCCTGCTCAAGCGGTGTATGGGGGAGGTAGGATGTAGACAGTCATACCCCTACCCATGGGTAAGGAGACTGCCGTCAGAAAGACAACATCGTAAAATAGATTTTGTGAATATTGGACATTTGATACAACGTCATAAGCCTTAATTAGTTTGACTTTATGTCATTTACTTATTTTCTTTATGTGGCGTTCATGTTCCCCTTCTTCATTTTCTCCGCATGTGTAGTAAATGAGATCCAGTATCATAATGTTTCTTCTTGTTTATTTATTACCATGTAAAATCGACCCATTAGATGAAATACTTGAATGGCCGATACGAATATTACCAGCTTTTAAGTCATCTATTCATTGTCCGAGTATCAGAGGTGAATATTTGTCATCAATAAGAAGTATGTACATAGACATTAACTTCAGTGCTTCTAATTGATAACCTGGTCTAGAATGGCAGACCTTAACTAGGCAAGTTTTGGGTTGACGAATCAATGTGACTCACCTTCTCTGTATTATTAGTTACTTTTGTAGTCGGTGTTACTTTCCCGTTACCCCCAACGGTTGTGCTAAAACATAAAAGTCATTCTAAGAATGACGTCATACTGCACACATGAACCAAAAGAGATGTGCTTTATGTTCACAGGGTCATGTTATGTTACAGCTGGATTTTATGTATTGACAGGGTGTTTGGGATTGTGTTTTGCAGGGGATTATCCGATTATTGCGTTTGCATACGGCAAATAATCAGATGCAGTGTTTGGAAAACCAGTTGTAAAGGTGATTTTATTGTGTTGATAACGCAATCCCAAACACTCCCTGACTGGATTTAGCAGCTTTATTCTGCCTTGATTAGTATCATATCCGTTATCATCTACTTCCCATGATTACATATTGGAAGCCCATTAGATGTTCGTGTTTTTTGTATCATAAGCCCCATTATGTCATGTTGATTATGTTTTATACTTATCGTTAAGCATGTTTATATCGAGTTTCTCTTTTTCTTACCTTGTGCCACATTATTTATTTGATTGACATGTATTGCAGAGTGACAACCGGGCAAAGCACTGTTGTTTCGGATAAGTATTCGACATGGCTGAATCAGAAGAGAATAATACGCTTTTCCCGATCTTTATTTTCTCCTTACTGGCTCTGCCTTTAGTACCTTACACAATATTCCAGTTATATCATTTAGCTACTAAGAAGGCAAGGATCGCGAGGTGCCAATGTTCAGAATGCAAGCAAACTGGGAAGTACCACAAGTCAATTTTTAGGCGTGTAAGTTTCTTATCCGACCTATAATACTTTTCTATACATCCAACTATAGTTATACTTCTGAATTCCTTTATATTTTGGTTTTATGTCAACAGATATCCAACTTTTCGACATATAATAACTTGACTATTCTTATGCTTTGGGTGATCATGGTGATGTTGGCATATCACATAAAAAGTAACAGCCATGAGGTAATCTGAAAATTAAGCTTGGTGATATTCCAGGAGAAACAAGGCTAATATTTATGTGTATCTCTCGTTATTCTATTTGGCAGGTGGAAATTTTTGAGCCATTCAGTATTCTTGGATTAGAACATGGAGCTACAGATTCGGAAATCAAAAAGGCATATAGAAGACTTTCTATTCAGTACCATCCGGATAAAAATCCTGATCCAGGTTGATGTTTGTTTTGACCAGCTGTTTTGGTTCTATCAGTAAATGAAGTCTTTTAGCGATAACTTTTAATTTGCTTTTTCAGAGGCCCATAATTATTTTGTGGAATACATATCAAAGGCTTATCAGGCTTTAACAGATCCAACATCACGTGCTAACTTTGAAAAATACGGGCATCCTGATGGCAGACAGGTATCATATCTTCCGCTATTAAGCTTAGTGATTTTCATCTAATTAAGCTTAGTGAAATAGGGTATTGACTATATATGTTGTTCCTACAGGGGCTTCAAATGGGTATTGCCCTTCCTCAGTTTCTATTGAACATTGATGGGAAGTCGGGCGCAATAAATTTACTTGGGATTGTTGGGGTTTGCATTATTTTGCCCTTGGTGATTGCTGTTATGTACCTATCTAGATCATCCAAGTATACTGGAAACTATGTCTTGAAGCATACGTTATCTGCATATTTCTATCTTATGAAACCCTCTTTGGCTCCAAGGTATGAGTTATTCTGACTTTTCGACTTTTTGGCTCCAATATACGTGTAATTTATTGCCAATGCATGTGACTATTGACCAGAAAAACAGATTGCTCCCTTGTTTTATATATGTTTTACCGTTGTTTCTACATATACAGCAAGGTCATGGATGTTTTCATAAAAGCCGCTGAGTACATGGAAATTCCAGTTCGCCGCAGCGACGGGGAACCCCTTCAGAGACTGTTTGTCCTGGTCAGAAGTGAGCTGAATTTGGATCTTAAGAACATTAAGCAAGAACAAGCTAAATTCTGGAAACAGCATCCGGCTCTAGTGAAGGTTATAATAACTCAAGTTTATGATTAGCCCTTACTGTGTGTTAATCTTTTGACTCTTGATATTGACAATGCTGGCAAACGTTTGACTGCAGACCGAATTGTTAGTTCAAGCCCAACTAACCCGCGAGACAGGATGCCTAACTCCATCCTTGCAGCGTGATTTTAGACGTATACTTGAGGTTGCTCCTCGCCTTCTTGAAGAGTTAATGAAGGTATGTGTACTTTTTCTTTGTTCATCAAGGGAAAAAGGTTTTGTGAAGTCTTTAATCATTTTCATTATCTGGTAGCATTTGTAGGATTTTCATCATCAAGCTTTTACCGCGTGTGTGTGTGTTTTTTTGTGTGAAATTTCTCTGCATTACTTTGCTATCAACATGGATGTTTGAACATTTTTAAACTACATGCTTAATGTCATTTCTTTTGGTTAATTTACTTTCGTCTTCCCATCCCTTCTTTGGTTGGTAAAAGTCTATTAATAAGTTACATCTAATTTTTATAGCTTGTATAAGTATTTAGGCTATATCTTTCTTGTTGTAGATGGCAGTTCTACAGCGTCCTCCGCATGGACATGGGTGGCTCAGACCTGCAATTGGGGTGGTTGAGCTCTCACAGAGTATAATACAGGTGATGTTTGCTTCTGCTTTACCATATATTTCTGTATAAGAACAGATAATTCAGATTTTTTTCTAGTTATGTGCTGTTGTAATGTAGGCTACTAATCAATTTATAGGAAAGTCGCATCAGTTGTTACTAAAAACTTAGTCCTGAAAATACTTAAAAGTATACACGTGGAGACCAAGTTAATTAAAATATTCACTTTTAAAGAGGACCTGGCTCTTGTTATTGCTAATACATGCCAAGTCAGTTTTCTTTCCACAGTGAGTTATTGACAATTAAGTAGCTGCGCTGCATTTATCATTTTAGTGCAAAACATTATATGTAAGGCATAACTGCAAAAAACTTTGTATTATAGGACTGTGGTAGGGACAGCTTAGTTATTGTGAAGGGCAATTTGAAATGTATATCCCATTATCAGCAAAGAAGGCGGGGTGATATAATTTAGTTGGTTCATAGGCACAAAGATGGTCCAGCCACTCCGGGCGTGGCTATTTCTGACCCTTTTACATATATGTGGGTCTGTTTGGGCTATTTTTAAATCTCAAGCGCGTCATTTTTTTAGCTAAAAAGGAATGGCTCAAATAGTCGAATTTGCGAATGGTTCGAACAGGCAGAAGCCGCCTGAAGAGTACTTCTATTGTGCACAACCTCTTAAATCACTTTATTCATAGATTTTAATTACAATTGCAATAATACTGTATTTTCAAGTAATTTCTAGTGTCTCAAATATTTGTTGAAGCTTAAAAAGCACAAGAACTGTTTTAGGGGCGACCCACCTCGACACTACTTGTTTTGACCCATTACCCAGTGTCCCAACCGTCCATCTTGCTAATTTTACCTGCCTCCATGGCTCACCTGCTAAGAGGGCATATATGGCCATGGACGAAACCAAATGGCTTCTAATAGAATCAGTAATTCGATATGCTTATGCAGCATGGACAAGTGACTGGACACTATGTGTTTTCTTTTCTCCTAACTGAGAAAGGTTGGGGATATACTATTTACTTTAAAAGTTCCAAGGTCCAACATGGCCCAAACCTTAAGATTGATAATAATTGTTGAAAATATTAAAAGGTTGAATAAATATCAAACATTGCTGATCTGAGTTTTCTTACAATTTGAATGATTGTGCACAGTATAGTTCCCAAGGACATGCATGGTTTGTGTATTAGTATTAGGTAGGTCAATTCTATGTGTACTTATGAATTTTTTCAAGGTTTTTTTCTTTTCTTATGGAAATAGTACAGTTTCGACCCTTTTATCCGTACTAATGTATGCTTGAAGACCCGCTGCAATGCACGTGCACCCAAGTCTTCTTCCTGATTAAAACAGTGACAGTATTTTGTATATCTGGTTTACTACTATTTCAGTGAGGGTTTTTGTATGTACCTTTATAATTTCCTTTTGCTAAGTGTCCTAAATTGATTGCTCTTAGATTCTATGAACATTATATGTAAGCCTTCTCGGATTCTGCTTAATTAGATATCTCTGTTTTGGTAATACACTAGATGTATTCACTGATTTCTTAGTACTTTTAGTGGTTCGAAAGTTAAACTAATAACCTGATGAAGCGTGCTTATGGACTTTCATGAAAAGTCCATTTGATTTACATGCTACTGTAAGTTGAAAAAGTTCACTTCAGAACTTCATTTTGTATTATATTTGCTTTGGTTAGTCATATTTCAAATGATAAGCTGGTCATAACTCATAATTACATATGACGTGGCGGTTCTGGTATTCTTGCTGCTTAATATAGCCTATTTAGCTGGATTGCAGAGAAAATTAGATGTTTATGCATGCATATAGTTTTTTTTCCTGCCTAATCCAGTTTAAGTGCAGCTAATTTACACACCGTTTGCATGTAGGCAGTTCCACTGAGTGCTCGAAAACCTGTTGGAGGGTCAACTGAAGGAATAGCTCCTTTTCTGCAATTGCCACATTTCAGTGAGGCTGTTCTTAAAAAACTTGCAAGGAAGGTATACATCACCCCCTTTCTCGAGTTCTTTTTGGTTATTTTTTGCGTTGTGTAAACATCTTGATGTATCATTCTCATCGTATTCAGATATTGTTTTTAATTAAAATAAATAGAAGTACAAAATTAACCTGCTCTTGTATATATAGGTAGGTAGTTATGGAAATAATATAGTTTCTCTGATACGATTACCATATAGGATAAATGGTGTTTCCCTTGATTATATCTTGTAATATAGCTGATTAGATATTGAAATACTAAAGTTATTGTGTTAACTAACTTACCTGTAGTCGTGAGACTAAACACATTCTTCGGATGAATTCATAACGTGTCTGCACTAACACATAGGCGGAGCCTGAATTCAAAACAATAGCTACTTTAGTCAATTACTCTGTACATCTCAACACGACAACACCTACATATAATTGGTTGTAATGTATGTTATTGTTATCAAGCTTTTGTACGTAAATTTAAGAATCCATAATGTCAAAAGTCGTCCTCTCTCTGTTCCCTTTGAGAATGGAGGGAAAAATGCACATGTAGAAGATACGTGTCTTCTGTATTTTGTTACTCATATAATTCCTACATTAGTGCTGAACGGTCTTTCATAAATACATTACATTCCTTCATTGGTAAACCCACCCTAACAGTTTATGAACCGAGTTGAGAGTTCAAGTCGACTTAGGGACTGGGAAATGTTACTTGTTAAAGTTTTGTGCTAAGTGTTGCTTTAGATACCCATAAAATATGATTTGTTCAGGTCTAATAAGACATACTGGTCTTCGTTTTTGGCTTGGGAATTCGTTCCATGTGCTGTTTTTTGTTACAGAAAATGCCGTATTTCATTATAAAAACCGTTTTTAGAGAACAGATTTATGGTGGCAATCATATCTGAAACCTTTCATTCAGGAGGTTCAGAATTGTATGCATTCAAAATAGACTTTGAGTGACTTGAAGTTTCGACCACTTCGGTTGCTAGTTGACACAGACAAGTACAAATGTTCATGTTTGAGATAGTGTTTTTCTAATGGTTTTTGATTAAACGCAACCTACATCAACCTTAGATAAGTAAATGTGTCAAATTTGCCCTGTGGTGATATATCGTCTTATGTGTGCTTTGGTGTTTTTCTCTGGTTACAGAAAGTCCGTACTTTTGAGGATTTCCAAGACCTGAACCAAGAGGAGCGTGCAGACTTACTAACTAAGGTTGCAGGGTTCTCTTCGGACCAAGCCCAAGATGTTGAAATTGTTCTAGAAATGATGCCTTCCATCTCCTTCGATATCAAATGTGAAACCGAAGGTGAAGAAGCGATACACGAGGGTGATATAGTCACAATGCGTGGTTGGGTCACCCTTAACCGTCGTAATAATCACGTGGTGAGAGCCCTCCCACATTGCCCCCAATACCCTTTCCACAAAGAAGAGAACTTTTGGTTATTACTAGCTGACCCCAACTCCAATGGTGTCTGGATATCACAAAAAGTCAGTTTTATGGATGAGTCTGCAGCGTTAATTGCAGCTCCAAAAGTGATTAGGGAATCAAAGGAATGGGCTGGGGCTAGTCCAAAGGAACTTAATTCCGCTGTTAAAGAAGCAATTGAGAAAGTGAAAAGTGGGTCAAGATTGGTTATAGGTCGTTTTTTGGCTCCTGAAGAGGGTACTTATAATCTGACTTTGTACTGTATGAGTGACTCGTGGCTCGGATGTGATACAAAGATGAGCATAAAGCTGAAGGTTTTGAAAAGAACGAGAGCTGGGACCAGGGGTGGGGTCCAGGTGGATGACGGTGCAGGAGTTGAGGATGGGGTTGAAGAGGAAGAAGTGGAAGAAGATGAGTATGATGATGACGAGAGTGAATACAGTGACGATGATGAAGATGATGTTGAACAAGAAGAAACTCAAGAAAATATAGATGATGGATCTGATGATGATTCGGAAAACAAAGAGGAATAGAGGCTAGGTTCATTTTATACTTGCGTTTCTTGTTTTGATTCGTGCTGTTTTTGCTCTAAGCTAGATTTTTAAATTGCAACTCCCCTTGTGTTACTCATATAGATTAATCAATGTGACCGAATCGTTGAAATTGATAAGAGATATATGTTTGAAACATTTAGTAATGAAGCGTGTCGCCAAGTGGAGCACGCTATCAATTACAGCTGAGCAAAACCAATGAAGAACCTATCCGAACCGACTAACCGTGGGCTCGGTGTATTTTTTTTTTTTTAAATTATTATTATTATTATTATTATTATTATTATTATTATTATTATTTATTTTCGGTTTCGGGTTAGGTCGGGTCGTGTTGAAAACTGAAAAAAAACCAAACAAACAGAGTCACCGAATAGGGTGAGTTTCTTTGTAAAAATGATGTTGTTTACATATTTGTTTAAATGCATTGAGGAGACAGTAGGATGCAGGTTGGGCACGTGCCCCTAGCGAAAAAATTTGTAGTTTAAATTTATTAATTCGTAATTAGCATCGATCGACATGACTAACTGGTATGCTTAAATGTATATCTAATGGTATACTTAATTGTATATCTAAACTTGACAATATGAGACTTACTTTCCACAAACTAATAAGATATTGTCATGTTGATTTTGGCACAAGTTTAGTCATACTTTTAGTCATCTGAATCATTCCCCTCACAACAAGATTTGTTATGTAGTTTTTAAGAATGATCAAAGCTTATCCACTCAGCCATAACTTTCTACCTCCGCCTTTAGTTATATAGCACATATTAAAAAAAAAGAAAAAAGTGTATTATAGAGCTTCATCAAAGCTCGCTTCTATATTTTATCATCACCAATAAATATATGCCATTAAA
Organism: Artemisia tridentata subsp. tridentata; assembly: GCA_021014915.2. Lineage (NCBI taxonomy): Eukaryota > Viridiplantae > Streptophyta > Magnoliopsida > Asterales > Asteraceae > Artemisia > Artemisia tridentata. The sequence continues at coordinate 429,545,003 of CP139507.1, read as the reverse complement.
TAGCACATAAAGATAATCAAGATTATGGATGCCCAAGTAGTAAAATAAAGTTTAAAAAATACAATTGCACAAGTCTAGAAATCATAATGGAGGAAAAGAACCAACAATTAGGGCTCTAAACGAATAGGAGGAACACAGATGTACTGTGTATTCATTTAATTTAATAGGACAAATTAACGGACACGATTGCTTAAACTCGAATCTTGTTCATGTTCGTTTATTAAGCTTATTAAGAAAATAGGGTTGTTCACGTTTGTTTATGTTCGTTCATTAAGCACTAAACGAACATAAACGAACGAACATATCTTTTATATAATAAAGGAATTACATCAAAATATTATTGCTTCATGACATTCTGTGTAAATAATGAAAGATAATCTAAAATTCAAAATATTATCTAAAACAATAAGTAAATAAAAACATATATACATAATATTTCATATATTTAATTAAGCAAGAATAATCATTTAGAGCACATTAATTTGTTTGTTATTTTAATTGATAATAACTAGAAAAAAACCCGTGCGTGCACGGGTATTATAACTAGTATGAACATAGAACTAATAAACATAAAATTATAAAAGTATACATAATATTGTGTTTTATAAGTGTTGTTTGTTTAAGTAAAGTGATTTTAAAAGTATATAATAAAACAATACAATATATGAACTCAACCAAATAAATGAACGTTAACGAACACATAATTATTTTAATAACTTTATTTTGAAGTTAAATATTATGACAATTCATAAATCCATGGTTTTATAATGTTTAAGATTTTTCTATAGAATTATGTTAAAATTTTAATATTTATATAGTTATAATACCCGTATACGCACGAGTTTTTATATAAATTTTCCATAATGTTTTTACATAATTTTTGTTTTAACGGATACATAATTTATTTATTATGTGTTAATATCGATTAATATTTTGTTTTTTAAAAATATACTATTACAATTAAAAAAGGAAGTTAAAATGTAAAGTTTGCAGTTAAAGGTTATAATTAAAATGTTTAAATACTACAAAGAAAGTTAGTGGTCCACAAACACCAATATAGCCCCATATTTGCAAACATGTTTGCAAACAAATATGCAAACAACACCATTTACGAGAAAGAAAAAAAAAAGGTTGTGGCTTTTGTATGAAATATTAACAGCCAAGACCCTTTTTTTCCACATGTATATGTCGGATCCATGGACTTGAAATGATAGTATGATACGACCCGGTTACGGTTGTATCGGTAAAACATGCACCCCTTTTAGCGTGTGCTGGCTCCGTAAGAATTAAGAAGAAGAAGAGATAGTTATTTGGCTAAAGACTTAAACGATTTCATTGATTTGCATATGCTTAAATAGACTTGATGGGATAATCCCTGCTTGACCTGAATACCAATCCTAAAATGACTCAAACCTATATTGGCACTTATCACCAGACATTGACCTACTGTGGCACTTATCACCAAATAGACTCAAACACTTATCCTAACAAAACATAAAACATATCATAATAAAATATAAAACATAAAACATATGATAGTTAGCCTAGCCCATGACGAAATCCTTGTGCCACGATGGCGCCACTGGAACTCTCTTGGACCGGCCTTGATCTAATGATACCGATGTATCATGCCCTTCCTCTTCAGAAAAGACCTTGTCCTGAAGGTCATAAAATGGATAGGCAAGTTGAAAATCAGTCACCCATTCCCACGTTGCATCCTCAGGCGATCCTCCAACCTATTGCACCAGCACCTGTTTAACAGGACTTCCATTTCGTAATACAAATCGAGAATCACAAATGGCAAGAGGTTGTTCCACAAGTTGACCTTCCTGGAAATCATTTGGTAGTCCAGTTATTTCTTCACTTCCATTTCCTGAATATGGCTTAAGAATGGATACATGAAATACCGGATGAATCTTGCTAGTAACCGGCAGTGCAAGACGATAAGCTACTTTTTCAACTCGTTCGAGCACCTCATACGGACCGTAGTATCGCTTGGCTAACTTGTTAGATGAACGCTTGGCAAGGGATAATTGGCGATATGGTTGCAGCTTGACAAGCACTTTGTCGCCTACCTGAAATTCAACTTCGCGGCGTTTGAGATTGGCCTTCTCCTCCATTCGGTTCTTTGCTGCCAATAGGTTCTGCCGAAGCTGTCGTAGCAACCTGTCCCATTCAATTAGTAGCTTATCCACAGCTGCCAACTTGGAAGATCATGGCGGATAAGGAATAATAGATAAAGGTAATCGCCCGTACAATGGTCGATAGGGTGTCATCTTAATACTACTGTGATAACTAGTGTTGTAGCTATACTCGGCCCACGGTAAGAAACGCACCCAATGATGAGGACAATCCGTCACCATGGCACGCAAATAGTGCTCAAGCCCACGGTTAACAACCTCCGTTTTCCCGTCCGTTTGAGGATGATAGGCCGTACTATGACTGAGCTGTGTTCCACTCAGTTTAAACAACTGTGTCCAAAACTTGCTAACAAAGATAGGATCACGATCAGACACTATAATTTTCGGCATTCCATGAAGCTTAACAATGGTGTCCGCAAAGACTTCCGCCACCTGGTGAGCATTGAAACTAGTAGGTAAAGTTTCAAAATGCGCATATTTGGAAAATCGATCAACAACGACAAAAATAACCATAAATCCTTTAGATAACGGTAACCCCGTGATGAAATCCATCGAAATATCTTCCCACACAGCACTCGGAGTGGGTAAAGGCTGTAAATAGCCGCAACTTGCCTGAGTTGAATACTTGGTTTGTTGACAGACTAAACAATTCTTGATAAAATCCTCCACAGCCTTACGCATTCCTCTCCAATAAATCAAGGCCGAAAGACCAACTAGCATCTTTTTGACTCCACTGTGCCCCACACTAGGCGTGTCATGGAATTCTTGTAAGAGTAACAACTTAAGCTTGGATTCCGTCCCAATGAAGTAACGATCCTGAAAAATTAATAACCCATTCTCGCGTCTGAATTCAGCCATCGGTTCCCCTCGGTCCAATTTCTGATGTAGGCCAATCAATTCCACCAATGTCTCATTTTCGACCCTCAATTCTACCAGAAATCTTACCAACGGCTGGCTCATAGTCATGAACGAGGACGATATCGGCTCCTCATCTTCATACTCACGAGAGAGAGCATCCACAACCTGATTTAACGCCCCAGGTTTGTACTCAATAACAAAATCAAACCCCATGAGCTTCCTCACATACTTTTATTGAATTGTGGCAAGAATCACTTGTTGCATAAGCTCTTTAAGGCTTCTGTGATCCATTCAAATTATAAACCGCCACCCAAGTAAATACTGCCGCCACTTATATACCGCTTCCAAAATGGCAAACATTTCCTTTTGATAAGTTGCAGCGACCCGCATCCTTGGACCCAATTTACGGCTAAAGTAAAAAATAGGCTGATTATTTTGCACCAAAACCGCTCCTATCCCATCTGATGAAGCATCCGTCTCCACAATGAAGGTTTGGTCAAAATTTGGAAGACCTAAAATTTGGAAGACCTAAAATTGGCGCAGTAGACAACTGTTGTTTGAGAACTTCGAAGGCAGTCGACTCATGTTCCTCCCATTTGAACCCTTCTTTTTGCAACAAATCTGTGAAAGGAGCTAAAATTTACAGCCATTGTCGCATATCCCTTAACAAAACGATGATAGTACCCGGCCAAGCCTAGAAACCCGCGCACCTGTCGTTGAGACTTAGGAACCGGCCAATCCCGAACTGCTGCAACCTTCTTAGGCTCCATCGCGAAACCATGCCCCGAGATGATATGTCCTAGATATTCCAAAGTTGCCGGCCCAAATTCACACTTGGGCTTCTTTACGTAAAACTGATGCTCCTGTAAACAAGCCAACACACACTCCAAATGTTCCAAATGTGCCGTAAGTGTGGTACTATAAACTAAGATATCATCATTGAAAATGATTACAAATTTGCGTAAATTAAGCGAGAACAACCTATTCATAGTTTCTTGAAACGTAGATGGAGCGTTGGTAAGACCGAACGACATAACAAAAAATTCATAATGCCCATCATGTTTTCGAAACGCGGTCTTGTATATATCTCGCTCATGAACTCTAATCTGATGGTACCCGGCCCGCAAATCCAGTTTAGTAAATATAACTACACCACCAAGTTCATCGAACATTTATCCGCGGTTGGTATGGGAAACTTATCCTTAACCGTGACCGCATTTAATGCCCGATAATCCACACAAAACCGATAACTCCCATCCTTTTTCTTAACAAGTAATACGGGCGACGAAAAAGAACTATGGCTAAATCGAATAATTCCTTGGTCCAACATCTCATTGACTAACTTTTCCATCTCCCCTTTTTGATAATGTGGATAGCGGTAAGGCCGAACATTAACTGGTTTGGTATTAGGGAGTAAATGAATTCAATGGTAAATCATACGATTCGGGGGTAAAGTAGTTGGTACCTAAAATAGCGACTCAAATCGAGCCAGGAGTTGCTCGAGCTCCGGATGCATCAACTTCACAACCCTAGGTGACTTCTTAACTTCCTCCTTCTCCTCCAGTAGCAAGCCATGACATTCATACACCCCATAGATATCCTCCGACTCCATCAATGCTTGCATATGATGAAGACTAACCTGCTTCATGCGTAAGGACTCATCGCCCTTCAAGGAATACGTAGTTTTGTCAAGAGTAAACTCCATTGTTTGTTGAGCATAATCATGCGTTACCTTCCCGAAATTTTGCAGCCACTGAATACCTAAGACCACATCAGGCCCTTTCATAGGTAGCACATAAAGATCAACTTCAACTGTTAAACCTTGCATGGAAACAGTGACCTGTGAACAAATATTCTCACACAACAACGATGCCCCACTTCCGTTATAAACCTTGAAAGCTTTGGTTGTTAGTACCGGCAAGCGCATCTTTTCAACAACGGGTTGAACAAAATTATGCGTGCTCCCATTATCATTAAGTACGTGTACATTACCCGACCCGATCATTCCCCATAGCTGGAGAGAACGAGGACTTCCATGCCCAATCAAAGAATTAAGTATGGAGATATCCCCACTTTCAACAGCTTCCAATGTATCTGCCTCCAAATCCTGACCCATGTCATCACCCTCATCGGCCATTAACAACAAAAATTTCCCCGGACATTTATGCCCTCGAACCCACTTGTTATCGCAATTGAAACACAACCCTTTGTTGAGTCGTTCCTGCCGTTCAACGGGTGAGATCCACTTGATAGCCAATGGCTTAGTAACAGACGTAGTGTGAACCTGTGTAGGGGTTGGTAACAAGGGCGGTTTACCAGAGTTAGGTCGTGCACCTGAAAACCGAGATGTTGACCCCGATGCAGCAACCGATGTATGGCTAATTGAAGGAGACCGTTGATCATCCAATCGAGCCTCAGTAACCTGTGCCCAAGAGAAAGCATCACCAAGTGTGGTAGGTTTTGCGAAAAGTAGCTCGTATTGGAGAGTCAGACTTAAGGCCGGATATGTAAAACGAGATAAGTAAATTCTCGGGAATATCCGTAACCCGATTCATGAGTTTTTCAAACTCACTTTGATATTGATAAACTGTTCCAATTTGCAATAACTTAGTAATGCTCCCTGCGGATCTTGATACTTCGACGGACCAAACCGATTCTTTACACTTACTAAAAATCCATCCCATTTGGTGATCAAACCGTTGCGTGTCATCCATCTAAACCATTCCGCAGCATCACCCTCTAGGTTAAAACCCACAATCCTCAATCGTTGATCGACTGGGGTATTTAGCAAAGAAAAATATTCTGTGATCGCGAATATCTAACTGTCTGGGTCGACCCCAATGAATTTCGGGACGTCCAACCGCATTGAACGCAGTAACAATGACCCTGGATCACCACCACCAGGTCGCGTGACCTTAGCAACTTGTAATTCAGCCGTTAAAGTATCGATTTGCGCATGTAACTCGGCGTGCAACGCATCAAACTGCTCTTAAGAGCAAACGAATCGCTTGTTCGTTCATGACAATGGAAGCACCAATTGATACGACCCGGTTACGGTTGTATCGGTAAAAATTGCACCCCTTTTAGCGTGTGCTAGCTCCGTAAGAATTAAGAAGAAGAAGAGATCGATAGTTATTTGGCTAAAGACTTGAACGATTTCATTGATTTGCATATGCTTAAATAGACTTGATGGGATAATCCCTGAATACCGATCCTAAAATGACTCAAACCTATATTGGCACTTATCACCAGACATTGACCTAACGTGACACTTATCACCAAATAGACTCAAACACTTATCCTAACAAAACATAAAACATATCCTAATAAAACATAAAACATAAAACATATGATAGTTAGCCTAGCCCATGGCGAAATCCTTGTGCCACGATGGCACCACTGGAACTCTCTTGGACCGGCCTTGATCTAATGATACCGACGTATCATAGTAACGACATTCGATAGTTTTGGAAACGCATTTCTAAATATCTTAGTCAAAACTCACAACTGTGGAGGAAATGAGCGATTTCAATAGTGTGTCTATGTGTACCATTCTCTTTCGAAAAAAATGCCCATCTTTTGTCAGATTTATTGATCCGCCACTGCTAATTCAGGCAATTCCCTTATTGCTTCTCGTTTGTGCCCTGTTGATCGAGTTTAATGTAATTCATTTCTGGTGACAAAAGTTAAATTAATCTAACATGAATGACCTGAAATAGTTACTTTTGCAAGTTGCTTGAGATACATTTTTAGAAATAAAACAAGACCACATTAAGATTTAAAAAGGTCACGCAATGAACATGAGCAGACATATATAGTGAACAACAATTGCATAATAAGTATACTCTTGATCTAGTGAGTTTTAACAAAGTTTGCAATCCTTTGGACAAATTTCTCGGTTTCATCAGATGTTTGTGGATCATTGTCAATATCAATCTTGTTAAGATAAAAAACATGTCCCATTCCATAACTCATCAACAACTCAATCTTCTTATTAGCTTTCTTCATTGTTTCATAAAACTCAATCTCAGTGTCTAAAATGAGATCCTTCTCCGCAACACATAGCAAATACGGTGGCAAATCCAAATCATCCACCTGCTCCGCCATAGGACATGTTATCGGATGATCTTTCGTGCTCCCCTCTGGTAACCCTAGCTCCATAAACTTATCCAACATGTGTAGAGTCAAAAACGTAGACTCGGGTGCTTCCAACTCTGACTTGCTTCTCACGGACCTGACAAATCCCGGGTGTATCGGGACTACTCCAGCGACTCTCAATGGATCAAGATTCTCTTGGGCAGCTTTTCTGGCGACCTGATGGACCAAGTTTCCGCCAGAGCTGTCTCCTATGAGGAAAACCCTATTAAAGTCTCCACGGGCAGAAACCCATGGTTCATGGGATTCTTTGTTTGCTAACTCTTTTAACCAAAGAAGGGTCGAGTAGCCATCATCTATAGCAGCAGGAATTCGATGCTCTGGGGCACGACGTAGGTAAGGAGATACCACAATGGCTCCACTGGCACGGGCTATACGGGTGTAGATGTTATAGTACATGAACCAATCTGGCGATCCAATACAAAATCCTCCACCGTAAAGATGAAGGATAATGGGAAGGTAGGTGTTCGTTGTCTCGGGCAAATAGAGACGGACAGAAAGATCCGTGTTTCTGTCTATTACAATGTCACGGGTGGCTACACCATCGATGAAATCGTTATGGGGTGGCACTGCTTCAGCCAAGAACTTGAAACGTGGAGCTCCACTCTGTTGGAGAAACATAATCCATTAATCTTTGTTAAGGCTGCATATTTTCGACTGTTAAGACAATGATAGTTAAGATTAGATTATGACAGTTAGTAGTTAGTTAATTTCAGTTAATATGGCAGTTATAGATGAAAGGACATGTTTGTTGGTTCATATGAACCATCACAACCCTTAATCATGCCTCTTAGTTTAGTATATATAGGACCAAATTCTGTAAAACAATTCAACCCATTCGATTATCAATATCAGATTATGAGGGTTCACCTAATCTCTCTTGTTTCATTTTTATTGATTCTATGATGAAGTTGGCATGTTATTGTTTGATCATTCGATCCTGGAAACCCCCTCAGAACCTGTGAAACATTGGTATCAGAGACTATGGGATCAAAACAACATTCAAAACATGTTTCAATCATCACTCAAGATCAAAAGATGCTGGAAGATTATGAATGAAGAAACCTGTGAAAGAAAGAAAGAAAGAAAAAAAACCATCCCTGGAATTGCAAGAAACTTGCGTGAGGCGTGAAAATTTGTGTGAGGCAAAAACAATCTGTGAGAGATAATTGCAACAACCTGTGAAAGATGGAAAGACAAGAAGATTCAAGTGATGATGGCGGCACTAACCCTGCTGGAATTTGGTTCAATTAGAAGCCGAAAAGTCATCAACACCAAGGATCAAGAACTTAAAGAAATCAAGTTTGAAGAAGGCGTCAAAGAACAAGAAGATTGAAGAAGAAAACAAAGATTAATAGATTAGGGGGGAATATGTTGGAAAACATAATCCATTAATCTTTGTTAAGGCTGCATATTTTCGACTGTTAAGACAATGACAGTTAAGATTAGATTATGACAGTTAGTAGTTAGTTAATTTCAGTTAATATGGCAGTTATTGATGAAAGGACATGTTTGTTGGTTCATATGAACCATCACAACCCTTAATCATGCCTCTTAGTTTAGTATATATAGGACCAAATTCTGTAAAACAATTCAACCCATTCGATTATCAATATTAGATTATGAGGGTTCACCCAATCTCTCTTGTTTCATTTTTATTGATTCTATGATGATGTTGGCATGTTATTGTTTGATCATTCGATCCTGGAAATCCCCTCAAAACCTGTGAAACACACTCCATGTTCGATCAACTGAACCATCGTCATATAAGGTTAGCCAGCCCGATATTTCGTCAACTATTTTTTCCCCAGCAATCATGATCTAAGATAGAGTAGAATGTGGTTCTATGTTATAAAAAGTGTGCTTGTATTTATGGTTTTTTTTGTTTGCTTATAATATATATGATTGTATTTTGGGTTAATTAGTGATGAATAGATGATAAGGACAAGCAACAAATTTAAATTACATTGTTTCATTTTTCACGTTTTATAATTTTAGATTATCTTGACATCTATAAAAAGATAAACATTATTACAAGACACCATTGATTATCTTAAAATTATTACATTGTTAATTAGTGATGATCAGATGATAAGGACAAGCAACAAAATTTAATTACATTGTTTCATTTTTCACGTTTTATAATTTAAGATTATCTTGACATCTGTAAAAACATAATATTATTGCAAGACGTCGTATGTGTTATTTTCGGTCATAATTGTTGTGATTATTATTATTATTATTTTAATAGCAATATCTTTATTTAAAAAAAATTAACATATAACTAGATGATACAAACACGAACAAGGAGACATGCCTCGAAACTAATCTAAAATGGCACCCAAACACAACCACGTAAAACAATTAAAGTTCAACTGACATCTATAAATACTTACACATAAATTTAACAATGGACTAACCAAATAACACCTAAAAAACATGAAACTAAGAAACAAGCAAATTACAACACCGTTTCACAAAGCAACTTGAGCGCTTTCGATGACCTTAGTTTTGGAGAATTAACTTTTAATTCCTTAATCGTATTTTCTTGATTTTTGATTTGAGCTAGTTTAGGTATTGCGTGGTGTTATTTGTTTGAAATGGGCTAAAGTAAAACAAGCCCATCACAAATTTCTTTAGCTAACAAATTTGACCAAGCCCTCACACAAAAGCAATACTTATTTTTAAATTAATGTTGGGAGGCCTATTGTCATGGAGTCATTACTTCGACCCTGTGTGTCATCCTTAACTTGATAAGGAGCAGCCATCCGTCCCACGTATACTAGAGGTTCACATGTTTCGTCCTACCTTGGAATCATTAGGGGAGTGGCCCTAACTCCCTACCAGTGTCATGCCATGTCGATTCATCTACTCGTGCCACGTATTACACCTTTACACCTGGGGTACTCTAACAAGACCAACATGATAAATTAGGAACCCTCACATTCAATACGCTGATGTGGTGCAATTTGATAGCAATTATAGGGGTCATTTACCTCATGATTTGATGTATTTTACCTTATTTTATCTCTATTATGGAGTAAAATCCTTCCTATTTGGTTTTTAGGTCATGGATCATGCATTTGATGAAAACGTACAAGTTTTGAGCTCATTTGGACGAATATTGGAAGAAAAGGACAAAGTTTGAAATTGTGAACGGAATCTCTGACGTCGTCACCAAATATGCCCTAAAGTGAAGTTTTGAGATTTTTCGTAACCGGCTAGTGGATGAAGAGGGCCATCATGTCACACCTCGCCAAGGCGAAAACGCGAGTGCAACATCATGGATATCATCACAACACATGGTGTCTAAATAGAGAATTACTACATGCAAATAAGTAGAGCAAAGTACAGACACAAAGTGTCGTAACGATACCCCAAAATAAAATAACCAAAACCAAACTCCAAAGGTATCCTCATAAAACCATAAAGTACTAGTCAAATGACAATAAAGTATCATAGTCAAAATCCGACTTATTCAAAATAAACATAAAGATAATTCACTCTCAAATGCAACTAAGTCTCGTCTAGTCGCTCCCTTCTACCTTAGCCTTAGAATGCTCACCTGAAAATGATGCTTAAAAACGTCAACATAATGTTGGTGAGATTCATAGGTTTAAGACACACAATATCACTCAAGGCAACCAGTTCGCTGTGATTATTAAACATAGCAGGACAACAAGTATAGTTACCATATAGGCTAACATGCAATGACCAAAACCAACTAACGGGACGGAACGTGCCCACCGATCCAAATTCAATATCCACCAATAATTTGGGACGGAACGTGCCCACCGATCCAAATACCACATCACGCATAAATTGGGACGGAACGTGCCCACTGATCCAAGAATCACATTACATCACAATATCATAACATGCAACACAAACATGATAACCACTTACACATCCATGCATTTATTAGACACATAATCACAGTAACTTAAAAATCATAATTTACACAAGCATCATTCCCATCCCAAGTTTAAAACAAAGTAAAAATGGGACTATGAACTCACCTCAACCTTGCAGCTTCCAAATTATCAAACCACAATCTATACAAACAAAACAATACCACATTACACGCAACCAAGCTAAAAGCTATAGTCCATGTAACACACATATATGATGGATGTCTAAGGTTTATATAACCCACTACGGATCACCTAGACTCCATACTAACCATTACCCAACACTTATACTCACTAAATCCCTTGAATAAACTTTTTCAGAAAACGCAGAATTTTAGAGTACTTTCACCCACATAAAATCACGACTAAAAACTCTCCACAACTCACACCAAAAATTCACCATGATCCTTCATGAGCATAAAAGCTTCTCCCAGAAGTCCATGTACTAAAAACACACACAAGTACCCAATGAAAAATCAAACATGACAACTATCCAGATTCGGATCTGAACGCACACCAAAATGTTTTGACCTAGTAGACATACTTGCACAACTTATTATCGTCTAATTTTCGCGTGGAAGTCAAAGATAATATAGAAATTAATTCCCACTGAAGGGCTAACCCAAATTACACTTTTAAAGCCACCATTGACCTCAATACTTTTACCCTAATTCTTTCCCGGTTTAACAGTTTTGACACCTTAACTTATAAAATTCGTTTGACTGCCTTCCCGACCTCAAAAACACTCGTGGCCAGACTTTTTGGAAAGCTCTTTCTCTGAACTATAATTTAGATATAAAATTCATGATCTAACTCATCTCCATCTATTAAATATCATCGAATCTTTACAGCCTTAATATTCTGTCAGAAACTTAACTCATTAATTAATTAAGCATAAGTATTGAAAATTATACCTTGATCTTGATTTTTAGCCTTCAAAAATAAAACCCTAAAATTTTCTCCCTTGTTCCTCCCCTTGGCCGATCGTGTAACTCAAAAAAATGGGTGAGGGGTTTTGATTTTGTATTTATAATGACCCATGGATTATTCTAGACCTCCTTAATATTTGGTAAGTGTATTTGGGATCAAATTTGGTTTCCTAATCCCCCCTAATCCCTATATTCGGCCGCCCCATATAATATATATATATATATATATATATATATATATATATATATATATATATATATATATATATATATATATTATATATATATATATATATATATATATATATATTTTATTTTTTTTATTAAATTTAATTATTACACTTAAAAACCTTGTACTCTTGATATTTTATAAAAACCCTATACCGAACTTAACACCTTACGCGATAAACTTTTGTTTTTACGAAAACCCGGAAAAATTATCATTTTCAAAACAAAGTTTCCAAAAATAGAATTTCACACTCTTTGAACACATGACACATAAAAACAACCTCCACGTAACTTACTAACGCTCAAATACTTGAACGGAGACTTGTTACGCAAAACCACAAAACACCAAACTACACAAGTCATTTCTACACCACCAAGGTGATCAAAATGAACTTATCCCAAAATCAATACTACTTAAATCATAATAACAACCTCACACCAAGGGATTTAGTGCCAACACACGTACTTACCACACACATATCACACATAAACACATAATACACACCAAATAAAAGTTAGATAGGTTGAGACTATTAGTCAAACTAACCTGCTAAAATCACGGTTGTTACATCATCCCCTACTTAGGGAAATCGCGTCCTGAGATTTAATAGCTCGTCTCACCAACCTTCTCAGCAAACAACTTCGGGTACTTGGACCGCATCTGATCCTCACGTTCCCAAGTAAACTCAGGACCACGCTTGGAATTCCAACGTACCTTTACCAACGCTATCTTACCATGCTTCATACTCTTGACCTCTCGGTCCATAATCTCAACAGGTTCCCCAACAAAATGAAGGGTCTTATCAATCTTAATCTCCTCTAATGGCACATGCAGACTAGCATCCGCCAAACATTTCTTCAGATTAGATACGTGAAACGTATCATGCAAACTACTTAACTCTTCAAGCAATTTCAACCGATATGCCACAAGTCCAATCCTTTCCGTAATCTCGAACGGCCCTACATATCTTGGTGCTAATTTTCCTTTCTTACCGAAACGCACAACACCTTTCCAAGGAGACACTTTCAGCATCACAAGATTACCAATACTAAACTCTAAAGGCTTATGGCGATTATCCGCATAACTCTTCTGGCGATCTCTCGCTACCTTAAGTCTTTCCTTAATCTGAAACACCTTATCCGTAGTCTCCTGTACTAGTTCAGGGCCAATTAGCTGGCTTGTCCCAACCTCTGCCCATAGAACAGGCGATCTACATTTCCTTCCATATAACATTTCAAATGGTGCGCACCTAATACTGGAATGATAGCTGTTATTATAGGAAAACTCCACCAAAGGTAGATGAGTATCCCAGCTTCCTCCAAAATCAATAGCACATGCCCTAAGTAAATCTTTCAAAGTCTGAATCGTTCGCTCACTTTGCCCATCCGTCTGCGGATGATAAGCAGTGCTCATATCCAATCGTGTATCCAACGCCCTTTGCAACGATTGCCAGAACCGCGAGGTAAACCTACTATCGCGATTAGAGATAATTGAAACAGGCACACCATGTCTCGTCACAATCTCATTAATATAAATCCTTGCCAACTTCTCCATCTTATAATCCTCACGAATGGCCAGAAAATGTGCAGACTTTGTCAGTCTGTCCACTATGACCCATATCGTGTCATGTCCATTACTTGTCCGAGGCAACTTGGTAATAAAATCCATCGTTATATCCTCCCATTTCCACTCAGGAATCGGCGTCTGCTGTAACAACCCAGAGGGTTTCTGATGTTCAGCCTTAACTTTCAAACAAGTCAGACATTTACTAACATAATCAGCTATTTCCCTCTTCATCCCTGGCCACCAATAAGCATCTCTAAGATCATAATACATCTTGTCAGATCCTGGATGAATTGAGTATCTCGTCTTATGAGCCTCATCCATGATCAACTTCCTTACATCTCCCACCAATGGAACCCATATTCTATCTAAGAAATACAGTCCACCATCCTCCTTTTTCTCCATCTGTTGATCCAATCCACGCAGCATCTCCGCGGTCGCATTCTCATTCTTAAGAGCTTCCTCTTGCGCTGCCAATATCTTACTCTTAATTCCCGACTGCAACGTCATGCACATTGCTCGCACACGCTTAAGCTTAATCCTTTCCTTTCTACTTAAAGCATCGGCTACTACATTCGCCTTTCCAGGATGATAGCGAATCTCAAAATCGTAATCACTAAACAATTCAATCCATCTCCTTTGTCGCATATTCAGCTCCTTCTGAGTAAAAATATGCTGAAGACTCTTATGATCCGTATAAACAACACTCTTTGTGCCATACAGATAATGTCTCCAATTCTTGAGGGCGAACACTACTGCACCAAGCTCTAAATCATGAGTGGTGTAATTCTTCTCATGAATCTTGAGTTGCCGGGATGCATAAGCTATCACCTTACCCCTCTGCATTAGCACACACCCAAATCCTTGATTCGACGCATCACAATACACAACAAAATCATCTGGCCCATCAAGTAACGTCAGAATGGGTGCATTACACAAACTATCCTTTAGTGACTGAAAAGCCACCTCCTGTTCTTCTCCCCAAACATACTTCTTGTTCTTCTGAGTCAATAGAGTGAGGGGTTTAGCAATTTTCGAAAAATTCGCTATAAATCTTCGGTAGTACCCCGCCAATCCTAAGAATGAGCGTATTTCAGACAGCGTTGTAGGAGCCTTCCAGTTCTTGACCGCTTCTATCTTACTAGGGTCTACATGTATTCCTTCACTATTTACCACATGTCCAAGAAAATGTACCTCTTCAAGCCAAAACTCACATTTTGAGAACTTGGCGTACAACTTCTCCTTCTCCAGTAATCCGAGGATCAACTTCAGATGTTCTCCATGCTCCTCCTTCGTCTTAGAGTAAATTAGAATGTCATCTATGAACACAATCACGAATCTATCCAAGTAAGGCTTGCATACGCGATTCATTAAATCCATGAATACCGCAGGTGCATTTGTTAACCCGAATGGCATAACCGTGAACTCAAAGTGTCCATAACGAGTCCTAAAAGCAGTCTTTGGAATATCCTCCTCATACACTCTCAGCTGATGATACCCAGAACGTAGATCTATCTTTGAGAAAAATCGAGAACCTTGCAGTTGATCAAAGAGATCGTCGATTCTAGGAAGAGGATACCGATTCTTAACAGTTAACTTGTTCAATTCCCGATAGTCAATACACATCCGGAATGAACCATCCTTCTTCTTAACAAATAACATAGGTGCTCCCCACGGAGAGTGACTAGGTCGGATAAACCCCTTATCCTGAAGTTCTTGCAACTGCGCGGACAACTCCTGCATCTCAGAGGGTGCTAAACGATATGGGGGCTTCGCCACAGGTACCGCTCCACTAATTAATTCAATAGGGAATTTAACTTGATGGATTGAAGGCAACCCAGACAAGTCTTCAGGGAAAACGCCAGGAAACTCACACACCACCGGAATCTCTTCTATTTTAAGTTCTTTGGCTTTTGCAGCCTTAAGGGCTTTCAAGTCATTCCCTAAGCATTCTCCTTGTATCCGAATTATAACACCATTCTCTAAAGGAATACGAACTACCTTTTCGTGGCATATAACCTCGGCCTTATGCTTAGACAACCAACTCATCCCTATCACCACATCGAAACTCCCATGCCCAAAAGGTATCAAATCAATCATGAACGGGATACCTTCTAACACTATAGTACACCCTCGAATAACCTTGTCAACCTCTACTTCCCTACCGCTAGCTATCTTAATCACAATACTAGACCTAAGCTCACTAGGTTCAACATTCAATAATTTAGCAAATTCAGTGGACACAAAGCAGTAATCCGCACCCGTATCGAATAAAGTAGTAGCATAATGACCATTTAGAGAGAAAGTACCAGTAACGACGTGCGGGTCTTGACGCGCCTCGCTTGCATTCATGGTGAACGCCTTTCCCTTAGCTGCATTCCTGTTGTATCCTTGCCCTTGACCTCCTTCAATGGCCAACCTGTTTCCTGCCTGCCCAGGTGCCCTGTTCAGCTTGGGACACACATTTCGGAGATGATCCGTACTTCCGCACTCATAACACGCCTTACGACCATACCCTGCGCCAACCGAGCTGATTGGAGTCGCCTGAGTAATCACCGCACGACATTCCCTGGCAAAGTGTCCAGGTTTGTTACACCTGAAACACGTACGACATCCAGCCTGCTCATGATGATAACCATTGCATTTCGCGCATTTGGGAGCAAGATTAGTGTACCCCCTTTCTGTCGGCGTTTCCTGTCGCCGCCGAAGTAGCTGCCATTGCAGGACTCGCTGCCACCGCAGGATTCACTGCTACGAACCCTTTCCCATTCCTTGCTCTCTTATTGTCAGTACCAGCACTAACCTGCTTACCTGCTTCAGTTTTCTCCTTCCTTTTCTCACTTGTCTTCGCGAGTACTCCACTCCTAACCGCTTCATCAGTTAGTGCTCCAGCCTTCTGAATAGCACTCTGGAGTGTCGTGGGTTCCGTAGCCCTAACCATGCTACGAATCTGTGGAAGCAACCCACGAATGTATTTATCGATACGCTTTGACTCAGGAGTTACCAAGTGAGGGACCAACTTAGCTAACTCATGAAACTTGTCAGTATACCCCACGTGATTAGCTCCAACCATTACATGATTCCAAAATTCTTCCTCCAATTTCTGCATCTCATTCCTTGGGAAAAACTCCTCCATCATCAATGCTTTGAGATCTTCCCAAGTCATTCCCATCGCAGCAACTCTACCCCTAGCTTGGACTTGCGTGTTCCACCAAGTCAAGGCCTTATTGATCAGAGAACTTGTTGCATACTTGACTTTCTGAGCTTCAGCACAGCTACTAATATCCATCACTGCTTCCATTTTCTCTATCCATCGAGTGAGCACTATCGCACCACCCTTACCATCATACTCCTTGGGCTTACAAGCCATAAACTCTTTGTAGGAGCATCCGTTATTGCCACCCCCACCACTTCCAGCACCTCCTGGTTGAGCGCCACCACCCATCTGTGCGCTCACATGGTTAACAATCTCTGGCAATAGGGCTTCCAGTTGCTGAGTAATCAATTGCTGGAAGATGGGGTTACTCTCTCCAGTAGTGGGTGCCGGCTTTCGCCCCTTTGGCGTCCGGTAAGCTCCACTCATTGGTGACTTAGTGAATAGGCGTCTTGTTCTTTTTGGTGCCATTTCCTGGACACACAGATTGTTAAAACCGTTAGGCGCCGTTCACGACATTCGCGAATACACAATCATACTTAACACTAGTACTCCCCATCGAATGGGACAATTAACACAAATATCACAGTTAAACCTCATCCTACTACACGTAAGCATGTCATCATTGGTCAACGTAGCATTGGCCATAAGTCCACATGTGTCATGATACATGTATAATTATGTTGGCCACCCATAATTATAGATGTATCCTTTCACATGTGTACTCGCTTCCAATACCACACCTATCAATAATAACACCTTACAATAACACATACACAAACTCAGAATTAATCACATATCACACACATAAAATATTCAAACTCGCTCAAGCCTTATTATTAAAACTTGGGTAAAATCCCAGAATTCAAAGGAATTCGCGATCTAACATAATACCAAACATCAAAAGTCAATAGAAAACATCCCAAAATATAACACTAAAAAAAAAAAAAAAAAAAAAAAAAAAATCGCGCACGGCTTGAGCTCCATCCTAATGTTTGCCCCTCTCGTTTATCTTGGAATAAATCAACTACTTGTCGTAGACTCTAGGTCCGAATACACTTCGTACTCTTCCTCTTCACTTATCCATCCATTTTGGTTTCCCTCGGGCTGTCGTAGTGGGCGACTAGCAAAACCACTCTTGAGGTTCCTTTCTTCCTCCTCTATATGGTCCACAAACCCATAAAACTCACGCGGCCCAGTCCAAACCTCTCCCCCACTCTCTAGGAATTTGGGGCACTTTCTAGGGTACCTAATAATGTAACCATCTTTATTTGTCACCTTTGTCTCGTACCTTTCTATCTCCTCTCCATCCACGTTCACTAGAGTCATCCTCTCCTCAATCTTACATGGATACATGCTAACAGGAACTAAGATCCTCTTGTTAGTCCGTTTCAAGTTACCAATCCTCTTGCAACCAGTAGCGACAACGGTAGTCCAATGAAACTTGCTACGCGCGAGAGGTGCCATGCTAAAAGTGACATATATAATACTAAGTATAGGGGTTCATTCGGCGTCCGAAACTCGACAAGACTTCTCATAAACTCAAGAAAAATAGACATATAAAATACCATACTTATACATAAGCCCTAAATGCAACTATATGAGGGACTCCTAGGTTATAGTCTAGACTCAACCACCTACTTCTCTATAACCAAGGCTCTGATACCAATCTGTCGCACCTCGCCAGGCGGAAACGCGAGTGTAACATCATGGATATCATCACAACACATGGTGTCTAAATAGAGAATTACTACATGCAAATAAGTATAGCAAAGTACAGACACAAAGTGTCGTAACGATACCCCAAAATAAAATAACCAAAACCAAACTCCAAAGGTACCCTCATAAAACCATAAAGTACTAGTCAAATGACAATAAAGTATCATAGTCAAAATCCGACTTATTCAAAATAAACATAAAGATAATTCACTCTCAAATGCAACTAAGTCTCGTCTAGTCGCTCCCTTCTACCTTAGCCTTAGAATGCTCACCTGAAAATGATGCTTAAAAACGTCAACATAATGTTGGTGAGATTCATAGGTTTAAGACACACAATATCACTCAAGGCAACCAGTTCGCTGTGATTATAAAACATAGCAGGACAACAAGTATAGTTACCATATAGGCTAACATGCAATCACCAAAACCAGCTAACAGGACGGAACGTGCCCACCGATCCAAATTCAATATCCACCAATAATTTGGGACGGAACGCGCCCACCGATCCAAATACCACATCACGCATAAATTGGGACGGAACGTGCCCACCGATCCAAGAATCACATTCCATCACAATATCATAACATGCATCACAAACATGATAACCACTTACACGTCCATGCATTTATTAGACACATAATCACAGTAACTTAAAAATCATAATTTACACAAGCATCATTCCCATCCCAAGTTTAAAACAAAGTAAAAATGGGACTATGAACTCACCTCAACCTTGCAGCTTCCAAATTATCAAACCACAATCTATACAAACAAAACAATACCACATTACACGCGACCAAGCTAAAAGCTATAGTCCATGTAACACACATATATGATGGGTGTCTAAGGTTCATATAACCCACTACGAATCACCTAGACTCCATACTAACCATTACCCAACACTTATACTCACTAAATCCCTTAAATAAACTTTTTCAGAAAATGCAGAATTTTAGAGTACTTTCACCCACATAAAATCATGACCAAAAACTCTCCACAACTCACACCAAAAATTCACCATGATCCTTCATGAGCATAAAAGCTTCTCCCAGAAGGCCATGTACTAAAAACACACACAAGTACCCAATGAAAAATCAAACATGACAACTATCCAGATTCGGATCTGAACGCACACCAAAATATTTTGACCTAGTAGACATACTTGCACAACTTATTATCGTCTAATTTTCGCGTGGAAGTCAAAGATAATATAGAACTTAATTCCCACAGAAGGGCTAACCCAAATTACACTTTTAAAGCCATCATTGACCTCAATACTTTTACCCTAATTCTTTCCCGGTTTAACAGTTTTGACACCTTAACTTATAAAATTCGTTTGACTGCCTTTCCGACCTCAAAAACACTCGTGGCCAGACTTTTTGGAAAGATCTTTCTCTGAACTACAATTTAGACATAAAATTCGTGATCTAACTCATCTCCATCTATTAAATATCATCGAATCTTTACAGCCTTAATATTCTGTCAGAAACTTAACTCATTAATTAACAAGTTTTAAACCCTAACCTCTTCACCAATCATCATAATATTACTAATTAATGACCCCAACATGTTTTACATCATAAATTTACAGAAGTTAACATAAACCCTAATCCATCATATTATTGTTACATGAATTTTAATAATTAATTAAGCATAAGTATTGAAAATTATACCTTGAGCTTGATTTTTAGCCTTCAAAAATAAAACCCTAAAATTTTCTCCCTTGTTCCTCCCCTTGGCCGATCTTGTAACTCAAAAAAATGGGTGAGGGGTTTTGATTTTGTATTTATAATGACCCATGGATTATTCTAGACCTCCTTAATATTTGGTAAGTGTATTTGGGATCAAATTTGGTTTCCTAATCCCTATATTCGGCTGCCCCATATAATATATATATATATATATATATATATATATATATATATATATATATATATATATATATATATATATATATATATGTATATATATATATATATATATATATATATATATATATATATATATATATATATTAAATTTAATTATTACACTTAAAAACCTTGTACTCTTGATATTTTATAAAAACCTTATACCGAACTTAACACCTTACGCGATAAACTTTCATTTTTACGACAACCCGAAAAAATTATCATTTTCAAAACAAAGTTTCCAAAAATAGAATTTCACACTCTTTGAACACATGACACATAAAAACAACCTCCACGTAACTTACTAACGCTCAAATACTTGAACGGAGACTTGTTACGCAAAACCACAAAACACCAAACTACACAAGTCATTTCTACACCACTAAGGTGATCAAAATGAACTTATCCCAAAATCAATACTACTCAAATGATAATAACAACCCCACACCAAGGGATTTAATGCCAACACACGTACTTACCACACACATATCACACATATATCACGCATAAACACATAATACACACCAAACAAAAGTTAGATAGGTTGAGACTATTAGTAAAACTAACCTGCTAAAATCACGGTTGTTACACATCACAAGCAATGTCATGACATCGTCACAACCCCAACGTGATGCCATCACCTTTCAAGACGTGACGCCGTAAGAGCTAGTCTGTGAAAAAAAAAATCCTTAATCGAAGACGTCGAGGTGTCGCCGTCACAGCCATAACGTGACACCTTCACACCCTTATTTCTATATATATTTGCTATGTTTACATAATTTGTGTGGAACTTTTAGGAGACGAACTCTAACCAATTTTTATGATATTTTTAGTGCTCTAGATCTTCTTCATTATAACTCAAGTGCAACATCAAGATAAGTTATTACATTAATCATTCAATTATGTCTATAATTATTTGCTTGATTATGTTAATTTCTTGTTCTTCATATACAATGCTAGGTATATCTCTTTGTGTTTACTTAGGATTGCATGAAATTTAATATTGTTTAGTTGTTTTTACTTATTTCTTGTTGGTGTTTCTGATTATCAATAAATTAACTTGATTATGTTAATTTCTTGTTCTTCATATAAAAGCAGTCCAAAACGTAGGTTTATGTTTGAATATTGAAGGCCAATTTTTAAATTTCGGTTTACTCGGTTCGGTTTTGACATACACTGAACAAACCCGACTACCCAACCAAAATCGACTGAGGAATTTCTGTTTGGTTCATGCTATTCCCAAAATCGGTTTTTGAGTCGGTCCTGTTTTGATCGAGTTGGTTTGTTTTGGCCCGAAGCTCAGCCACACTATCAATTATCAAAATTTTAATACAAAACTACCACCACACACACATGCAATATGGAGGTACTGATGGCAGAACGGCCCACTCAGGTGTTTCACAATAAAATGATAGACGGAGCTGCCATGAAATGATTTAAGTCGATTTATTGATCACTATGGAATAGGACATACATCACATATGATCAAGTAAAGACTCTGGGTTTCCGACATGCTACCGCCGCATCCATTTCATTAGGCTCACCGGCCTCAGCATGTGTGTACCGATTGTTTGATCAAGAGCGGGGCATACTCAGGTGTGGGACACCGGATCCTCCCCAGGCGCCAGAGTGCTTGACACCACCTCGGATCCCGAAGTACAATGCTAGTATACAAGTATGAAATAGTTTTACACTTTTACTACATTTTATTATGAGTAAACTGCAAAAATCATCATAATCCTTTGCCGATACTATTGGCACTAATCATCCCTAGGTGGTGAAACGTTTGGCACAGTACATCCTAGTACATTAATTGCATAAAAACAAAAATAAATAAAATTTAGAGTAAATTGCACCGTTCGTCCCTGTGGTTTAGGCCAAATCCCACCGTTCGCCCCTGATCTTTTTTTTTTGCACCGTTCGTCCCTATGGTTTATATATGTAGCACCGTTCGTCCCTATCTCTAGAGATAGGGAAGAACGGTGTTACATAGTTTCAGGCCAAATCTTTGAGATAGGGACGAACGGTGCTACATATATAAACCACAGGGACGAACGGTGCAAAAAAAAAAAAAAGAAAAAAAAAAGAAAAGAAAAGAACCAGGGACGAACGGTGGGATTTGGTCTAAACCACAGGGACGAACGGTGCAATTTACTCTAAAATTTATTCGATTGAAGAACTCATATTTTGTATATATTCTTTACACAAAACAATCTTTCATTTGGATTCTGTTGAGGTGGAGTAGGAAATTAAAGCAGATGGTTGGAGATGTGTATGATTTGTGGTGGGTGTGATTTTTTATGCGTGTTTGTGAGAGATGATGGGGGCTAACTGTGAGGTGTTTATTTGTTTCGACTAGAAAAAAACATAATGGTGTTTGCAAATTTAAATGGAGGGTAAAATGGTCTTTAAAAGAAACATAGTACGATGAGGGATGTATTATGTCAGACGTTTCAACACCTAGGGATGATTAGGGCCAATAGTATCAGCAATGGCTAATTAGTGCCAAAATTGATAAACCATGTTGATATAAATAATGCTTAAACACGTTATTAATATTTTTCGATATCTCTACGTTTTGATAATCACAAAATGTAAAATCATTAATCGGAAAATTATGACGTAAACAAGTATTTAGTTGTAAATATCTATTTCTACAACTCAAATCACTTAAGGTATGAATGAACTAATGCTTAATGCATTATATGATCAAAGGAACATTTTCTTAATAACTAGATTTTTTATAAAACATCAAAAACATTTTATATATTTTTGAAAAACATTTTTGGTATTAAATAAAAATGTTTAATCTTTGGTATGTGCTAAAACACATACTTTTATTTGACCAAAACCGGACCATAAAGACCAAAAACCCGATCAAAAATGCCAAATATGTGTTGTTTTTGTGTTTCTGAATATGCAGGTACGGATATGTGTGAAACGGACTCAAAACGAATCAAAACCAACAAACACGAGCATGAGAGATGGAAAAGTGTCTATAGCCGGAGCCGGGGAAGTCTAAAGTCAAAGTTGAGCTCAAAAAGTCAACAGAGGTCCTCCAATTATCTAAGATTGTCAAAAGTATCCCTTGGGAAATATTATTGGAAGATGGCAGAATTAGTCCTCATGGTTTCAGAAAATGCAAATTTGGTCCTTGTGATTGTTATCTAAATCCTAAAACCTATATTAACTATCCGGATTTTTTATAAATCCCAAACCCAATTTAAATCCATCCCACCTTATCACAAAACCCAACCCACCACTAAAACATAACCGGCCCAAGCACCCAACTCAAGCCCAACCTTAAACCCGAGCCCTATCCCTTTTCTATACCCGGGTCAAACCTTAACTTCGGTCAAAAAAAAAAATAGTCAAAGAAAAAAAGAAAAGAAAGATAAATAAACTACACCACTCACTTTACCTTATCCTTGTCTCTCTCACAAAAATAACCCCGACCCCCGCACCCAAATCCCTACCCAGAAATTACTATTCATCCGAAAACCCTAAATTACCAAACCAAAAATTACGGCGAGTAAGGGTAGTATAGTACAATTGCTCGGGTTCTAGAAGAGTACTAATGTGTCAGAGAGTGTCAGGGGCTCGGATTGCCAGCATGGACTAGCGAAGCAATTTGATTGGGTATGACACCTCATTGCTTTCATCCAAGGGCTAATAATAGAAGATTGATGATCAAGATGAAATGGAGGGTTGAGATGATCATGATGAAACTCCTGGGCTGAGCTATAAATAGCTCCTCTCCTCACATATTCGAGTGGTTAGATAATTTTAGGTTAGAAGTTAGGGTAAATTAGGAGTAGTTTTAATTAGAGTAGTTAAATTTCAGCTTGTGGTAGCTTATTGTTGCAGCTTTTCGTTATTTTACTCATCAGTCTTCTCTTTTGTACTCGAACTCAAATTTTTATTTGAAAGTAAATGTAAGTCAACAATTTTTTACTTAGCTTATTTGTTTTTCTTTTCAATGCTTCATTTCCAGTTATTGCTTATTCAGTCTTTTAATAGTTTAAAATTAATCTGTCCTTTTACTGTTTGGCTTAATTTGGCTTCTACATTGCTCATAAGTCCATATCAGTTAGTTATCAGATGTGTTTGGTTTAGGCTTATGTAAGGTCAATTAGTTATGTTACTGTTCTATTGCATTTCAATGAGATTTGGTTTAGCTTTCGGGTAGGGTAGATTAGATGTTTCAGTAGGAATTAGTGTTTTTAATGCTTTGTTGAGGATGATGAGTTGATAGGAACTAGGTTTAGAATCATTACTGCCTTCATGAGCTTTTCAATAAGCTGATCTTGTTAGACCTAAAATTTTGCACTCCTGAGTCCCAAAAAGTAGTGTAAATTAATGTGTAAGAGCTAAGTAGTTTTGGACTTGTTTTGCGCCGACTTCCCTTTCTGCTGTCATAAAGTCTGCTGATGCAGAACTTGTGTTTTTGAAGCTGCTTAATTACACCTGTTCTAGGCTTCAATTAGGATAGTAATTGGAAGATTGTGATAGGGATTTTAGTGTTTTTCTATTGTATTCTGGGTATTCTTGCTTTTGCCCCCTTAAAGTTCCAGAAATTAGCTTATTAGATGCTTATTAAGTAGCTAGAAAGTAGGGTGTTAGGGCTTCAATTTCTGTTTAATATCTGCTGCTGCTAATGTGCTTATCTGCTTTAATTGTTGCTTAATCTGACTTATTCTAATTTCATTGTGCTTATTGGAGTTTTTTCTTTCATGTTTGAGCTTTGTAAACTGATTTGAGCTTATGTGGCTTATTTTGGCTTATTTGCTTATTCTGAATAAGCTCAAATGTGATTTTTCTGGCTTATTGGCTCATTGTTTTTATTTTTCCTGGAAAGTAGATTTAATTTTCTAAAATCCCTGAAATTTTCAGATTTATTTGAGCTTGTTTGATATTTCATTTGATTTTTCTTAGATTAAATCTATTTTTAATAATATAAGAAGAATAGAAAATAAAATAAAGTCTGTGTTGTCATCTTTGGTCCCTATAATTTCTGTTTTAGTTAAAATCGTACCAGGGTTCTTTTTAGTCATAAAAAGTTTGTTAAAAGTACATATTAGTCCCTGTCTTTGTTAGGAAAATTTTTAATTTCAGTTTTTACATTAGTAGTCCCTTAACTTTTATAAAGTTTTGTTTTCTTTAATTCTCTTTTATAAAATCAGTTTCTTTAAATTACATTTTCAGTCCTTTAGGTTTTTATTTTCGCATTTTAGTATATTTTCACTATTAGTTTTATAAGTCTCGGGATTAGCCCGGGATTTGCGTTATTTTATTTCTTGTTGTGTGCTTATATTTGTTATCGTAGATTGTTTTTAAATTTTCATATTTTAGTTTAACCAACACCAAAATAATCTTTCGCGTTCACTTATTCACTTCACATTTTCACGACACCGAATCGACTTAAACGCCGTCAAACCTTCGTTGGGAGAACGACCCGGGGAATTGTATTCGTTACGATTTCTTTGGAAAAACAAAAATAAAAATATATAAACACATCAATAAAATGGCGCCGTTGCCGGGGAAGGCTTGAAACGTTGTCGTTGATTCGTATCGTATTTTGTGTATTGAAGAACCTTCCCCGTGGAAGTTATCGTCTTGTTTTGTAAATAAATTGTTTTTGAAAAAAAAAATAAAAAAAAAATAATAATATTAAATAATAATAATAAATAAAAAACCATTTGAATACTTGTCACCAAGTATTCACAATACCAAAAAAAATCGAAAAATCAAAAATAATTTAAAAAAAAAAAAAAAAAAAAAAAAAAAAAAAAAAAACACACTTTTCCTAAAGTGTTTTCACCATTAATAAACATCCTCGGTCTTCCGTTGAAGGAGGGCGGTTGTAAACCATTCCCAATAACAACAAAACAAATCGTGAAATTACACGTTATCGGACTACTTTAATTCTACAACCGGATAGCGAGTAGTTTTGAAGGAAACGGTTACGGATAACGTAACGGTTACCAAAAATAAAATAAATTTGTTTTTCAAGGTTTTTATAAATATAAAATTCCAAAAAGATTTTTCTTTTCAAATTTTATTTTCCTTTTCTTTTGTGTTATTCAATGTTTTTAAATTATAAAATCCAAAAATAATCCTCTTATCCTCTCATCCATTTGATTCTTCTTCTTTAACCCTCTAAACCGTATAATTCTATCTCTTTCTCCTTCTCATGTTTAATTCTTATTATAACTCTTCACCATTTTTTACCACAACCGTCGAAGATGACGGAACAAAAAGCATGGAAGAATTGTTGTTTGAGGAGCAGAGGCGGGTTGTAATAGCTTTATATTGTAAACATGACATCAATTACTCTTCGAGTGGCAATCCCACTACGTCTTCTGAATCTATCCTCCCCGACTCTTCCAATCCTTCCCTCACACCGGTTGAGGGAAGTGACCCCGTTTTGGAAGAGGTCGATACTTCTCTTGCTAATGATAATTCCGATTCAACGATGGTTGATGACTCTACTTTTGATTCGGAGGGAGATATTCGTTTTCTTGAAGAGTTATTGAATGAAGAACCATTATCTTCCCTCCCTCCGATGAGTAGTGAAGCTTTTGATGAGTCCGATGATGATACGCTCCCAGATGAGGATGTTCCAAACGAAAATATCATTATTTATTCGAACCCTCTTTTTGAAACCGTTGATACGGATGAGATGCCGTTTGATCACGCTGCAGATGATGACGTTGAAAGTTATGCCGATTCTCACAATGAGTATACTCCGAGTATTGAAGACTCTTGTGGAGATATCGATGATGTTGAGGAATCGCGTTCCGATTATGAGTTCATTAGCTTAGAGGAGATAAAGGATTTCGACCTAGATGAAGATGAGATCGAAGATGATTTACTTCGTGAAAAATTATCTAATATCAATCTTCTCATTTCAAAGATCGAAGCTTTAAATAATCCGACTCCGTCTACTAATGCCGTGATCACCTCTTCATTTCCTATCCCCGATATGGATAGTGACTTCTTACCCGAGCTTGAAATTTTTCGATTTGAAGAGAAGATTAGTGGCAGTCCCACTATTCATGCTGATATTTCTCTTCCGGATTATGAGTATTTCGACTTTGAGATCAATTCCGAACTTAATTTGAGCAATATTTCCGATAATCCGTCACGTGATCCTCTTTTAGAGGATGTCGATCGATTTCTTGCTTCGGATGACTCGATACCACCGGGTATTGAGAATGACGAGAATGGTCTTATTGAAGAAATTAATGATGATGATTTATTTTCTGAGGCTGATTCATTTATCTTTGATTTACCATCTTCTCGTCCACCCGCGAAACCACCGGATGTAGATCTTGGATCCGGTGTGAATGAAGTAATTGATGGAGTGGTGGACGAGACTTATGATACTTATGATCCCGTGCTTACTATTTTGTCCACCCAACCCACCCGTGATTCCAATGATGTGTATGCTTTCACCATCCGTGTGTTTCACCCTTTCTTTTCTTATCCTCTCATTTCTCCATCTTTCCACTCCTCCGGGAGTGAGGATACCGTCTTCGACCCCGGCATCTCCGTTTTTCATGCCGGGTGTCCGTTACAGGGTGTCCGTTCCATTTGCTCCCCCAAGATTAAGTAAATTCGGGGCGAGTCTAAGCTACACGACTCGTTAAAAAACAAGCGCTTCGTGGGAGGCACCCCATGCTT
Organism: Artemisia tridentata subsp. tridentata; assembly: GCA_021014915.2. NCBI lineage: Eukaryota > Viridiplantae > Streptophyta > Magnoliopsida > Asterales > Asteraceae > Artemisia > Artemisia tridentata. Next base: position 429,516,748 of record CP139507.1, on the reverse strand, counting down.
ATCATTCTATCTTCTTATCTCTTTTCTAATAAAGTGAGTGAGGAGGGCTTCCTCTTCCATTTCTTGTGTTTTGTGTTTTTCTGTGATATGTCCAGGAATGCCCGATGATGAAGACTCTCGTGCTCATAGTTTCCTTCACGCTACTCGAGTTTCATCATCCGCTGCTTATCCGATATCCTAAATCTTATCGTTTACATCTATCTTTTGGCATAATTAATAAACGGCCTTAGATTTTTGTAGGGAGAACCCTTACCTTTAAGACATTGAGGACAATGTCTCATTTTAGTCTGGGGGGGTAATCTTTCGATTTGATTTTTGCCTTGCATTTTTGCCGTTTTCTCATGCAACCCCGTTTTTCCTCAAAAATTGAAAAAATCCAAAAAAATGAGAAAAATTTAAAATTTTTGCAAAAATAAAATAAATTTTGACATTTTTGTTGATTTTCCGCTGGTGAGAGTAGGAATAAAATTCTGACTTGATCGGGCGTGTTGAGCCTTAGCTTGTCCCCTTAACCATTTATAATCTATAAGCTCGTGCTAGTCTTTTACATAAGGAGCTAGAAAACGCGAATTCTTTTTAAGAGTTTGCAAGTTCCCGTATTTGACTTTATATATGCATGGCTTGATTATTTGGCTAAGCATTCGCGGATCTTATTATTTAAGATTTTAAATTTGCGAAGAACGAGAAATGATAGAGTTGTTTATAAGTTAGATTGCTAAACGTGGAGTAGTTAGATCTCTTTAAAGCTCATCGAAGTTACTTGTGGCTTTTTGTTCCCATCAGCTTGTTTCACTCTAAAATAGAATCTAGGAATAATTAAAGTTATTTTAGTTTTGGCGAAATTTAGTTTTTAATCCTTCTTAAGAGAATCCTTGCTTATGGAAGTTGGGTACACATCAAGGTACTGCCAGTGTTACGGTGTAATAGACTATTCCATCTTGCCGGCTCACAACCGATGTTGGGATTGTTATAAAAGCCGTAGGACTCGGGATTTGGCAAAATATATAATGAATAATAAATAATAATAATAATCCAAAGCCATAAAAAGTTTTCTGCATCTTGCCGGTTCGCAGCCGATGTTGTAGACTTCTAATAAAGGCAGAGGAAAAATTCCAAGGTCATAATAGACTATCACATCTTGCCGGTTCGCAGCCGATGTTGTGATTGTTATAAAGGGCCAAGGATTTAATAATTATATGTGCTTAATAATGTTAAAAATGCCAAATTTCGACTCCGAGGTATCCTAATAAAGGCTTCCGTCTCTGGACTCGTAGATGAGTTGTTTCGGTCGCAAATAAAAGGGATATTCTCAAAATCGTGTTAAATCAGAGACCTTGATGTGGACCTCATTTTTGTATGCAACGGTTTTCGAGGGAAGGTTTGGAAACTACTTAGCGTCTAAACTAGGTATCTTTATCGGATTAAAAATTATCGAAACGAGAATTTGAAGAAATTCATTTCTCACCAAAAATAAAATAAATAAAGGAAAATAGGAATTTGGGAACGAGAAGTCCACAATTAGCTTTCTGGGTAGTGTTGGCAGTCTAACTTGTAGATAACAATGATTTCGTTTTTAAGCTTAGTTTGGGGACTCGTGAAAAATCAGGGACGACGAATTTTATCCGTATGGTCACTTCTTTATGAGTCGTGTTTCCTGCTCCGTGATCCTAAAAGTTATCGTTAGATAATGATTGTCGACAAAACCGTCACGTGAATAATATAAAAATACAAAAATAGAATAAAAAGGAAAATCGGGGTGTTTTTATAACATTGCATGAGGACATTGCAATACTTAGTCTGGGGGATTTTGGTATGTGCTAAAACACATACTTTTATTTGACCAAAACCGGACCATAAAGACCAAAAACCCGATCAAAAATGCCAAATATGTGTTGTTTTTGTGTTTTTGAATATGCAGGTACGGATATGTGTGAAACGGACTCAAAACGAATCAAAACCAACAAACACGAGCATGAGAGATGGAAAAGTGTCTATAGCCGGAGCCGGGGAAGTCTAAAGTCAAAGTTGAGCTCAAAAAGTCAACAGAGGTCCTCCAATTATCTAAGATTGTCAAAAGTATCCCTTGGGAAATATTATTGGAAGACGGCAGAATTAGTCCTCATGGTTTCAGAAAATGCAAATTTGGTCCTTGTGATTGTTATCTAAATCCTAAAACCTATATTAACTATCCGGATTTTTTATAAATCCCAAACCCAATTTAAATCCATCCCACCTTATCACAAAACCCAACCCACCACTAAAACATAACCGGCCCAAGCACCCAACTCAAGCCCAACCTTAAACCCGAGCCCTATCCCTTTTCTATACCCGGGTCAAACCTTAACTTCGGTCAAAAAAAAAAATAGTCAAAGAAAAAAAGAAAAGAAAGATAAATAAACTACACCACTCACTTTACCTTATCCTTGTCTCTCTCACAAAAATAACCCCGACCCCCGCACCCAAATCCCTACCCAGAAATTACTATTCATCCGAAAACCCTAAATTACCAAACCAAAAATTACGGCGAGTAAGGGTAGTATAGTACAATTGCTCGGGTTCTAGAAGAGTACTAATGTGTCAGAGAGTGTCAGGGGCTCGGATTGCCAGCATGGACTAGCGAAGCAATTTGATTGGGTATGACACCTCATTGCTTTCATCCAAGGGCTAATAATAGAAGATTGATGATCAAGATGAAATGGAGGGTTGAGATGATCATGATGAAACTCCTGGGCTGAGCTATAAATAGCTCCTCTCCTCACATATTCGAGTGGTTAGATAATTTTAGGTTAGAAGTTAGGGTAAATTAGGAGTAGTTTTAATTAGAGTAGTTAAATTTCAGCTTGTGGTAGCTTATTGTTGCAGCTTTTCGTTATTTTACTCATCAGTCTTCTCTTTTGTACTCGAACTCAAATTTTTATTTGAAAGTAAATGTAAGTCAACAATTTTTTACTTAGCTTATTTGTTTTTCTTTTCAATGCTTCATTTCCAGTTATTGCTTATTCAGTCTTTTAATAGTTTAAAATTAATCTGTCCTTTTACTGTTTGGCTTAATTTGGCTTCTACATTGCTCATAAGTCCATATCAGTTAGTTATCAGATGTGTTTGGTTTAGGCTTATGTAAGGTCAATTAGTTATGTTACTGTTCTATTGCATTTCAATGAGATTTGGTTTAGCTTTCGGGTAGGGTAGATTAGATGTTTCAGTAGGAATTAGTGTTTTTAATGCTTTGTTGAGGATGATGAGTTGATAGGAACTAGGTTTAGAATCATTACTGCCTTCATGAGCTTTTCAATAAGCTGATCTTATTAGACCTAAAATTTTGCACTCCTGAGTCCCAAAAAGTAGTGTAAATTAATGTGTAAGAGCTAAGTAGTTTTGGACTTGTTTTGCGCCGACTTCCCTTTCTGCTGTCATAAAGTCTGCTGATGCAGAACTTGTGTTTTTGAAGCTGCTTAATTACACCTGTTCTAGGCTTCAATTAGGATAGTAATTGGAAGATTGTGATAGGGATTTTAGTGTTTTTCTATTGTATTCTGGGTATTCTTGCTTTTGCCCCCTTAAAGTTCCAGAAATTAGCTTATTAGATGCTTATTAAGTAGCTAGAAAGTAGGGTGTTAGGGCTTCAATTTCTGTTTAATATCTGCTGCTGCTAATGTGCTTATCTGCTTTAATTGTTGCTTAATCTGACTTATTCTAATTTCATTGTGCTTATTGGAGTTTTTTCTTTCATGTTTGAGCTTTGTAAACTGATTTGAGCTTATGTGGCTTATTTTGGCTTATTTGCTTATTCTGAATAAGCTCAAATGTGATTTTTCTGGCTTATTGGCTCATTGTTTTTATTTTTCCTGGAAAGTAGATTTAATTTTCTAAAATCCCTGAAAATTTCAGATTTATTTGAGCTTGTTTGATATTTCATTTGATTTTTCTTAGATTAAATCTATTTTTAATAATATAAGAAGAATAGAAAATAAAATAAAGTCTGTGTTGTCATCTTTGGTCCCTATAATTTCTGTTTTAGTTAAAATCGTACCAGGGTTCTTTTTAGTCATAAAAAGTTTGTTAAAAGTACATATTAGTCCCTGTCTTTGTTAGGAAAATTTTTAATTTCAGTTTTTACATTAGTAGTCCCTTAACTTTTATAAAGTTTTGTTTTCTTTAATTCTCTTTTATAAAATCAGTTTCTTTAAATTACATTTTCAGTCCTTTAGGTTTTTATTTTCGCATTTTAGTATATTTTCACTATTAGTTTTATAAGTCTCGGGATTAGCCCGGGATTTGCGTTATTTTATTTCTTGTTGTGTGCTTATATTTGTTATCGTAGATTGTTTTTAAATTTTCATATTTTAGTTTAACCAACACCAAAATAATCTTTCGCGTTCACTTATTCACTTCACATTTTCACGACACCGAATCGACTTAAACGCCGTCAAACCTTCGTTGGGAGAACGACCCGGGGAATTGTATTCGTTACGATTTCTTTGGAAAAACAAAAATAAAAATATATAAACACATCAATCTTTTATAAAAATATGAATTCAAATTTTTAACCAAAATCAGTTAAAATGTTCCAGAAAAACCTTCCCCACAAAAGGACAAATCTGGGCAACGGACACCTTGGGCGGCCCCCTTAATTTTACTAGGCGGCCCCCTTAAAATTAAGGGGACCACCCCCCTATTTAAGGGGGCCGGCCACACTCCAGTAGGTCTCCAGCTGTCCAGTTTTTCTCCTATAAATACCAGCCTTCTCCTGGATTTTCACTCACCTTTTGCACCCCAAACTTTCTGTTTTAAATCTTGTAAATACTTTCAAAAATCCTTTGATCATATAATCTTAAGCTTTGGTTTCCAAGTGATTCAAGCTTCCTTCATTCAAGTGCAAAAGAAGAATACTTCTATCAATCAAGATTAGAAGTATTACAACTTAGTATCATCTTGTTACTTAAGTTGTTAGTTTAACAAAGTTTGTAAATCATTCATTCATTTGTGTGTAAGGTGTGTATAGTAGATTAGTGTTGTATGTAAGTAGTGAAGAAGTTGTATAAGTAGTTGTGGTATAGAAGTTGTGAAGACATAGTGTAGAAGCTGTGAAGCCGCGGAGTAGAAGTCGTGAACCCATTGTGTAGAAGTTGAGAAGCCGTAGCTTTGAAGTCGTGAAGTCCATGTGTTGAAGTCGTGAAGCCGTAGCATAGAGGTTGTGTAGCGGTCGTGTTGAAGCCTTGAAGTCCTAGTTGATGCGTGGTTTTGCGACCTTACAACAGGTTTTACCTCTCGAGGGATCTCAAGAGGCTTGCAATCCCTACCAGGCAGTGTACCTGATCGATGTAGTATAGTGTAGTGGCAAGTACCGGGGGATTGATCGTTCTCTAGGGGAATAGTGTCGTTAGGATTGAAAAAACTACTCTAATAGGTCTAAGGGTGAGGGAAGATTCTTTTTGTATTTTTATATTTTATGAAAAGCAAGTAAAATCTCTGGTTTGAAGGAGTGGGCGGAATTAGTTGCTAATCAACTAACCCAAAAGCTACTAATTAATCTAATGTGCAGGAAAGTAAACTAGGGTTCTACAAGGGAAGTGAAGCATGTCTACCTATGATATGTTACTCCTTGCTAGCTATCCAATTCTACCTATTGAATTGTCACACCTTGTTTTAATTGACGGGTTGTATTCCTTAATACCAATCGTGGGGGTGTGTACGATCTTCCCCAACTCTATAAGCTCCTACTTCACTCCTATGTCGAGCCGGCTAAGAAGCTCCTAACATGGGATCACTAGAATTCGCTTATGCATTAAATACAACCAATTAACCTTAGTACACCTTGGTTCATGTTTCTTAAGACGTTCAAGCAAGTTACCGTATAGGAGGTTAGCCAGTTTTCTTAAGCCTAACATCGATATCACCTAATCAAACAAGAGACAATAGGAAACAAGAATTATAAGCTAAACCAATAAGATCTATTGAAGTGTCACACCTTTATTGATGACGATAGACACATACATCAACAAGGAATCAATAAGATCTAATTAATTAAATACAAGTTTCACACAATCATAAGTAGACACAAGGTGAATTAGCAAAGCATGATCAATGAAGGGCAAACAACCATAATAATGAAAGACATAATTAAGTTAGAATCAACAAACCAATATTTGATGTTTATGAAGTGATTGAAACCCTCTAAGTTGCTGGAAAAACACCTACCTAAACCCAAGAATCGGACTTAGGGTTTAGGGCTTAAAAATAATGAAGTTGTGAGGTTATATTTATAGGCATTTTTCTGTCGGCCCGATCTGACGGCGTCAGCACATACACTTGACGGCGTCAGATCCACTTTTTTACCAAATTGTAGATTTCTTCGTCCCGAATCCGTGGCCTTTTGAATCACCTAAATCCGAGTTCGTATGAGGATTTTATGGCCAAAACAGTAACAGCTACTCCGCGCGCGAGTTGTGATTGTCTTGATTAACTTGTGGCGGTTTCACTAAGGTTCCTTCTCGTGTAAGAATACTTTGATGCCGTCACTCTATATCATCTGACGTCGTCAGGTCTAAGATCCTGACGCCGTCACCTTCAAAAATCCTCTGGCCCGTCTCTCTTTAACTTAACACGTGACGGCCTTGATCACCTTAAAGGGTGACGCCGTCAGACTTCCTATGTAAAACTTTCTGGCGCGTCACGTGTATAATTCCACCACTTTCATCTTCAAGTGACGGCGTCAGCATCCAAAGCCTGATGCCGTCAGGTGTAAAATCCTGACTTTCCTTGGTCTTTTTGTTTTCTTCATTCTTGAGCATAAAAACGTCCAAAAAGCTCCAAAATGCTTCATATTCCAGAAATCACGTCCCAAGTACCTAAAATGAGAAAAGAAACGATTTAGGGCAATATTTGATCATATAATCGCGGATTAGGGCTTAAATGACCCCCTAAAAGCGGTACACTTTTCGCTTCATCAAATATCCCTACACTTGGGATTTGCTTGTCCTCAAGCAAATGAGCTTTTCCACCAATTGAAATACAAGTTAGGGGTCATTTAACATTAATATAAAAGTAATTACAACAAATGATCATTCCACCTTGGTTAAAATAAGCACGGAAATTATACACTAGCACCTCACAATAAGTGTTTGGATACTCTCATCCCTCGGGTGTTGTAAATTTATATATCATAAATGGAAATGGAAGAATATCGCTCACTACCTGTCATAGAAAATAGATTACCATAGGCTTGGGAAAGGATCACGTATCTACCACTTTTGGCGTAAGCAGCTAGGATAAACTATCAAAGAGGTCTTTACAAAGGGTTATAACGTTAGGTGTAGGGATAAGGAAAACACGGTTTGTTGGATAAGGATATTTTTACTGGTGGCAAGTCAATCATCTTGGTCAATTACATGTAGAATGAGGCGTTGCTAAGCCAAGACTCGACTCAACTTAAACTAATCACGAACTAATAAACATAGAACAAAACAAAACATAAATAAAAGATAGAGGCGGATGGTAGTCCGTATGCTTTTTCTTCACTTTTTTTTTCTTCATACACTCTTGCCCTACCATCCAAAACAATACATCACTAGGGATTCTTTGTACCATCCCTACACTTGAACTTTTACATACTTTACATAAAATTATTCTAATGACTCGAATCAAGATAATCGAAACATTTGGAGTACTTTAAAATATTAACGTACATATGGGGGTAATAAATGATGTTCTTCCCCATTACTCCATTACACTAGTACTTTACCCATAAGTCCCAATCATCCCAAAACAATATGTACAAGGATATGACTCGACTTAGCAACCATGTAATCAATTAGATAATTAACTAAGGGTTTAAACAAATGTTGTCACAATAATGCACTAAAGATGAGTGCACACAAGGTAGGCTAAGGCGATTTGGGTGTACATTCAAGTGGGGTGTAAACAAATTCTTCCTTTAAGTAAAATGCTTAAAGGTCGAAACGAAAAGATAGGCTCTGAGGGGTGTACTAGGGGTATCGTGTACCAAAAATGGGTACAACGCAAAGGGTGTGGGAGAATTACTTGACCAATGTAGCCAAAGTAATTATAACAAAAACACAGGTGTAAAACAATGGGTTAATCCTAATGCCTCTTATCATGTAGTCAATCCTAACTACACGAATGTAGTCTCACTAGCGGTTTCGGTATGCATCACAAACGCAAGTTCTAGAATCTATAAACTACCGGTACACTCATAAGCACCAACAATGAATGCTTTTTCCTAAAGATCTAAAGGCGAACCTCACATATTTGGGGTGGAAATTTTTGAGTGGTATGGTTCTTGTGCTAGTCATACAATTCCCTATCCATGAGAACCTTATTAAAATCAAAGTTTCACTCCTATATGTTGTAAAAAATTTTAAATTTGGTGCTAAAATTGCCCTAACCAATATTTCTCTTGGCTTTATTACACATTCACTATTAAACAAAACAAAAATCAAGCGAAGTTGTAGTTTCTAAGGCATCCTAATTTACCCTCCCTACACTTAATCCGAACATTGTCCCCAATGTTCTAGACAAAAGATGTAAAAGTAAAAATAAATGAGAATGGAAGAAACTAATACTCCCCTGATTCGCTCGGTATGGATGATGTGATAATATGGTTAAATCTCCCTCCAAGAGAATGAACATGATAAGCTTCACTCCAAAAATATAATCATCCTCTTGATGTATTGCACGTACATCTTCTTATCCAATAATACCTGTAACCAACAAACACAAAAACCAAAGCATCAAACCGAACAAAGAAAAACCACAACTAGATGTATTTCCAGACTTAGAAATAAAAACAAATGGTTGGTCCCAAACGGTCAACTTAAATCAACCACGGATGTGGTCAAACAAAGTCAAACCAATTGAGGACACAATTTAACCAAGGAGTATAGTTTTATCCCTGGGTCGTTAAATCCCAGCGAGATGTGAAATTGTGCTTTAAAAACGGCTTGTGATCAAGTGTAATTGAATGGGAAAAGGTTTGGAATTTATTGATCTAAGAAAATAAAAGAGAAAAACTTAAAACAAGCTAAGGAAATAAATAAAGGGAACCAAATTACTTAAAAAGTCTAAAATCTAAAAACGTACGTTTAAATAAACGTAAACGTATAAAATAAAAAGTGAACTTTAATAAATAAAAGGCCTACGGATATGAAATTTATATTTTTACAATCCTAATAAGAAAAGAAAATTATTGGAAAAAGAAAATTATTTATTTGACTTATTAATTAATTATTATTAATTAAAAACTATTTAATAATTATTTAAACTAATTAAAATTCTAATAAATACTAAAAGATCAAAGAAAAATCTGAAATTTTTTATATAAATACTTTAAAGTGACAAGAAGCTAATAAAATTATAAAAATGAAAATTACTTAATTAAAATTTAAAAAGATAAATTCTATTAAATAGAAGCTATCACTATATTTCTATTTTTGATTTTCTTAAGGTCTAAAAATATAATTATATTTTTCCTAGATTAAAAATGACAAAAGAAAATTATGAAAATTGGATTTATATTTTTCTGATTAATATTCTATTTATTATGATTTAATTACTATTTTAAACTAATTAAAAAGATTAAAAATATCAAAACTATTCAGAAAATTATAAAAATTTCTGAGTAAATCTAAAATAATATTAGAAAGATAAGAAAAATAAAATCAGAAGATATTTAAGCCTGATAAGCACTTTTGGGCAGATAAGCAGTTTACAATAAGCCCAAAAATAAGCAAATAAGCAGGAAAATTGACCAAATGATCAGGACAAGTTTAATATGCTATTATATGCACAAAACAACTTAAAAATACAACTAAGCACAAGAGATTTAACAATTTAAGCACCTATGCAATTGGACAACTTATGCAGAAATTTCATAAAATAGCCCAACTTGCAGACAACGTTTGAGCTTATAAATAAGCAGAGAAGATGAAGATTATGGGGGCAAAAGCAAGGTGACACTACTGGCTATCTAAAAACATGAAAAGCCCCATCAGAATCTACCCAATTGATGTTCAATTTGGTCAAAGATCAGCAACCAACAACACTATGTCTGCTGTGGCTTTTGACTTTTGCAGAATAAACAAGGGTTGACTTTGGTGAAGTTCTAATGGATCCTACAGACTAATTATGATGTTATATGGTATAATGATATGAGATTAACCTATTTTAACAACTAATGGAATGATATGCTAAGATTAATAACCTAAAGATTTAACAGTTAACTAGTTAAATGGATTAAGAAGTGATTTTGACTTTTTAACAAATAGCTACTAAATTTTATGGTTTACTTGAACTAATATGACCTAGCGTAACAAGTAACAACAAGAAACAACAACACAAACTCCTCTGATCACCTAAAGATTAGCAATTCCAAACAACCCTTAATATAAGTTGATTTTTGAATTTCAAAGCAAATGATTGATTAAGACCTCAACATTGACTCCAAAGCTTATATCATGATGTAATAAGTCAGTTTAAGCACAAAAACATAGATTACAACAACTAAATCACTTGAATTACTAGTGTGCTACTTTAACTGTGAAATCAACAAACTGAGCAACAAGATATTCAAATGAACAAGCATGTGATTTTAAAAAACAAATTAACTAACATACACCACATAAGCATGAATCAGCAAAGAAAAACCCATATTAAGCACTCCTACAGTATTTTGCAAAAATGGATAAACAAGCTTACAATTTGCATCCAAGCTTATAACCAAGAACCAGGACCAAGAACACACCTAATAGCTTCCCACTAAGCCACTAACCAAAGGGCAATCCACAATACACCCTGCTCCAGCTTTCTTGTACCATCTTCACTGATTTTTGATTTTTCAACTAATTTTCTTGAGTTTTTTTTTTGTATTTTTGAATTTTTTTTATCCTAACTGGTTTCTATGCTTTATAAACTTAAGGAAGCTTATAAATGAGCTATTATGAGTTTGAAGGAACACTGAATAACAACTTTGAACAATATTAAGCTTATCATGAGAATTTTGAGCACATTTAAATGAAAACTGAATTGAACTTGCAATACTTAAATTAAAGACTGAAATATGTTTCTATTATACTCAAAACATTAAAGTTACAACTCAGAAGCTAAAATGAACACTGGATATTTAAAAATTAACTAAGTCGACATACATAAGCTAAAAAATAAACTAGATAATCTATTACATTGTCTCTCCTCTTTTCTTTATAGACTTTTATCTCCTTGTCGACATCTCTGAGTGATTCCCACCATATCTTGACCTTTGATTTCATCAATTTCATCACAATCGTCCATTTGGCATTTTTGGCGCCAAAACGTACACAAGTAGCATGAGTAGGTTATTTCAATTAAGGAATTTTGGAGATATGTGGAGGTGGAGGGGAGAGATTAGTGACTGGGTGATGAGGTGGAGGTGAAAGGTGGCCAAAAACCACCTGGTTTCAGGTATGGTGGTTTTGGCGGGGTTGTGTGAAAGGGAAGATGGGTTTGACCAGGGTCAAACCTGGTTTTATTTATTTAAGTTGGGATTGGGCCGGGTTATGGGATTTTATGGTTGGGCTGGGTTGGTTGTGTTTTGGGTTGGGTTTAGGATTAGATAATATTGGGATGGGGTGTTTTTATTTAAGGGGTTCGGTTTGGATTTGGTTTTAGTAACAAGGACTATTCTTGTAACTTTTGGATTTTGAGGGGCTGAAGTTGTAATTTTCTCAAAGTATCACAAGGAACCAATCTTGCCATATTATAATAACCCAAGGACCATAAATGCATTTTCTCCAATTTAGAACACCCAGGGACCAAATATGACATTTTTCAAACTTGAGGGACTAAAGTTGTCAATTTGCAATTTTCAACTTTAAATGATTTCTTTTGACAACTTGTGAATCCCAAAGGACCTTTGATGATAAATTTCATATTTTGAATAACCAGGGACTAGTTTTGACAACTTTTGAAAGTTGAGGGACTGAAACTGCCAATTATGCAAACTTTGTTTGTTTTTTAATTGTTTTCAAACATTTTGCATTTGAAACTTATAAAACACACTCCTGAGATATTTTCAGTATTTTGATGCATTTTTGAGTGTTTTTGGATGTTTTGGCAGTTCAGATAGTACAAAAATGATGAGTATTTACACACTCATCAACAAAACAAAGCAATAAAAGGATAGGATACTTGCGGGATGACTTACAAATAGGGACTCATAAAACATGTCCACAAGTATTGACACATAAACAAGATAGAATACATGCTAATCATGAATTGTGAATTTTCCATGTTCGAATTTTGTTCTTTTTAACAAAATATAAACTTTCCTACACTTATCTTTTTTGTAAAATACCTTTATATGCAATTAAGACGAGGTTAAAAACAAGATAAAGCATTTTCACAAATTATTCGAAACATGAAAATTAAACAATTATGATTAAGCATATATGACACAAACAAACAAATCAAATAAAAACATCAAACAATTAAAAAAATAAAGCTTGGGTTGCCTCCCAATAATCGCTTGTTTTTGTTCGAGTCACGAGCCTGACTCTACCCTTATTTAACGGAAATAGGGGAGGTTTTCCCTACACTTAGGATTAAGTGTGGGTGAAAGTAGCGATACACACCCTTAGGGTGGAAATATGCCACGTGAGGTGAAGGGGGTGAGTGAATGGCTTCCTTCATCCTAAAACTACCCGGATAATAAGGGTTGATGGGTGGGTCGGTTCCTCTTTTGTCTCCTAGAAATATATCTAAGGATGGAAAGTTGTGTAAAGGTTGAGGTTCCGGTTCATCAACACTAGGAAATTCCATGGAACTAAGAGTAAGGTTATCACTATAAGTATTCAAACCTATATCCTCTAGTGGTGCTTGGTCCAAGGGTTCTACCTCCATTGGGATTCCTAAAGTTTCTTCTACTTCTTCCGGGTAAGTCACAGGCGGTGTGTGTGCCTCAAGTGATGGTAGGACTTGTGGGGTACTTTGTGGGCTTGGATTATCCACCTCATCCTCCATTTTATCTAGATTACCTATGTGTTTGTTTTGTACTATGATGTTACATGACATCCACTTAGGTATCCCAAAATAGTCATCCCCAGACAAACTTGTTTCATGATCCTTGGAATTTGTGGTCAATTGACTTGTACCAACGTTTGTTGGGTTGTCTACTCTATAATAATACTGGGCACAATCTTCAATGGCATCCCATGCTTCTTCAACATTTAATCCCCTATGGTCCCAATTGAAAAAATCATTAATGCACATTTGGTCATATAGGTCGACACGATCGTAAAAGATTTTAGCTAGGGACCATAAATCGAAGTTATGATGAGGGACTATTTGGAGTAAATTTTTAAAACGAGTCCATGCATCATATATGGGTTCACCTCGATATTGTTTAAACATCAAGATGTCATAAGGAGTGGGTGAATTTCGTGGTGGGTAGTATGGTGGATTCGCGTACTCCATAATGGTGAACGGAAGAGTCAATGGAATGGTTTTTACGAACAAAGACACAAAGAAAAGATAGACTACGGGAAAGCTAATAAAAAGAAAATAAAAATCTCACTAAGATAGGAATCTAATGAGTAGAACTAATAAAAAGAAATTTCAACCTAAGCAATAACTATTCCCCGGCAGCGGCGCCAAAAACTTGATGCGTGGTTTTGCGACCTTACAACAGGTTTTACCTCTCGAGGGATCTCAAGAGGCTTGCAATCCCCACCAGGCAGTGTACCTGACCGATGTAGTATAGTGTAGTGGCAAGTACCGGGGGATTGATCGTTCTCTAGGGGAATAGTGTCGTTAGGATTGAAAAAACTACTCTAATAGGTCTAAGGGTGAGGGAAGATTCTTTTTGTATTTTTATATTTTATGAAAAGCAAGTAAAATCTCTGGTTTGAAGGAGTGGGCGGAATTAGTTGCTAATCAACTAACCCAAAAGCTACTAATTAAACTAATGTGCAGGAAAGTAAACTAGGGTTCTACAAGGGAAGTGAAACATGTCTACCTATGATATGTTACTCCTTGCTAGCTATCCAATTCTACCTATTGAATTGTCACACCTTGTTTTAATTGACGGGTTGTATTCCTTAATACCAATCGTGGGGTGTGTACGATCTTCCCCAACTCTATAAGCTCCTACTTCACTCCTATGTCGAGCCGGCTAAGAAGCTCCTAACATGGGATCACTAGAATTCGCTTATGCATTAAATACAACCAATTAACCTTAGTACACCTTGGTTCATGTTTCTTAAGACGTTCAAGCAAGTTACCGTATAGGAGGTTAGCCAGTTTTCTTAAGCCTAACATCGATATCACCCAATCAAACAAGAGACAATAGGAAACAAGAATTATAAGCTAAACCAATAAGATCTATTGAAGTGTCACACCTTTATTGATGACGATAGACACATACATCAACAAGGAATCAATAAGATCTAATTAATTAAATACAAGTTTCACACAATCATAAGTAGACACAAGGTGAATTAGCAAAGCATGATCAATGAAGGGCAAACAACCATAATAATGAAAGACATAATTAAGTTAGAATCAACAAACCAATATTTGATGTTTATGAAGTGATTGAAACCCTCTAAGTTGCTGGAAAAACACCTACCTAAACCCTAGAATCGGACTTAGGGTTTAGGGCTTAAAAATAATGAAGTTGTGAGGTTATATTTATAGGCATTTTTCTGTCGGCCCGATCTGACAGCGTCAGCACATACACTTGACGGCGTCAGATCCACTTTTTCACCAAATTGTAGATTTCTTCGTCCCGAATCCGTGGCCTTTTGAATCACCTAAATCCGAGTTCGTATGAGGATTTTATGGCCAAAACAGTAACAGCTACTCCGCGCGCGAGTTGTGATTGTCTTGATTAACTTGTGGCGGTTTCACTAAGGTTCCTTCTCGTGTAAGAATACTTTGACGCCGTCACTCTATATCATCTGACGTCGTCAGGTCTAAGATCCTGACGCCGTCACCTTCAAAAATCCTCTGGCCCGTCTCTCTTTAACTTAACACGTGACGGCCTTGATCACCTTAAAGGGTGACGCCGTCAAACTTCCTATGTAAAACTTTCTGGCGCGTCACGTGTATAATTCCACCACTTTCATCTTCAAGTGACGGCGTCAGCATCCAAAGCCTGACGCCGTCAGGTGTAAAATCCTGACTTTCCTTGGTCTTTTTGTTTTCTTCATTCTTGAGCATAAAAACGTCCAAAAAGCTCCAAAATGCTTCATATTCCAGAAATCACGTCCCAAGTACCTAAAATGAGAAAAGAAATGATTTAGGGCAATATTTGATCATATAATCGCGGATTAGGGCTTAAATGACCCCCTAAAAGCGGTACACTTTTCGCTTCATCACTAGTCGTAAAGTCCTAGTGTTGAAGTCGTGAAGCCGTAGCATAGAGATTGTGTAGCGGTCGTGTTGAAGTCGTGAAGTCTTAGTCGTGAAGACATAGTGTTGAAGTCGTGAAGCCGTAGCATAGAGGTTGTGTAGCGGTCGTGTTGAAGTCGTGAAGACATAGTGTTGAAGTCGTGAAGCCGTAGCATAGAGGTTGTGTAGTGGTCGTGTTGAAGTCGTGAAGAAGTCGTGAAGCAGTCGTGAAGCCGTTGTGAAGTAGTCGTGAATAAGTTGTGAAGAAGTTGTGTTGTGAAGTTGTGAGATTGGTTCTAGCTACGATTAGAACTCGACATTTAGCTTTGTGTCGTTAAACCCGTGTAAGCCAAAGTTGTGTACGGTTTTCTCCGCCATAAGGGAGCTTATTGAAGTTGTGAAGAAAACTCTCGAGCTCGGTGCTCGGGGAGTAGAGTAGGGCAAGGAAGGTGTCCTTGTAGCCGAACCACTATAAATCTCTCGTGTCTCGGTTAGATCTTTCCATACCTTACTTATTTCTTTACTTGCATCGTCATTACTTTCATACACATAGGCTTATATAATTGCTAGTATTAACTAGAGGTTGACTTCACATAAAGATCAAATTGAAAATCTATTCAAGAAACCAAAACTTTTACAATCAATTTAAAAGAATACATATATAACTAATAATAAGATTTAAGTTTTATTTTTCATAACAAACTAGAATCTAAGTTTTTAAAAGTAAACAAAGGTTTTATGATAAATTAAAAAGACGTAAAACTATTCAACCCCCCCCCCCCTTCTAGTTTTCCATAATTGGTATCAGGAGCCACGTCAATCAAGATCTTTAAAATATACTGTATTTTAAAACTTGAAACGATCTATGGAATCCAAAAAATATTTAGAAGGGGAACTTGTGCAAACACTACCACTATTTAAAAACCATACTTTTCTTGAATGGAAAAATAAATTTGGAAATTATGTGAAATCAATTGATCTAGATATTTGGCATGTCATTTCGATTGGTGATTTTCAACCAACAAAAACGAATTTTGAAAGTCAAACAAAAACGGATTTTGAAATTCAAAATGATTATTTAAAAACAAAGAATAACAAAAATAATGAAGCTAAAATAATTATTTACAAAACCTTGCCGAAAGTTGAATATGAAAGAATATCTTTCTGTAAAACGGCAAATGATATTTGGAAAAATCTCTTAAACTTTCATCAAGAAAAATGTCAAGCCAAAGATGAGGATTTCGATCTTGTACATGAATTAGTCATTTTAGAAAATTTAATAGATAAACATTTAGATAAAATAGATACATGTGCTACTAGTTCAAATGTTGTTAATGAAGGTATTAACGACGAAGATTACATGATTCAACTCCAAAGTGAAATCAATCCAATGTCATGGAGTGACACAGACGAAGGAGAAGATCATCATCCGGTATGTGACGAATGCAAACTAGATAAAGCTCCAAATAAGGTACAATCCAAAACCGAACATTTTTGCTATGATCCATTCATTTTAGAATTTTCAAAACTAGAAAATGAGTTTAAACATTTTTGCAACATAGATCTAAAAACTATTTCTAAACATAAATCATCAAAAACTTTTGAAGGTAATCTTGAAAAAGAAATAATTTTAGAAGATAAAATGTCTAGACTTGAAAGTAATATTGAAATTAATCTAGAATGCAAAATATGTCAAGATTATAAACTTGAAATTAAGAGATTAAATGAAAGAGCAAAAATATTAGCTAAATTTGAAGAAAGCTCCAAATCTCTTAAATTCTTACTAAGTTGTCAAAAGCCATTCAATGATAAAACCGGTTTAGGATTTAATTCAGATAACTCTTCAACAAGTAAATCAAAACAAATTATAATTAAAAAACCTAGTAGAGAAATTTAGATATAAGGCTATTTACTGTGATTATAATTTATATAAGTCAAGAAATCCATTGTTTGTACATCAAAACAAACTATCAAGGAATTCTTGTACTTCTTGGTGACATTTTCTCCATGTGCATATAAATGCAATGGATGTCCCCAACTAACCATCTCGGACCCATGAGAATCTGGGTACCAAGCTGTTTTATTTGATTAGGTAATGAACGCAAAATAGAATGAACTCAGTCTTGCGTTAACCTACTCATATTCAAAACACGCGCATGAAGACTTATTAATCTACAAAAATGAGGGTGGAACGAAGTGGTACTCATCTATTATTCACTACCTCATATCATGAAGAATAACTGGACCTGAGATAAGTCTTCTCTTTAAAACTTTCCTAAGTAGTTACTCCTTGCATATAGTTATGATAATCACTGCCTTAAGATATGCTTAGTTTGATAGGTTGCTTTGTTCTCACACTACTAGTTATATTACTTGCTAATAAACTAGAAAACCTTAAGTTAACCCTCCTAAGCATTAAATAAAGTATTTTTTTATCGAACATACAATATTTAGTCACCACTATCGTTTAAATCGCATAATTTGTTGAAAAGGATAGCATGAGACAATAGCCTTAATCAATCAAGCATGAATTTTTTTTTTAACAAGTTCTTTTATAAATGTAAATCTTCATATTTTGAAAAATGATTTTTTTTTCAAAAAGATTATGTCACTTCTCTATTAAACATGTTTTTTTTTATCAAAGCCAATAAGTGTAACAACTTCTTTGAAACAAATTCAAATCTACCTTGTTGAAATAATTTTCACACTCAAATAATTTTTTTTTTCCAAAACATTGTTGATTAATGCCCAAAAACACTTACTCAACTCATGCTTGATCCAAGTCTAGAAATCCATGCTATCACAAATTTCTCATCACATAGACACTTATTAGGATTAATTAACTAACTAATTAATCGTCATAATAATGGTAGTATGAATTACTTGGTAATTATATATTGTTTTCTTGTTCATGTATACATATATGCTTATTGATAAATGAGTAGGTTGCATGATAATTAAAATTGCTAAATTGAATATGCTTAGCATACATAAGTTATTAAATTTTAAATTGCCTCAAAAAGGAGTTGGACTTGCTTGAAACAATACTCAAAAACACAACATTTTCTACAAATTTCTGCCAAATACCCATTTTCAGAAATCTGGAAGTCAGCAGATGGGCGGCCCCCTTAAATACCTAGGCGGCCCCCTTAATTATTAAGGGGACCGGCCCCTATTTAAGGGGACCGGCCATCTGGAGATCCGGCTTACTGTTTCCTTTTTCAATTTCCAACCCATTTTATTCCATACTTCCCAAAATTCACAAACACATTTTGTCATAAACCACCCACCAAAATTTACCTTCCTAAACCACATCATTCCTTCACTATAAATGCACCTCCTCATCATAAATGCCCATTCACATCATCCACTCAAAACATGTCATCCTCCAACTACCCAAAATCAAAACCCTCAAGAGTTGCCAAAATCTCGGGAGACCAATTTGGAGAAGGAAGCTTGAAACTTGCCATAACCCAACTAATGATGTTGTTCAAACCCATAACCAATCATCCATTCCTAACCCCTCATCTCCCTATGATCAATCCCAAAACCTCAATCCTAATCTCATCCACACTCAACCCACAAATTCATCATCAAAAACACTCATCACTCTTGGAACATCCACTTCATCCACATCACCATCTTCATCCACTCATGATTACCCAAGTTCACAAACATCTCCACCACCTAGAGTGTCACCACCACCTCCAACCAACTCACATGCTACTCCTATGTTGCATGTGCAAACATCCATCCCTCATAACAACAACACCTTACCATCATCACCTTTATCCGAACACTTGAAGTTCATCGAGGAACTCAAGGAAGCACATGAGCTTAGTGCTCTTCTTGCCCTACACCTAGCCCAAAGAAACCTAGATCAACCTCCATCTAGCTCTCTTACATCACCCCACAACAAGAACCAAGTTGAGAAACATGTCAACAATTGTCCTTGTTGCATCTTTCTTCAACAACAAACCATTGCTCTAAATGAGCACTTTACTTGGATTGAGTATCTTCTCACTAGATCCAATCCAACATCCCCACTTGAACAACATCAAAACTCTCATCCAACATGGTCTACTCCAAGCTCACCACCTCAAATGTCTCCACCATCACCATCTCCAACCTCCACACACCCAAACATACACCTTCACTAATCCCATTTACTCACCCTCTCACTTGTTTTCATTTCAAAAACCACCTCCATCATCAAGCAAGTCAAATGGATTTCTTAGACAAATTAGAATTCTCTAACAAATGTATGCTTTAAGCACTATGTATGTTGTAACAATGATTATGCTTGTCACATAATCATTTTAAATTAATGAATGTTTGTTTCTTTCTTTCTTATATATGTTTGCTATGAATGTGTTGTTTCATTTTTTGTTTAATTAAGATATATGCTTATGACATGCTTACAATATGATCTTAGTAGTTTACATATAAACATTATTCTTCTTAATATGTTATTGCTACTATATAATCATTCTTCAAGTACATGATCCAAATGAAGCTTGCTGCAAATACACCCTAACAATGACCCTTTTCTGGAACGTTTTCAAATTTGGTCGCCTGGGAAAACAGCAGATGGGCAGCCCCCCTAATTCCCTAGGCGGTCCCCTTAATTTTAAGGGGGCCGGCCAGCAATTAAGGGGACCGGCCATCTGGAAAGATTAATTCACTGTTTTCTTTTGCATCTTGTGATCACTTTTACCTAGCCCCAACTACCATTTCTCCTTATGGACGAACTGGTATTAGAATCTTACTACAAAACCTCAACATTTAACCTAAACCAACCACACTTTCATATTATAAATTCCCTCCATAAAATCACCTCTCATTCCATCATCCTTCACCATCCAAAACCACCATGCTATCACCAAAATCCTCCATCTCTAAGACTCCAAGGAAGCAAAGACTTGTCATCATACCACCAAAACAACCTTTCATAGACTTAACCCAAGATGACACCAAAACTCCATCACCACCACCTAAAAGTTCATCCCCAAGTGCACCTAATGCACCATCAAAAACACCCTCTACCCATGGAGCTTCATCTTCCTCCATTCCATCCACTTCATCCATCAATGAGTACATCCACACTCACCTAACATCATCACCAAGAGCATCATCACCACCATCCACTCAAGAACCTTCATACACCCAACTTGCCATTTCCTTATCACCCATCACACCTCTTGATGCTCACTTCTCACCATCACCAACCCCACAATCATTCTTTCCTATACCTTGGGCATTGCTAGAAGCCCATGGTGACAAGTGTCTTTGTTGCATCCATAACCGGACTATAATCTTTGGTCTTAGAGATGAGATACACTACATGTTTTCATCACTTGAACACATGATTACCAACCTAACACCACCAACTCCTCCACCTCCTTTACCCACTACACCACCACCACCTCCATTTTCACCCAATTAAGCATATGCAATGCTTAAAAATAATTTTCAAAACCTTTTTGTGTGCAAGCCCAATGGAATATCATGTACTCCTAAGATGATTATGTAGTATCATTAGTTGTTTTGTTTCAATGTTTGCATGCCTTATGTTGTAATCTACTTGGTTGTGTATTTATACACAACACTTCTATTAAATGAATGCTCTTTTTTGCTTGCTTATTGTTGTTACATATACTTGTGCTTCTAACATTTTTCATGCAAGCGTTCCATAGCTCGTTTCCTTGGTGCCCCCAAACGAGGGGGAGTACACATCAAGGGGGAGTTCTCATACGACACTTTTTTACTTAAAACTTGTCGGTTAACCTTTTTGATTCTACAAAAAGGGGGAGAAATAGATGTAAACTCACTAAATACTTGTCTAAAAACTAACTTTTAGATTTAATGAGTTTAGATTTTGTAATCATCAAAAAGGGGGAGATTGTTGATATAAATAGTGCCTCAACACGTTATTAATATTTTTCGATATCTCTACGTTTTGATAATCACAAAATGTAAAATCATTAATTGGAAAATTATGACGTAAACAAGTATTTAGTTGTAAATATCTATTTCCACAACTCAAATCACTTAAGATATGAATGAACTAATGCTTAATGCATTATATGATCAAAGGAACATTTTCTTAATAACTAGATTTTTTATAAAACATCAAAAACATTTTATATATTTTTGAAAAACATTTTTGGTATTAAATAAAAATGTTTAATCTTTTATAAAAATATGAATTCAAATTTTTAACCAAAATCAGTTAAAATGTTCCAGAAAAACCTTCCCCACAAAAGGACAAATCTGGGCAACGGACACCTTGGGCGGCCCCTTTAATTTTACTAGGCGGCCCCCTTAAAATTAAGGGGACCGCCCCCCTATTTAAGGGGGCCGGCCACGCTCCAGTAGGTCTCCAGCTGTCCAGTTTTTCTCCTATAAATACTAGCCTTCTCCTGGATTTTTACTCACCTTTTGCACCCCAAACTTTATGTTTTAAATCTTGTAAATACTTTCAAAAATTCTTTGATCATATAATCTTAAGCTTTGGTTTCCAAGTGATCCAAGCTTCCTTCATTCAAGTGCAAAAGAAGAATACTTCTATCAATCAAGATTAGAAGTATTACAACTTAGTATCATCTTGTTACTTAAGTTGTTAGTTTAACAAAGTTTGTAAATCATTCATTCATTTGTGTGTAAGGTGTGTATAGTAGATTAGTGTTGTATGTAAGTAGTGAAGAAGTTGTATAAGTAGTTGTGGTATAGAAGTTGTGAAGACATAGTGTAGAAGTTGTGAAGCCGCGGAGTAGAAGTCGTGAACCCGTTGTGTAGAAGTTGAGAAGCGTAGTTGAAGTCGTGAAGTCCTAGTGTTGAAGTGTGAAGCGTAGCATAGAGGTTGTGTAGGGTCGTGTTGAAGCCTTGAAGTCTAGTCGTAAAGTCCTAGTGTTGAAGTCGTGAAGCCGTAGCATAGAGGTTATGTAGCGGTCGTGTTGAAGTCGTGAAGTCTTAGTCGTGAAGACATAGTGTTGAAGTCGTGAAGCCGTAGCATAGAGGTTGTGTAGCGGTCGTGTTGAAGTCGTGAAGAAGTCGTGAAGCAGTCGTGAAGCTGTTGTGAAGTAGTCGTGAATAAGTTGTGAAGAAGTTGTGTTGTGAAGTTGTGAGATTGGTTCTAGCTAAGATTAGAACTCGACATTTAGCTTTGTGTCGTTAAACCCGTGTAAGCCAAAGTTGTGTACGGTTTTCTCCGCCATAAGGGAGCTTATTGAAGTTGTGAAGAAAACTCTCGAGCTCGGTGCTCGGGGAGTGGAGTAGGGCAAGGAAGGTGTCCTTGTAGCCGAACCACTATAAATCTCTCGTGTCTCGGTTAGATCTTTCCATACCTTACTTATTTCTTTACTTGCATCGTCATTACTTTCATACACATAGGCTTATATAATTGCTAGTATTAATTAGAGGTTGACTTCACATAAAGATCAAATTGAAAATCTATTCAAGAAACCAAAACTTTTACAATCAATTTAAAAGAATACATATATAACTAATAATAAGATTTAAGTTTTATTTTTCATAACAAACTAGAATCTAAGTTTTTAAAAGTAAACAAAGGTTTTATGATAAATTAAAAAGACGTAAAACTATTCAACCCCCCCCCCTTCTAGTTTTCCACAAACCACATAGATGATTTTTGCAGTTTACTGTTTATTCTTAAGTCTTCAAGCAGTGTGATGAACATAAAAATAGTACATGTTTTGAGAATTTGAGGATCAAAGGATATTGTTTGCATTTAAATTATAAATTGAAGTGATGGTCATTTATCTTTTATTAACTTTGTAGTGTGTGTCGAATTTATGTAATAGAATAGTAGGAGAGGGCTTTGTGTTGGACTAAGATAATATGTACTATGTAAAGTTAAGAAATGTCCAACCAAACACAAAGCCCAGCCAATTCACAAAAAGCCCATGTGATAGCCATTAGGGCGTCACTCATGTGGCTATAAATAGCTCACTCTCACCTCATTCCAAGAGTGCCTCAAGTAGTGTATAGGTGAGAGTGTATGTTCTCTAAGTTAGTGTTTGTATTGCTTTTCTTTCAAGCTAATATACACGGTTTGATAATACATACGATCCACTCTTCTCATCTATATCTCTTCTTATATTGTCTTGAGTACCATTAGTATAGTATAGAATAGTGTATGATAAAGGTTGGTTCGTAGTTTTACAATTGGTATAATGAGCCAGGTTGTTATTGTTTCACTGATTTGTGTGGTTCGATATTTGTTTTAGGCTGCTTTTATCACATTTTTGGTCATCAGAATTTTTTTTCCGGTCATCGGAATTTTTTTTTCCGTTTCATTCGATAAACAGATCTATAACAAGTTTTTATGTATCCTATGGTCAAAACATTCACCTACTATCAGTTAACAGTCTATCATATATGCTTTGTTTGTGTTCTTTCTTGTCCAAATAGTAGTACTATATATCAACTGCTAATATTTATGTGAATGTCTTTGCACTATGAACGTGAATCTGTGGTCATTATTCTGGTCAAATCTGGGTAGCAAAAAGGTGGACAGAAATGTTGGTCGGAATTTTTGGTCCGAATCTCGCCGGATTTTTTGGTCAAAAAGTTCAAACCCCTTTTTATCGCAATTGCTTGTAAAGCAAATTGCGATAAACCCTCTTCTATTGAAATTCTTGTAAAGAAATTCGATAACCTATCGAAATTGTGAAAAGCTATCACCAATTCTGAAAAGCTATCGCAATTGTTGGAACTTTATCGCAATTAAGGTCAACGTTATCGGAAAAAAGTCAAACTTTATCGGTTTTGAAAAAAAGAAGAAGAAAGAATGAAGATGAAGCAGAATAGACCAGACCACAACCAAACATACCATGTACCAGACTCATTGACCTCAGCCATATAACATCATCAGTACAATAAAGAAATGCAAAGAAGCTGAATATCATCAGTCCACTTTCAAAACCATTATCACAGCCACGTCAAGAACACAAACTATAATCTAATCCTAGACCGAGACACAACCATAACCCTCACCATCACTCCCCAGCTCTCATCAATCATCTATAAGACTTGCATCAAACCTAAACAGTATATTAAATATAATCTCAGATCGGTTCAATTTTTCAATCTTTTAAAGATTTTTTTTAGTTGAACCTATATCATCATCGATCTACGTTTTTGAAGCTTCGCTTCAATTTAATATCCGAACCATTATAAAGAAAGAACAAAACCCACATGTTTTATCCTTCACTTTGGTTCGTTTATTGACCACAAACAAACCAATTATAATCACCTACCTGTCTTCTTGAAGTCGCGTCTGTGAAGTTCTGTTTTGATCTGAAGTAACACGATATCACTTGGTTTAAGTGTGTTCATCTTTAAAGAAATAGAAGGAAGATTACACGATTTGTTTGTGCAATACGGTTACGATTGGTGGAGATGTATCTGAGATTAGTTGATGACTGGGTTTAGATGATTAGAGAATGAAATGAAGATGGAGGCGTATTATTTTGATAAAAGAGAAATGGTTGCTGATGGGGGCGGAATATTTGATGAAAAGTGTGTTTTAGGGATAAGTGTGAGTGTTTTTTAGGGTTATAACTTTGATTGTGGGCTTCAAATTTAATTGGATTGGATCAATGATTTGCATTTGGACTGAAATGGTGGGCTGACAAAATTTGGATTATCAAACTATTGTATGTCAATTTTTTGGATACATAAGTATTGATAATATTTTTGGTTAAAGCGTGGTACTTTGGTATTAAAAATTTCACGAGGATACATAGTTCACGGCTAAAATTATTATGGTTAAGAAAAATGACTACGGGGTTCTTGCACGGTATTATTGATTTGATTTTGAAGTGACATTTCATGGGCATGTGTACTTATTTATCTCAAAGTCTAGAGGTTGGATGGATGCATGACTTTCAGAGATACTTGTTTGGGCACTCATGGGTGTAGTGATTAAGTTTGGTTTATCTAGTTTTCATAGGTCAAGGGGTGGATGGACGAAGACCTAGTTAACTATCACTTAAAGGAGATACGTTGTAGTACTCAATGTCACAAAAAGATGTGGATAATTCGAGAGAGGTTCATATACAGTTAAGGAAGGTTGGATGGGTATATGAAACGATCTATGCTTTAAGGAGTTACGTTGTAGTGCTCAGTATAAGTTCTTAGTCACACTATCGTACAAGATTAAGTCACATATCTAAGGGGTGGTTACTTCTTTTTCAAGTTGGTCATATCGGGTTGTCTCCATATGTGGTCATTTACTAGAAGCCGGTGAATTTAAAGGAGGTTCGTTTAAAGGTTGGTTTGAGAGAAGTATTGAGAGTATTTTGTCGACGTATTCTCACGAAAATATTCTTCGACGAGTTGTTATGGCATTAATATTGCATCAAGTAAAAGGTAATCAAAGGCATGTACATTAAAGTATGATGATTCCGATTACTCGCAACCATCAGGAGGGAGAAGTACGGCTTTTTACCAACTTGGATGCAAATACTTTGTGAGATATGTTGTTATGATGCTCCCGAACGACAACCATTGTGCTTCCTTTAGTATCTACAGTCTCCGCTGCGTGTTTGAAGACTAAAGAGTGTTGTCGATTCAGGATGGAGCAGAGAAAAGAAAACGGATCACTAGTTAGGAGGGAGTAATAACCTAACTAGAACATTACAGTTGAAGTTCAGAGCTACAAGTTTTAGTGCCGTAAGTGCCTAAGATCGTACGCCGACATCGTCGGAAGAGAGAACTTCAAGTCTGCCTCAGGATCTAGACTACAGAGACTCTGCGCTTCGACAAAAGTTTATTATTATTGTAATTTACTTTATTTATAGGTCTCAATGTAAACATTCACTTGTGACGACATCTTGGAGGGAGATTGTTAGACTCGCTTTTTTATAAAGATATCGTCACTTAAGTGAATTGGACTAGATTTATAATAAGTAGTACACGCAGGGGCTACTTATGTTTAATTGGCAAACTAGTGATGTAATAGGGCCTATAAATACCCCTCATGACTCTCCATGTGGGGTGTGGGAAAACTTTGTATCATTCATTGTTTCTTTAAGCTAATAGACTACAAGTATTTTCTCCACCCTCTCTCTACTTTCCCTCACTAAAAAGATGAAGATATTCATTTTCTTCAACCAACCAAGACCTCCTGAATCACATAAGTCTTGTACATTTACGGTCCTACAGATATGTATCTCAATTTAGTCCTAGGTAGTCTGCTAGAACATAAATGTTTACAGTTTCATGATTTGATATATTGTTTGGTTTGGTCTACTCCTTTGTGCCTAATAAAATCTGCATGATAAGGTGAAGTGGTGAAATTAAAGTCGCCTTGATATTTAGAAAGAAAAAAAACAACATCTATCAACACCATTATCTAGTTTATGTTGTATAGAAAGAAGAAGAAAAAAGAAAGAAAAAAAAAAAAAAAAAAAAAAAAAAAAACAGCCATCATCATCATCATCTTATTGGAAGCTTTTTGGTTGTATCTTATGTAATTTTTGTTAGTCTTTCATGTAAGTTGCAATGTGTGGTTGGTCAAGCTCTCATTATGTACTTCCGTGCTTTCCTTAACTTTGGTTGAAGTAAGACACTTATATTTATATATTTATGTTTTTGGCAAAAAAATAAAAATAAAATAAAAAAATATATATCTAAATAGGCCCAAGCCCGGTTTGTCGATTTAGGACATTTAAGGTTTTCACCATTATAAATAATGGTCAATAATAATGTTATAATTACGTGGTTTTATAATGTCTAACATTGTACCATGAGCAGGTTTGATGCCGAGACCTAATCGGCCGCTATAAACCGCTGTCTTTATGTCACCCCCATCATACCTTAACCGCCACCTATTATCCTTTTGTTATTTTTGGTGGACCACCGGAAGGAAAAAGAGATCCCAGCCAACACATCATTCCCAAATACTCTCAGCCGACACTTTTCTTTCAATTATTCAAAGACCACAAGGTATTCACTGATATACTATTCTTGTTCTTGACGATTGTGGAAGGATAATAAACAAAGTGAAGGTTAGGAGTTCCTTTTTTCCTCATGTCTAAACCACAAAAGAAACAAAAGTTATAAAGCTGCTCAACGACACATAATAAATAGGCCCAAGCCTGGTTTGCCGGTTTAAGGCATCTAGAGTTTTCATAATTATAAATAATGGTCAATAATAGTGTTATACCTATGGGGTTTTATAATGTCTAACATATCTATCAACACCGTTAGAGCCAGTTTAACAAAAACACTTTTCAAAAATGAAAAGCATATATATAAGCTAAATACAGATACATATATAACCATTTCATATATGAAATACAAACATAATCATAGATAATTATACAACATGATGTAACATCTCCATATTCGAAGTAAACTTCTAATACATAGAAGTACTACACTTTTATTTTGGCTTCGTTACAAGCATGATACACCACCCTTCGAAATACGTTACTAGACATCGATTAGACTTGCTATGCCATTGAAAGCCTTACCATGCGTTCTTTTATTTTCCAAAGTTGTCTTATGATCATCATTACGGAGATCAATTCCATTGTCATAACCGGTAAGACTTGGCCTCGGTTCAAAATCGCTATCGAAAGCCTTTTTAGCTTCTACACCAATTCCATTGTCATAACCAGTAACACTTGGCCTCGGTTCAAAATCGCTACCAAAAGCCTTTTTACCTTCTAGACCAATTCCATTGTCATAACCGGTAGCACTTGGCCTAGGTTCAAAATCACTACCAAACTTCTTTTTACCTTCTAGACCAATTCCGTTTTCATAACCGGTACCACTTGGCCTCGGTTTGAAATCACTACCAAAAGCCCTTTTACCTTCTAGACCAATTCCGTTATCATAACCGGTAGCACTTGGCCTGGGTTCAAAATCGCTACCAAAAGCCTTTTTAGCTTCGAGACCAATTCCATTGTCATAACCGGTAGCACTTGGCCTCGGTTCAAAATCACTACCAAACTTCTTTTTACCTTCTAGACCAATTCCATTGTCATAACCGGTAGCACTTGGCCTCGGTTCAAAATCACTACCAAACTTCTTTTTACCTTCTAGACCAATTGCATTATCATAACCGGTAACACTTGGCCTCGGTTCACGTTAGCAATCACTTTATGTTAAATATGAAGTGATGGTCATTTGGTTATTTAGATTTAATGTGTTATGTATAATATGTAATTTAGTTAGTGGGCTTGCCCTTCACCGCGCCACACGATTCTTTCGCGTTAGATTAGTTAGTGTCCAATGTATAAGCTTAATACACTTGCAAGCCCACTCAAAGTTATACATGAAAAAGCCCACCAAGCCATGTGTTGGCTGTGGCATGCGTATAAACACACACACACACCTCTTCACAGTAAAGTGTGCCTCATTATTTACATAAGAAAAAAGAGTGTGTGTGTGTGTAAAAGTCATCCTCTAGTCTTTGTATTATTTTCCTCTTTTGAATCTAATCATTCGACTAGCAAATATCCACATATACTCTTCTTGTTCTTAATATGCTTATGTGAGTGTCATCATCGTGATTGTGTTTGTATGATAAAGAAGGAAGTCGTGGTGTTACAAGTGGTATACATGAGCCTATCAACAAGGTAGAAGGTAAAGTTTGTGTTTGTTATATTCAGTGAGTATTTCTCTTTTGGTGAAAAAAAAACTGCATTTTATTGGTGTTCATACCTTGTTTGATCGAAACATGTTAAGGATGAATCACTTTTTGTGTTATTGAATATTTTAATTGTAATATCTTTGATATTATTGGTTAAAGAAGTGAAAAGTTGTAAGGAATATTGCAACTTGGTGAAAAGTGGTCAGAGATATCCCTTGAAATAAGGTATCATGTGGGTGTGTAAGGGAAAAAGTCAAAGAAGTTGGGAAAAGTGCAAATTATCGCTATTCAAAGAAATCAGCGCGATTTATCGCAATTGGGTCATTTATCGTAATTGAGGCTGAAAATCCTATTGCAATTCAGTTCCTATCGCACTTCAGTTTCTATCGCTATTGACATCTTATCACAATTGGACGCTGCAAGATCTTATCGCAATTCAGACTGAAAAATTATCGCATTTCATAATTATCGCAATTGGCCTGAGATCAGACTTATCGCGTTTCAGATTTATCGCAGTTCTGTCCGACATCTTGTATCAACTGCGATGTCGGACGATACTACTTCTACGATATCGGACAACAAAGGATTTTGATCAGTTTTCAGATTTGTCAGAATCAGTCCCTATACTTTGTAGCAGCCTTTGGAAACTTCCAGAATTGGCAGTTTTGGCCCTCGTACTTGTGTGAATTGAGTTCAAAGTTAAATAACTTTTAAGGATTTGATTCGAACGTAATTTCGTCAACTCAAAAGTGAACTCGGTATTTTAACTCTTGTATAAGAGTGTAAAATACTTCGACAAACGGATATCTACCCTCTTGTATAAGAGTGTTAGATTAACTTTTGTCGAAATTGTAAACTTTTGACTTTGTCTTAATTATACTCTAATCAAATTTAGTAACGTTATTTAATTTGTTTCATTTACATATCCTACAACATCAACGATCATCAACAACAAACCAAGTTTAACCTTTAACAACAACTACAACTACTTCTATTTTGTTGAAACGATCCTCAATCCACTTTATCATACATAATTTTAAAGATGACTACACAACAAGACATTCATGCCGCAGGTTCAGAAAACCGACCTCCAATGTTAGAAAAAGGTGGTTACCTTCCATGGACGAGTCGTATGCTTCGTTATATGAAATCAAAACCTAATGGACAAGGTAGACTCTTGGCTAACTCCGTTGAGAAAGGTCCATTCAAGCCTTGTAGGATGGAAATTACAGCTGAAGATCGAACCTCAGAACCTCCCGTTGAAGCAACTTACAAAATCCAAGAAGAAAAGGATTATACGGCAGATGATTGGAAGCAAATTGAAGCTGATAACTTGGCAATGCATCTAATCCAACTTGGGTTACCTCAAGATATATTTTGTACTGTAGACAGTTGTGAAACTGCTCATGCAATGTGGGAACGAGTCAAAAGACTTTGTTATGGTACAGATATTGGTAAACAAGAATTGGAAAACAAGCTTCTGACTGAATGGGAGAAGTTCACATCTACACCAGCTGAACAGATTGAATCTTACTACACACGGTTTTGTACTCTAATGAATGAGTTGATCAGAAACAATTTGGCACCTAAACCAATTGTTCAAAATATCAAGTTCATCAACAACCTTCCTGAAGAATGGGGACGATATGTTACTATTGTCAACCAGACACAAAACCTTCACAAGATGAACTATGATTAGCTTTATGACTTCCTAAAACAAAACCAAGCAGAGGCAAATGAAGTCAGACAAGAGAAACAAGCAAAACAACAAGATCCTCTTGCACTCATAGTCCAAACACCTACACATGCAACAGTTAATGCACAACCTTCATCATCATCTTCATACCAACAAGTCATGCAACAACAATACAATCCTCAAACACCGTTCTACCCACAACAACAACATGTAATCCCACAACAACAATACCCGCAACACCCAGATCAACATGATCAGGATGAGTCAACTGATGCTTTGACTCAAGCTTTTGCCTACCTATCAAAAGCATTCCAAGGACGCTACTCCACACCCACCAACAACAATCAATGAATCTCATCGAATACTCGCAACAAGCAGATTGCACAGCCGAGTTTTAACATGGGTCAGCAAGGACAGATGGTTGAGGGATATGGGAATCAGCAGGGATATGCTCCAAGATATCAGATGGGTAATCAGAATGCAGGGCAGTATGTTGGTAATCAGATGGGTCAGTTTGCAGGGAATCAGATGGGTACAGCTGTTGGTAATCAAAGGGTACAGAATGCTGGGAATCAGTTTGGGAATGTTGCTGCTCAGGGAGCTGGGAACAAGAATCAGGGTAATGTGATGAAGTGCTTCAATTGTCAGGGTATTGGTCATATGGCTAGGAACTGTCCAGACAAGCCGAATAAGAGGGATCCAGCTTACTTGCAGAAAGCATTAATGTTGGCAAACAAGGAAACGGCTGGGCTTCAGTTGAGTGCAGAAGAGAATGACTTCATGGCTATTATGGATGCTTCAGAAGATCTTGAAGACATCGATGCAAACTGCATTTTTATGGCTAATCTTCAGGAGGCAAAGTACGACACAGACTCAGAAGCACCTCCTGCTTTTGACACTAATGCGGTTTCTGAGGTACAACCATATGCTACATGTCACAATAATGAAATGTTTGATATGTCACCTCAAAATGATCAGCATCCTGAGACTCCAAATCTCATTTACGATACATATATGGACGAACCAAGTTGTAGTAATACTAATTCGGTAACTCCAGATATGGATCCTAATGAAGAATTCGAGTCACAGCATACTGATAATGATGAGGAAACACGTGCTATGTTTGAATCATTATTGCATAATTGTAGTATTGAAATTGAGAAAGTTAAAATGGTCAATCGCGAGGTTAAGGCCGCGAATGAAAAATTGACCGCTGAGCTTGAGAGTTATAAGGTGAATGCACAAGCTTTTGATTTTCATAACGATCGACAGACTGAACTTGAAAATAGTTTAAGAGATTCTGTTTTAAGAGAACAACATTTGCAAATCAAATTTGACACTTTTGATGTTAATTTGAACAACAAAATAAAATCCTTAAACACAGAAATTTCTGAACTAACCAACCAGCTTTCAAAACAAAAATCAACTTATTCCAATCTTGAAAAAGAAAAGAAGGAGTTGAATGAAAGGTTTTCAAAACGTGAAAAGGATCTTCTTAAAGAGATCAGTGAAAAAAAGGAAACCATTGCAAAGTTGGATGATTTGCTTGTAAAAACGGGTCATTATGCACAAACAGTTAATTTGTTAATAAACGATCCAAACCCGATTTTACATACATTAAAAAAGGTGGCTATCGGTTATGAAAACTCTTATATTCTCAAGAAAGCTCAAAAGGAACAGAATATGCTTTTTAATGGTAATTTAATAAATGCTATCCATGACCCTCCTTCGGGTAGTGATTCTAGGGAAACGATTGAGCTGTCTGAAAAGAGTAGAATGAAAATGCGACAATTGAACAGAGAAATAAAACCCATTGACTATAATGAAGTTAACAGACTTTCTGGGGTTCATCTTGTTCAAAAGGAGTCACCTCTGTTTTTTGAAAAACCAGTGGTTTTCACAAGACAAAAAGCTGTCTCAATTCATCTGTCTAACATTCAATAAATGGCATCTAAAAACACTTTTGATACAAGTGCAGCTAGACTATATTTGGTGGATCTTAAACAGAGAATTGAAACACTTCAAAGTATTGTGGCTTCCAAAACAAACAGTCAAAAATTTGAATGGTTTTCAGGTGTTCAGGATGAAATTAAAGAGATTTTTGAATCGAAAATTAATCCACACATTTCTGCAATCTATGCGGTTGTTCAAAATGTGGAAAATAATCTTTTGAAAGAGTCAGCAGCATTTGTTAAGGACCACAAATCCTTAGTGAATGAAGCCAATGAATACTTGGAACACATAAAAGTTTTGGAACAACAAAATAACTCTCTCTCTTTTTCGAAGCTCTATCGACTGATATCATGTCCATTATTTTCCAAACATATTCTGTTGAGGATGATGAAACACTTCGAGCTGAGACTTCTAAAATTGTTGAAAAATATGAAAAGGCGCTTTTGAAACTTGAAAAACAAAATTGCACATATTTTAAACAACTTGATACGAAAAGGGAAGAATGCAAGTATGACAAACTGTCGTATGAGCGTTCTTACAAACAGTTGAAAGAACAAATTGATATTTTGAAGTCTCAGCTTGAATGTCAAAAAGGGAAGGGTGAGGAAACTACGGGTATTGCACCATCAACCCCCTTGCCTAGTGAGAAACAAAAAGAGAAAGCTGTTATCAAGAACACTAATGTAATAGCACCTGGACTTTATAGGATTAGTCCCACTACTGCGTCTGCCTCTACATCTAAAACATATAGGGCGATAGACAAAAGTAAGAAAGATACTCCAAATGAATCTAAGAATGCTAATACAACATCAAAGGACAACAACAAAAATTCTGATGAGTGTGCCTTACCTTCTACAGGAATAGAAAGCAACTCTAGGAGCAAAAGACAGTCTAGGAGCAATAACAAGAAACCTAGTGTCTCGCCTATTTCTGAGAGTGCAAGCAAGAAAGTAGAAGAACACCCTAGGAATTTACCGCTTTCCAAGAAGAAACATGTATCATCTAGTTGTTATGATAAGACTCCTGTTTCTAATGCATGTAATGATTCTGATTGTTTAATGCAAAAGAAATCTTTGTCTGTAAATGCTTGTGATGATAATGTTTCTAATGATGTGAAAAAGAATGATATGCCTGAACAGAAAAAGGTTCCTTTAGTAACTAAGGCTAAGTCTAGATATATTCGAAGACTTATTGCAAAAGCTAGGAAAACAACTAGCAGCCTATTACCTAAGGATCACATTAAGTTTTGTGAATGGAAACCAACGGGTAGAATGTTTGCACCTAAGAATGGCTCAGTAGAAATAGTTCCCAATGCATCAACGGAAACCATCTCTAAGTGTGATTCACCTGTTACATCTAACCCCTTGGAACCAAATGTTACACGGTTTCCATATACAAATTCTTCTGTTCTTCTCAGGACAATGAAATCTGTCTTTGGATCGTCGACTCGGGTTGCTCCAAGCACATGACCGGGAATCTGAAGCTGCTGATCAATATTGTGTGGCAGTTCATGGGGACTGTACGGTTTGGGAATGATCATGTTGCAGCTATTCTGGGTATGGTGATCTTCGTTTTGGGAATTATTTGATCACTCGGGTTTACTATGTTGAAGGGTTGGGACATAATCTGTTCTCTGTTGGGCAGTTTTGTGATGCTGATTTAGAGGTTGCTTTTAGGAGAAACACTTGTTTTGTCAGGAATTTGGTGGGGAATGATCTCTTAGTTGGGGGTCGTGGCACCAATATCTATGCAATTGACATAAACCAAATGGCCTCTTCATCTCCTATTTGTCTCATGACCAGGGCAGGCGAAACAAAATCCTGGTTGTGGCATAGACGTTTGTCCCATCTGAACTTTGACACGATCAACAAGCTTGCCAAAGACGACATCGTCTCCGGTCTTCCTAAATTTAAATACACCAAAGAACACCTATGTCCATCATGTGACCAAGGAAAGAGCAAAAGAGCAACATATAAACCTAAACCCGTACCTAGTTCGGTTGATAGGTTGCATCTGTTGCACATGGACTTATGTGGCCCGATGAGAGTTCAAAGCATAAATGGGAAGAAGTATATTCTTGTAATTGTTGACGACTATTCAAGATATACATGGGTAAAGTTTTTGAGATCAAAAGATGAAGCACCAAGCACCATCATCACCTTTCTGAAGCGGATTAAAGTTCTACTTCAAGCTCCAGTTAGGATAGTACGAACGGATAATGGCACGGAATTTGTCAATCAGGAGTTAAGAACATTCTATGAAGAAACTGGTATTACTCACCAGACATCAGCTGTTCGAACTCCACAGCAGAATGGGGTAGTTGAAAGAAGGAATCGAACCCTTGTAGAAGCTGCTCGCACTATGCTAATTTATTCCAGTGCTCCGTTATTTTTATGGGTTGATGCTGTTTCTACTGCTTGTTTTACTCAAAACCGATCCCTAATCCATCCAAGATTCAATAAAACCCCATACGAACTTGTTAACAACCGAAAACCGGATATTTCTTATCTTCATGTATTTGGCGCTTTATGCTATCCAACAAATGACAGGGAAGATCTGGGAAAGTTGAAGGCTAAGGGTGATATTGGAATTTTTATTGGGTATTCTGAAAACTCGAGGGCATTCAGGGTGTATAACAGGAGAACGAAAAAGATCATGGAGACGATGAATGTGAAGTTTAATGAAATTTCACAAATGGCTTCTGAGAGACTCGCTCTAGAACCCGCGCTTAACTCGATAACTTCCGGACATATCAGTTCGGGACTCGCACCTCAAGGAGCTCAATCAATTCATGACGAACAACCCTCAACTCAAGAACTGGATAATTTCTTCGAGTTCATGTACGATGAATACTATGGTGGTGCTTCGAAAATTGCATCTAACCAACATTCCGCTGCATCCACTCAACATCAACCACCACCACCTAATCCAGATGCATCCACAACATTCGAAGCTGGCGCACCAACTCCCTCAACATTAACATCATCTACATTTACTCCAGCAACTCCATTCATTGAAATTGTTCTACCAAGAATTGATGAGCAAGAACAAAATAATGCTGTGTTAGACGAAGAAGTCTTTGAAAACCCGTTTGGAACGGAATCTGGTGAATCATCTTCCAGATTACATGAACCGACTAACACACATTTGTTTAGTCCAAGGTACCCTTCAACACTACAGTGGACAAAAGACCAACCGATTGACCAGGTTATTGGTGAACCCTCAAGACCAATTCAGACGAGAAAACAACTTCATACTGATTGCGACATGTGCATCTATGTCTGCTCAGTCAGTCTCATAGAACCTAAGAACATTCGGGAAGCAATGGCAGATAATGCCTGGATTGAAGCGATGCAGGAAGAACTTCTTCAATTTCAAATCCATGACACCTGGGATTTAGTTCCAAGACCAATTGACAAACTAGTCATTGATCTTAAGTGGTTATGGAAAAACAAAAAGGATGAAGAAATGACTGTGATTCGCAACAAAGCTCGTCTGGTGGCAAAGGGATACAGACAAGAAGAAGGGATAGATTTTGAAGAGTCATTCGCACCAGTTACAAGGCTTGAAGCAGTCAGGATTTTCTTAGCTTATGCCGCTCACAAGAACATCACAGTTTATCAGATGGACATCAAGACCGCTTTCTTGAATGGAACTCTGAAAGAAGAAGTGTATGTGAGTCAACCAGACGGTTTCGTTGACAAAGATCATCCGGAATACGTCTACAAGCTAAAGAAGGCAATCTATGGTTTGAAACAAGCCCCACGGGCGTGGTATGACGAGTTATCATCTTTCTTGCTGTCAAATAATTTCACCAAAGGAACAATTGATCCAACCTTGTTTACAAGAAAATACAAAAATGACATTTTGATTGTTCAGATTTATGTGGACGACATAATATTTGGGTCCACTAATCCGACACATTCAAAACATTTTGAAAATCTCATGAAAAGCAAATTCGAAATGTCCATGATGGGTGAATTAAAATTCTTTTTAGGCTTACAAATTCATCAATCCCCACGTGGTATTTTTCTTAATCAGGCTAAATACACAATTGAGATTTTGAAAAAACATGGAATGGACAATTGTGACTCTGTTGGTACTCCAATGGTCACTTCACCAAAAATTGGCGCTGACCTATATGGGAAACCCATGGATCCGAAGAAATATCGGAGCATGATTGGTTCTCTCATGTACCTAACTGCAAGCCGACCAGATATTCATTTTGCTGTTTGCTTACTTGCACGGTTTCAGGCAAGGCCTACCGAACTTCACCTCCAAGAGGTTAAACGGATCTTTCGATACCTTCGAAGAACCATTAACATGGGTCTTTGGTATCCGAAGGATTCGGAGTTTACACTAATAGCATTTTCAGATGCAGATCATGCTGGATGCCAAGTAACAGCGAAAAGTACATCAGGCGGAGCGCAATTTTTGGGAGAAATGATAGTAGGCTGGTCATCAAGAAAACAAGATTGCACTGCTTTATCAACAGCAGAGGCCGAGTATGTGTCTCTATCTGCGTGTTGTGCTCAAGTCCTTTGGATGAGAACACAACTCACAGATTATGGTTTCTCTTTCAACCGCATACCTTTGTATTGCGATTCAAAAAGTGCCATAGCCATCTCGTGCAACCCAGTGCAACACTCGAAGACCAAGCATACTAGAGTCCGCTACCACTTCATAAAAGAGCACGTTGAAGAGGGTAATGTTGAATTGTTTTTCGTGAAGACTGAATACCAGCTCGCCGATCTATTTACTAAGGCCCTCCCAAAAGAGCGGTTTGAAAACTTAGTTCGTCGAATTGGCATGCGAAGCCTAACTCCCGAAGAGTTAGAAAGTTTTCTCGAATCTTATTGATTTATATCAAAAAGCTTCGCATGTAAATATTTTGGTAAACATTTGTTTGTAAATATTTATGTATATATTTTTGGTAAATATATACATACTTTTTCAAAAACAAAATATAAAAATAGAAAATCTCAAAAAGCCATAAAAATATAAAACATTAAAATCCAAAAATATTCTTCTCACGACATGTCTCTCGTCTAATCAATATTCTGTACGTATCTAGATATGTCATTCAACAATGATACGGACATGTACAGATGCTTGAGCGAGAGTTATTTTTTATGTTTTTCTAAAACATGTCGTTTCTCAAAATTTCTTCATTACGGCTTTCGTGCATTTCAGTACGGAACCCGAGCTACATTGAATGACTTCTGATTATTTCCGATCAGAACTCGCAATGTTAATGGCGAAAAGCTAAAACCCGTGAGCACTTAATCAAAATTGTTTCAATAGATTTTTCAAAGTCTTTTTATAAATTTTGTGCTCACAACAACTCCCTCTTAGACCTCTAAATGATTTTAAACTCAAAAGTTTAACCATTTGCTCTGATTAAGGGGGAGTATAAAAAGAAAAATGTTTCATTTTTCATGATAAAATCAGTCCGTCTCTCCACAAAAAGTTTCATTTTAATCAACTGTTTTCAAAAATACCACTTCATGCTATTTTTGAGGGGGAGATTAGGTGTTTATTAAATATGGGGGAGAGGACGTGATTAAAATGTGATCTAAAAGAAGTTTTATCGTTTGAATCTCAAAACGAGGTATTCAAAAAGACTCAGCATGAACCCTCGAATTGACGAAACTAAATGTCCGTTCTCGAAAAGACATGTCCTGGACGGGTAATAATTTCAAGCTGGTTTACCAGTGATGCAAGCGTGTCTCGCAAAGGACTTGTCTGAGTAGAATGTACCAATTCGAGAGATGATCTTTGAATATGACCAGGACGGGTAATAATTTCAAACTAGTCTAACTAGTGATGTAAGCGTGTCTCGCGAAGGTCATGTTCATTGAAAATCAATCATTTCAAATGTGCGAACTCTACCCAACATGTGCAATTTATTTCAAAAATGCATGAGCACATGTAAAGGGGGAGTGTTTCATAAATGTAAAACTCTCGATGTGTTAACAAAATGTGTTTTCTCATAAACACGTTGAGAGATTTTCACAAGGTTTAATGGCATGTGACAAATAATCTAGGATAATCATGGAGTAATAAGGTGATTATGGTTAGGTTATGTCCAATGATCCGCCAGAACCGGAGGGATCTACCCAAGGACTATTCCAATAGTTTAGCATTAGAAGTCCTTAGGATAGATTGGAAAAAGGAGTATAATGAGAAAGGAGAAAGAAGGGGTTGAAGAATGAAAAAGAAAAGTTTTTGTAAGGGTGAAAAGAAATAGCCCTCCATGAAAACTTAGGTCAGAAACCGGGTCAATACATTTGCTATAGGTACTCACTAAGGTGATACTGATATTGAAGACAAGACGTCATGGACCCAGTGACGCATTTGCACCACCCCTCCTATCCACTCAGATATCTTTTAAAAGATATTTGTTTCATTTCTCACGGAGAACACTGCATAATCTATCGACCTCTCACTCCGAGAAGCGTTGATATTGAAAAGGTGGCACTCTGCTCCATGCCTCTGACGACTAAAATCAAAACGCACATAATTGAGTCTAGAGACATGAGATTCATCAAAAGATCTCTTAGGAACACTTCCTATGCAATACACTTGTGTTCACTCTAAAGGATACAAGTTGTATGAGTCTGAATGAGATCTAAGGATCTTGCCTCACGACATGATGGCCAAAGGACGATTTATTGATAACTGTTTTATGCAGGTACCGACGGAAGTCCATCCTCCATCATCATCTGATGTGACGACGCATCTAGACTGAAGATGTAGATCAAGGCAAGAAAGACCAAAAGACAATTCCTTGAAGATCACAGTGCACGAAGGAACATTGAATGCATAATATTATACAGTGACACACGAAGTTCAAGATGTCAAATGCAAAAGACCAATCACGGGAGCATCATTGAAATGACCATCCCTTAGGGGGAGATTGTTAGTAATCACTTTATGTTAAATATGAAGTGATGGTCATTTGGCTATTTAGATTTAATGTGTTATGTATAATATGTAATTTAGTTAGTGGGCTTGTAGTATTAGATTAGTTAGTGTCCAATGTATAAGCTTAATACACTTGCAAGCCCACTCAAAGTTATACATGAAAAAGCCCACCAAGCCATGTGTTGGCTGTGGCATGCGTATAAACACACACACACACACACCTCTTCACAGTAAAGTGTGCCTCATTATTTACATAAGAAAAAAGAGTGTGTGTGTGTGTAAAAGTCATCCTCTAGTCTTTGTATTATTTTCCTCTTTTGAATCTAATCATTCAACTAGCAAATATCCACATATACTCTTCTTGTTCTTAATATGCTTATGTGAGTGTCATCATCGTGATTGTGTTTGTATGATAAAGAAGGAAGTCGTGGTGTTACAGTTCAAAATCACTACCAAAAGCCTTTTTAGCTTCTAGACCAATTCCATTGTCATAACCGGTAGCACTTGGCCTCGGTTCAAAATCACTACCAAACTTCTTTTTACCTTCTAGACCAATTTCATTGTCATAACCGGTAGCACTTGGCCTCGGTTCAAATTCACTAGCAAAAGATTTCTTACCTTTTTGACTTGTTGTATCATCATAAGCTGGAACATTTGGCAATGGTTCAGATTCTTTGATGAAGGAATTTAGGTGGTTTTTTCCCTCCGCCAACGTATGACAATGAGTTTCCTTGGCTGGTATAGGTGACACCGAAATTCCCCATTGAACAAGTGAGCCATGTCGTCCTCCTGCATCAGGCCTTGCGTCTATGACTATCGTGATCTAGCAACATAAAAAAAAAAAAAAAAAAAAAAAAAAAAAAAATCATAAGGATAACCAAATTTCCCCAAGAAAAATATTACAACCAAAATGTTGCCACCAGGCCAAAAACTCATTTATCAATAGGCCTTTGGCTTAGTGGTATTTGTGAGGTGGTTATGTCCTCAACCAATAAGTTGTGGGTTCAAGTCCCATTAAAAGCGAGAGTGAGATAGTTGTAATCGTGTGACAATGTATATATTACAGTTGCGTGTGTGAATTTTCATTTAGAGAAAAAGAAAAAAAAAAACTCATTTTTTTCGTAAATACGAAAAAGATGGAATAACATAAAAATATTAGTAATTTCATATATGTGTGCATGTGTATGTATAGGCACATGTATATACATGTATATGGTGTGTGCGTTAAGTTTACATTCAATGAAATATGTTTTTGTGGTTTACCATAAGTGAAAAGAGAGCCAAGAAAGAAAGTGAAGACTTCATCCCTTTTATATTTGAGTGACTTTTAAGAGTTCTGATGTGTGTAAGTGATAGACATGGTGCTATTTATAGCAAGAGGTTGATGCATTGTTTTCCTTAAATATTGGAATAGATAATTAAAGTACTCCATCAGTCTCACCAAATAATGTCCATATAAACTAATTATTTCTATATTTATACATATTTAATGATTATAATTATGATTTGTTATGTTATACATTTTATAAAATGCTTGAAGTTAATTAAATGTTGAATTTTTTGAATTTTCATTTATGGTAAGCTTAAGGTTAGCAAAACCCTATATTTATTTATTAATCTCACAAAAACTTTCCTATTTCAATAAATAAAATTAATGATACATTATTTTTCATGTTTTAGATTTGACATATCATAAAATCTGCATTTAGCGTATCAGTAACAGTGCATGAAATTGACATGTTTCTAATTAAAGTCTTCAATGATTGCCACATATCATCAATCATATCATGGATTATATTTTTCTATGAGGTGAGATCGATGCAAAACAAGTATCACTTAAAAAACAAATAAATCAATCTCAACCATCCATCCACCTTTCATCTAATGGCTAAGATCAAATCAAAAAATAAAAAAGGGAGGGCAAAATTGACATTTTAGCTCATTTAATATAAAAACCCACTTTCCACATTTTTTTTTAAAACAACATATCTTGCAAACGGTAAATTTTCAAGCTACGAAAAATACACCATCGCGACGAGAAAAAAATTATCTTTCTATAGATATGCATTGTTATATACTTTCGACGAACTTTTTTTTCAAAATTCCGTCCAGAAAAATCCCACAGGATTCGTAAAAAATCCCATGGGATTCGTAAAAAGACGATTTTTTTTTTTTCAAAATTTCCGTCCAAACAAATCCTACGGGATTCGTAAAAATCCCATGGGATTCGTAAAAAGACGATTTTTTTTTTCAAAATTTCCGTCCAGAAAAATCCCATGGGATTCGTAAAGAAATCCCACATGATTCGTAAAAAGATTATTTTTTTTTTCAAAATTTTCGTCCAGAAATATCCCATGGGATTCGTAAAAATACGAATTTTTTTTTCTTCAAAATTTTCGTCCAGAAAAATCCCACGGGATTCGTAAAGAAATCCCACAGGATTCGTAAAAAGATTATTTTTTTTTTCAAAATTTTAGTCCAGAAATATCCCATGGGATTCGTAAAAATACGAATTTTTTTTCCTTCAAAATTTCCGTCCAGAAAAATCCCACTGGATTCGTAAAAAGACGATAAATCACAAAGGATTCAGTATGAATCCCATGGGATTCTTTGGTGCATCCCATGGGATTCATTGTGAATCCCATGGGATTCTTTGGTGCATCCCATGGGATTCTGTATGAATCCCATTGGATTCTTTGGTGCATCCGATGAGATTATGTATGAAATCACAAGGGAATATTTTTTTATGAATTTGAAGTGACAATTACATTAATCCAATCATCTCACATTACATTACTATCGAGGAAGCCAAACTTATACCCAATAAATATCTCTAAACAATGAAAAACATTAGAAAAAAGAAATCAATGACCATCAAATAGTCTTTCCTCTAGTTGTAAAAAAGTTGAAATAAACTTCTAGCTTTAGCTTTAGAGAGGGAGAGAGCCATTTGATGTAAGGCAAAGAACACGAAGAACTGTTGACCAAATCTAAGCCATAAAAAGTGTTAGATGTTGAATGCTAAACAATTCAAAACCTCCCTAATCCACCACGCCCAACACCCTCCTGAAGATGAAGAAGAAGATGCTACTGTTAAAGAAGTTCATGGTAAATCTTTTCAGAATCTAATTTTTTTGTTTAATGATTTAAGAGAAGTGTAAATCCCATGGGATTCATACTGAATCCTATGGGATTCTGTATGAATCTCATTTGATTCATTATTAATCATTTGATTCAATATTAATGAATGAATCCTACGGGATTAATAAATGAATCCTATGGGATTCATCAATGTGAATTTATAAATGTATCACAAGGAATTTATAAAGAATCCCATGGGATTCTGTGTGAATCCCATGGGATTCTGTACAGGATAAATTTATAAATGTATCACAAGGAACTTATAAAGAATCCCATGGGATTCTGTGTGAATCCCATGGGATTCTATGTGAATCCCATGGGATTCTGTACAGGATAAATTTATAAATGTATCACAAGGAATTTATAAAGAATCCCATGGGATTCTGTACAAGATAAATTTATAAATGTATCACAAGGAACTTATAAAGAATCCCATGGGATTCTGTGTGAATCCCATGGGATTCAGGACAAATTTTAATAATTTAATTGTTGTGTTTTTAGTTATCTTAATCCCTTGATATTCATAACTAATCCCATGGGATTCTGTATGAATCCTTGGGATTCTTGCTGAATCCCATGGGATTCTTGGGATTAGTTATGAATATATGGTTTTCATGATGAATTTTAAATCTTTAATTCTTTTGTTTTTTGTTTAAAAAAGGTGGTGCGTACTATAGAAGATGGGTCGGTGGTATGCACTTGTAGACATTTTGCCCTATTTGGTTTTCTATGCCGACACATATTCTGTGTATTCAAGAACCGTGATATTAACGTCATTCCAGAACAGTATATTTTGAAGCGTTGGACAAGGGATATAATACCGCCTGAATTGAGAAGGAAAAGAAACAGATATGGGGAAAAAATGTAGAAGTTGAAAGATTTACAAAAGAAGCAACTTATGTGGTGGACGAATGTTAATTCAGGTTAGGCGATAATGTAGAGAAGATGGGGGATT
This sequence comes from Artemisia tridentata subsp. tridentata, assembly GCA_021014915.2. NCBI lineage: Eukaryota > Viridiplantae > Streptophyta > Magnoliopsida > Asterales > Asteraceae > Artemisia > Artemisia tridentata. Next base: position 429,473,068 of record CP139507.1, on the reverse strand, counting down.
TTGTAGAAAAGTTGAAGAAATTGAAAACAGAAGTGGAGGCTGAGGTGCCAAATCATCCTTCTAGAGAAACACGAGATGTGATTGGAGAACATTATTCCATTTCTAAACCTGACGAACAAAATGTTAACAATCCAACAAAGGTAGGCAACAAAGGGAATATTACCGAAAAGGAACGCAATAAAAGGCGAAAGAGTGAGAAAGAAAAAGCCCTTGCAGTTAAAAAGAAACAACAGAAGGTTAAAAAGAAACAAGAGAAGGTTTGTGGCTATTGTGGAGTGAAGACCAACTTGCACACAAAAACAACTTGTCCGGATAACCCAAAGGCGCGAAAGCCGAAACCAATAGTTTCTTGAACAAACTTTTTATATTCTGGTTTTATGTTAGTTCTTTTTTCTTCTTTACTTGAATATTTAGATTATTTGGAAAGAAAATTCTGGTTTTGTTAGTTATTTTTCTTCTTTAATTGAATATGTCTTGTTTTACTTATCTTATAATCCATATTCATTATGAATCCCATGGATTCATTGATGAATCCCATGGGATTCATTGATCATTCCCATGGGATTCTATATAAAATAACAAAGATAACTTCAACCATTCACATGAAATTAGTTTTTATGTGATCTTATTTTCCATTGCATAATCATTTAGCTAGCTTAATCTTAGCTTTAAAGAACTAGGTTAGCTTATTTTTTTAAAATCAAGCCAAAAAAGTCTTAACTTCTGCTTATTTCGTTATATTAGCTTCTTATTTAAACCTCAACCATTCACATATTCTCTTCTACCATACACATGTTTTCAAATAGCTTCTTTAAACTTCAACCATTCACATACTCTTCTACCATACACATGTTTTCAAAAGATTAACTGGACAAACAGTCTACCATCAAGAATCCCGTGGGATTATGAATGAATCTCATGGGATTCACATAAATGTTATACCATTCACAAGATTTCAAAAAGACTACCGTTACACATGTTCTCGTGTACCATACCATTAACAAGTTTTCAAAAGACAATTGTTCTACAATTCAAAAAAGACATAACTTCTTCAATGATTAGTTGCGCTCACGTGAATCCCTATTCTTACGAGCTTCAACAATTATAGACATCTTTTCTTCAGGAGGAAGTTTTCCTTCTCACTCTCCTTCTCCTTCTCACTCTCCTTCTCCGTCTCAGTCTCCGTCTCAGTCTCCTTCTCCTTCTCCGTCTCCGTCTCGTCTCCGTCTCCGTCTTTCCGTCTCCGTCTTCGTCTCCGTTCCGTCTCCGTCTCCGCTCGTCCGTCTCAGGCTCCCCTAATCACTTTCAACAGATGTAGACACATTTTTACTATGCTTGCGACTCCAACAAACACCATGCCTCTTGATAATGTAACCTAGCGACTTAAGGTGTCGGTATACCTCAAATGATTCCTAAGATGACCCACCTACGCCTCCTGCAACTTTCTTATAAATATCTTCTAGTCGAATGCACCTATTTTCATTGTCAAACAGATGCAATTCCCCGATCTCTTCCAAAAATCTACACATAGCCACACAAAACAAACCAAAAATGACTCTAGCTGAAATACAATAATATAATTTGCATATCAGCCTACGTAAAAAGACAATAAACAAAGCAACAAATAAGGCTTATGACTTTACCCGGACAGACTTTACCCAAACACCCCTAAGTCAGCTTACACTTATGCATAAAAACACAAGCAAAAATCTAGCCTAGTAAAAATCTCACGGACACCATAAATGCAAAAGTTATAATTTTAAATCCACCAAGAATAATAAATTAGAGATAATCAATTACAATAACAACTTATATCAATAGAAATCCATAACCAATTGTTACTCTGCTTATGAAACACAATCGGGAAATACGCATTCTTCATCCTCCTACTAGTACCATTAATGTTACAATAATTGCTCAAGTCAAGAAACAAATTTCAATTAAATTCACAACTACCTAAAAAGAAACACCATTAAATTTAAGCGCAAAGATTAAAACTTTGAGACTACTTACACCATTAACAATCTTGTTAATCATCTTCTTCTTCTGCATCATCTTCTTTTTAAGTTGGGTAGAAACAGATGATTGGGGAATTAATAAGACCACCACCACTAGTAATGCCAAAAAAATTGTTTAATTGCCACTCGGTTTGAACATCACTATGCATCACAATGTCTGACAAGAATGAAAGGGGAAACCACCGCTTCTAACATCGGCTTTTGACCATCACTGGTTTTCATGATTATTGAGAGAGAAAATGGGGAAACGGTTTGGTGAAAATGAGTGAATGAGAGTGAATGAGGGTGTGTGAGTAAAAGAGAACGTGTACTTAATTTACAAAATTACCCCTCCACTTAATTTAAAATGAAAGAATGATAGATCTCAGCCATCGGATGATATAAGAATGAAGGGTCAGGATCATATAATTTGATCTTTAGCTAAATGTTGTTCTGCATTGAACTTTTGTCATTTTTCTATATGTGAACACTTTTCGTGTGACGGAGGGAGTATAAAATAACAATCGAAGCTACACAACTGTTTGAACTTTGATCGAGTTATTTATTCAATTGGCAATTTAGCAACACCCCTAAGTATATATCGAGTTTCGTTTATACCAATGCTATGGCAGATAAAGTGATTTTTTTTTTTTTTTTTTTTTTTTTTTGGTAAAAATGTGAAAATATATTAGCTCAATACCAAGGTAGATGAAAAGCATCCAAATCAATGCTAAAGACAATACCAGAGCAGCTGAACTTAGAGCTAGAACAATCAAACAGACAACATACAGAACATGAAACTCATACAAACAGCACTACAAGGACAACAACAATGTCCAATCCTCCAAATCACTACTACATTCATTTTTGAAGTTCTAGTGATTAACTCAGATACATCTTTCTCATATGGGGCATTCAGTCTTCTATTTTGCTTCCCATCTTTCCTTGTAGTATTCAAACATTCTTCTTAGCCATAGCTTTGATTCTTCAACATTAGGAATCCTCTTATCATCCACAAACTTATCAACAAATTCCATCTCCTTCTCCCATTGTATAATTATATATTTATATCAGGAACTTTTATTCTATTATCTTTCTTCAAAACCTCTTTTTCTTTGACATTATTCTCTACCATTCTTGATGACATCCCATTCTTTTCACTACATACATCTTTCACTGTTGTTCCATTAGTAACTCCATTTTAGCTTTTTGGTTTTGTAAAGCAGGAATGGCAGGGAATTGTTACAATCGACTACCTTCTTCTTCACACAAACACAAATACAATGATGCTCACAAACATATACATTAAGAACAAGAGATGTAGTGGATCATATGATGAATTTCAAGTCAAATATTTATTAACTTTAGAAGATAACCAAACACTGACTTTTGTGGTACTTTGCACACACACACACACTCTTCTCTGATGTTGAAAATGAGACACACTAATAATGCAGTGTGTGTGTGTGTGTGTGTGGTTTTATGAAAACACAGCCAACACATTGGATATGTGTGGGCTTTTACTTGGACCTAAAGTGGGCTAAGTGTTGCACTACACTTATGAGCTTAAGTAACAATGAGCACTAATGCCTTAGCCCACTACTCTTAATACATATTACATTTGACACAAAAGTTTTACATAAAACAATGACCATCACTTTTGCAATTAACTAATTTAATTGCTAACAATCTCCCCCTAAGGGATGGTCATTGATGAAGCGAAAAGTGTACCGCTTTTAGGGGGTCATTTAAGCCCTAAATCGTATTTATTTGATCAAATATTGCCCTAAATCGTTCCTTTTGTCATTTTAGGTACTTTGGAGAAGAGATCTGGAAAAGGAAGCATTTTGGACGTTTTTGGAGCATAAAAGTGAAGAAAACGACAAAGTCTCCAAAGCTGCTGGAAAAGTACACGTGACGGCGTCAAGGATTGCTCCTGACGGCGTCACGGCTTGGCAAAAGAGGTGGATATGACAAATACACGTAACGCGCCAGAAAGTTTTACAATGGAAGTCTGACGGAGTCACCCTTTAAGGTGATCAAGGCCGTCACGGTTTAAGTTAAAGAGAGACGGCGTCAAGCACAATTATGACGGCGTCAACTCTTGACGCGCCAGAGTGGATTTTGGAGGATTAAAGAGGGACGGCGTCAGGAAGACCATCCGGGAACCCTAGCCGCGGCGAGGTGACGGCGTCACCTCCTACAACGTGACGCCGTCAGCCCCTAAATTCTATATATAGTTTTGCAATTTTTAGTCATTAGTGTGCAACTTTGTGAGGAGAAACCCTAAGACGAATTTTCTGCCATTTTTAAGGGTTTTATACCCTTGGATCTCCCATGTTTAATTGAAGATAAGTAATCAATTAATCATTCAATATGTCTATGTGTTGTTTGATTATATCTTGTTCTTGTCTTTTAATTAACATGCTAGGCTAGATTTATCTTGTGTTTGCTTAGATCTAATGAAACCTAACTATTGATTATTGGTTGTTGGTGTGTTATTGATTGTATTGGATGATTGTTTATCGATGTTAGGCTTAAGAAAACTGGCTAACCTCCTATACGGTAACTTGCTTGAACGTCTTAAGAAACATGAACCAATGCGTACTAAGGTTTTTATGGTTGTATTTAATGCATGAGCGAATTCTAGTGATCCCATGTTAGGAGCTTCTTAGCCGGCTCGACATAGGAGTGAAGTAGGAGCTTGTAGAGTTGGGGAAGTACGTACGCCACCCCACAATTGGTATTAAGGAATACACCCGTCATCCACGCAATTAATACACACTAATCAACCGGTAAAAGATAGTTAGGGAGTAAGGAAATCTAAGTAAACACATTTCTCTCCATATAAGTTTCACAACCTTTTCATTTTTAGTTATTTTATTTTATTTGCAATTGTAGTTATTTGGGTTAGTTGACTAGCAACTAATTCCGCCCACTCCGTCAAACCTGAGATTTTACTTGCTTTTCATAAAATATAAAAAATTACAAAAAGAATCTTCCCTCACCCTTAGAACTATTAGAGTAGTTTTTCAATCCTAACGACACTATTCCCCTAGAGAACGATCAATCCCCTGGTACTTGCCACTACACTATACTACATCGGTCAGGTACACTGCCTGGTGGGGATTGCAAGCCTCTTGAGATTCTTCGAGAGGTAAAACCTGTTGTAAGGTCGCAAAACCACGCATCAAGTTTTTGGCGCCGCTGCCGGGGAATAGTTATTGTTTAGGTTGAATTTTTATTTTATTAGGTCTACTCACTAGATTCCATTCTAGTGAGATTTTTATTTTATTTTTATAGGTTTTTCTTTAGTCTATCTTATTTCTTTGTACTTTTGTTTGTGACACCTTCCACCTACCTCATGAGTAATAGTGATCGCTTGATCCCTGTTATTCGTATTTTCCGCCGTGCAAACTTCCAACTACCCGTTCCCGCCCCCATCGTAGAAAACAACAACCTTTCACCCGACCACCACTTTGGTAACAATTCTGAGATGGAGGAGTCTGACCATGAGAATGACTATGCAGTTAGTCCATTTTACAACTCAGACTCCGATGAGGATGCTGGTAATGGAGAAGTAGTTAACGAGGAATGGAGAAAAGAGGAAATTGATCCCTTTAAGTATGTTGACCCTAGGACTAAGATCGAAAAGGATAGCCTCTTTAACATGCAATTTCCGTGTAAGATTGGTTATCATAGTTTTCATGCTTATCTTAACTCATCTTTGCCTATGAACATTATCTCTCGCGCTAATTATAATAAAATCATGGTAGATGAGCTAGAATATCAAGGAGATAACATTGTTGCTAGGATTAAGCCACTACACGTATTCGTAGGAAGTTTTGTGTATTTGGTGGATTTTATGGTTATGGAGAATTTAGGAGAATTTATTGATAACAAATTAACCCAAATCATTTTTGGAGAACCCTTCAAAAGATTGACCAACCTTGACGAAAAACTTGTGGACGGGTTAAATTACATTCTCGGATGGGGATGAAGATTTTGTTTACCAAATGCCCCGATCACATCCTTGGTTTAAGAACTTCTCCATTGAATCTTGCAATAGACTTGTGCCTATTGACTTGTTAAGTGAGAATGATAAGAGAAAGGGGCTCAAATATCCACATGAGAAAAATAAGAGATATTATCATGGATGTCTGGAGCTGAATGATGAATACAAGAAGGATGAGGCAACAATTAGATGGCTCACACTCGGATACGTGAGCATAAGCGACACTAGATAAGCCTGACTTTGCGTCTGGCTACAAGACTCGTTAATAAAGAAAAGCGCTTCTTGGGAGGCAACCCAAGCTTTATTTGATTTGTGTGTTTATTTATTTGTTTGTTTGATTTTATTTGCTTCCGTATGTATGTTTAATTTTTATTATTATTGATTCATGTTCGAAACTAAATTGTGAAAATGCTTTATCTTGTTTTTAACTTCGTCTTAACTACATATAAAGGTATTTTGCAAAAGATAAGTGTAAGGGAAATCCAAATCGGTTTATTAGAACAAATGAACATGAATCATAACAATATTAAATTAACATACATATTAGTAATTGTTTGAGTCAAATGCTTGTATCGAGTCATAATGATGTTTTGCAGGAATTCCAGGAAGTAAGGTATAGGTTTTTCCATAAATTTTCCGGAAACTTAACATGAGAATTATGTCAGATCATTTCTGACGGCGTCAGGCATTACAACCTGACGGCGTCAGGCATTACAACCTGACGGCGTCAGGTTTTAATTTTCTGAAATTTTTGAAAGTTTTGTTTTTCTACCGGAATCATAAAAAGTTTTTATTAAATCTCTAACTTATAAACTCCAAGAATCTGCAAAATAATCATTCCACAAGCATTATATCCTTATATAGATTTATCCCGCCGATGTTATGCAGGTTTTCGTGTTTGTTTTCTCAGGTTTAACATATTATTTTGGACAAGGAGATGTATGTGGAATCTAGCTTTTGGCGATGCATTAGTCTTGAAGGTTCAACATTACCTTGGAAGAAGATCTAACCATGTTACCTCTTTATCCACCAAACAAATCAGGGGAGTATTTGATTTCATTCTTTTACCTTATTTACTTTTACATCTTGTTATTTGAACATTGGGGACAATGTTCATCTTAAGTGTAAGGGGGGGGGGGGTAAAGTACGATACTTTAGAGAATGCTATTACGCTTGATTTATGTTTGTTTAATGGTAGATGTGTAATAAAACTGAGAGAAATACCTGTTAAGGCAATTTTAGTGCCAAATTTAAAATTTTTTACAACATATAGGAGTGAAACTTTGATCTTAATGAGCGTCTCATGGATAGGAGTTATATGACTAGCACAAAAACCGTACCACTAAAATTTTTTTCCACCCCCAAATATGTGAGGTTCGCCCCTAGAATTGGTAGGAAAAGCATTTATGCTATGATGTGTGTACCGGTAGCACTTAGATTCTAGAACTTGCGTTAGGACCATTCCGAGGCCACAAGTGAGACTACATTTGTGTAGTTAGATTTACTACATGATAAGAGGCATTAGGATTAACCCATTGTTTTACACCTGTGTTTTTGTTATAATTACATTGGCTACATTGGTCAAGTAATTCTCCCACACCCTTTGCGTTGTACTCATTTTTAGTACACGATACCCCTAGTACACCCCTCAGAGCCTATCTTTTCGTTTCTAACTTTAAGCATTTTACTTAAAGGAAGAATTTGTTTACACCCCACTTAAATGTACACCCAAATCGCCTTAGCCTACCTTGTATGCACTCATTTTTAGTGCATTATTGTTACAATATTTGTTTAAACCCCAAGTTAATTATCTAATTGATTACATGGTTGGTAAGTCGAGTCATATCCTTGTACATATTGTTTTGGGACGATTGGGACTCATGGGTAAAGTACTAGTGTAATGGAGTAATGGGGAAGAACAACATTATTACCCCCATATGTGCTAAATATTTTAAAAGTACTCCAAGTGTTTCGATTATCTTAATTCGAGTCATTAGAATAGTTAATTGTAAAGTTATGTAAAAGTTCAAGTGTAAGGGGAGAACCGAGGCCCCTATGATGTATTATTTTGGATGGTAGGGCAAGAGTGTATGGAGAAAAAAAAATCGAAAAAATAAAGAAAAATACAAAAAAAATGAGAAAAAGAAAAGTAGAAAAAAAACATACGGACTACCATCCCGTTTCATTTTTTGTTTATTTTATGTTTTTGTTATTTTGTTTTTAGCTTAAGTCGAGTCTAGTCTTGGCTTAGCAACGCCATATTGTACATGTAATTAATCAAGATCTTTAACTCGCCACCAGTAAAATATCCTTTATCCAACAAAACCGTGTTTATCATATCCCTACACCTAACGTTATAACCCGTCTAAAAGCCCTCTTTGATAGTTTATCTTAGGTGCTTACGCCTAGTGGAGGAGGTTTTTGATCCTTTCCCAAGCCTATGGTAATCTATTTGCTATGACAGGTAGTGAGAGATATTATTCATTTTCATTTATGAGATATACTTTTATGACACCTGAGAGATGTGAGTATCTAAACACTACTTGTGAGGTGCTAGTTTGTAATCTCCGTGCTTATTATGATTAAATTGGAACGACTATTTGTTGTAATTACTTTTATATTAGCGTTAAATGACCCCTAACTTGTATTTTGATTAGAATAAAAGCGCATTTGCTTGAGGAAAAGCAAATCTCAGGTGTAAGGGTATTTGATGAAGCGAAAAGTGTACCGCTTTTAGGGGGTCATTTAAGTCCTAAATCGTATTTATTTGATCAAATATTGCCCTAAATCGTTCCTTTTGTCATTTTAGGTACTTTGGAGAAGAAATCTGGAAAAGGAAGCATTTTGGACGTTTTTGGAGCATAAAAGTGAAGAAAACGACAAAGTCTCCAAAGCTGCTGGAAAAGTACACGTGACGGCGTCAAGGATTGCTCCTGACGGCGTCAGGCTTGGCAAAAGAGGTGGATATGACAAATACACGTGACGCGCCAGAAAGTTTTACAATGGAAGTCTGACGGCGTCACCCTTTAAGGTGATCAAGGCCGTCACGGTTTAAGTTAAAGAGAGACGGCGTCAAGCACAATTATGACGGCGTCAACTCTTGACGCGCCAGAGTAGATTTTGGAGGATTAAAGAGGGACGACGTCAGGAAGACCATCCGGGAACCCTAGCCGCGGCGAGGTGACGGCGTCACCTCCTACAACGTGACGCCGTCAGCCCCTAAATTCAATATATAGTTTTGTAATTTTTAGTCATTAGTGTGCAACTTTGTGAGGAGAAACCCTAAGACGAATTTTCTGCCATTTTTAAGGGTTTTATACCCTTGGATCTCCCATGTTTAATTGAAGATAAGTAATCAATTAATTATTCAATATGTCTATGTGTTGTTTGATTATATCTTGTTCTTGTCTTTTAATTAACATGCTAGGCTAGATTTATCTTGTGTTTGCTTAGATCTAATGAAACCTAACTATTGATTATTGGTTGTTGGTGTGTTATTGATTGTATTGGATGATTGTTTATCGATGTTAGGCTTAAGAAAACTGGCTAACCTCCTATACGGTAACTTGCTTGAACGTCTTAAGAAACTTGAACCAATGCGTACTAAGGTTTTTATGGTTGTATTTAATGCATGAGCGAATTCTAGTGATCCCATGTTAGGAGCTTCTTAGCCGGCTCGACATAGGAGTGAAGTAGGAGCTTGTAGAGTTGGGGAAGTACGTACGCCACCCCACAATTGGTATTAAGGAATACACCCGTCATCTACGCAATTAATACACACTAATTAACCGGTAAAAGATAGTTAGGGAGTAAGGAAATCTAAGTAAACACATTTCTCTCCATATAAGTTTCACAACCTTTTCATCTTCAGTTATTTTATTTTATTTGCAATTGTAGTTATTTGGGTTAGTTGACTAGCAACTAATTCCGCCCACTCCTTCAAACCCGAGATTTTACTTGCTTTCCATAAAATATAAAAAATTACAAAAAGAATCTTCCCTCACCCTTAGACCTATTAGAGTAGTTTTTCAATCCTAACGACACTATTCCCCTAGAGAATGATCAATCCCCCGGTACTTGCCACTACACTATACTACATCGGTCAGGTACACTGCCTGGTGGGGATTGCAAGCCTCTTGAGATCCCTCGAGAGGTAAAACCTGTTGTAAGGTCGCAAAACCACGCATCAGTCATTTCAATGATGCTCCCGTGATTGGTCTTTTGCTTTTGACGTCTTGAACTTCGTGTGTCATTGTATAATATTCTTCATTTGATGTTCCTTCATGCACTGTGATCATCAAAGTATCGTTTCTTGGTCTTTCTTGCCTTGATCTACATCTTCTGTCCAGATGTGTCGTCGTTGTAGATGATGATGGTGGATGGACTTTCGTCGGTACCTGCATAAGACAGTTAGCAATAAATCGTCCAGTGGCCATCATGTCGTGAGGCAAGATCCTTGGATCTCATTAAGACTCATACAACTTGTATCCTTTTGAGTGAACACAAGTGTATTGCATAGGAAGTGTTCCTAAGAGATCTTTTGATGAATCTCATGTCTCTAGACTCAATTATGTGCATTTTGGTTTTTGTCGTCGGAGGCATGGAGCAGAGTGCCACCTTTTCAATATCAACACTTCTCGGAGTGAGAGGTCGATAGATTATGCAGTGTTCTCCGTGAGAAATGAAACAAATATCTTTTGAGAGATATCTGAGAGGATAGGAGGGGTGGTGCAAATGCGTCACTGGGTCCATGACGTCTTGTCTTCAATACCAGTATCACCTTGGTGAGTACCGATAGCAGATGTATTGACCCGGTTTCTGTCCTAAGTTTTCATGGAGGGCTATTTCTTTTCACCCTTACAAAAACTTTTCTTTTTCATTCTTTAACCCCTTCTTTCTCCTTTCTCATTATACTCCTTTTTTTAATCTTACCTAAGGACTTCTAATGCTAAGCTATTGGAATTGTCCTTGGGTAGATCCCTCCGGTTCTGGCGGATCATTAGACATTACCTAACCATAATCACCTTATAACTCCATGATTATCCTAGATTATAGATCACATGCCATTAAACCTTGTGAAAATCTCTCAACGTGTTTATGAGAAAACACATTTTGTTAACACATCGAGAGTTTTGCATTTTTGAAACACTCCCCCTTCACATGTGCTCATGCATTTTTGAAATAAGTTGCACATGTTGGGTAGAGTTCGCACATTTGAAATGATCGATTTTCAATGAACATGACCTTCGCGAGACACGCTTACATCACTAGTTAGACTAGTTTGAAATTATTACCCGTCCCGGTTATATTCAAAGATCATCTCTCGAATTGGTACATTCTACTCAGACAAGTCCTTTGCGAGACACGCTTACATCACTGGTAAACCAGCTTGAAATTATTACCCGTCCAGGACATGTCTTTTCGAGAACGGACATTTAGTTTCGTCAATTTGAGGGTTCATGCTGAGTCTTTTTTAGGAACTCTTTTTGAGATTCAAATGATAAAACTTCTTTTAGATCACATTTTAATCACGTCCTCTCCCCCATATTTATAATAAACACCTAATCTCCCCCTCAAAAATAGTATGAAGTGGTATTTTTGAAAACAGTTGATTAAAATGAAACTTTTTGTGGAGAGACGGACTGATTTTAGCATGAAAGATGAAACATTTTTTCTTTTTCTACTCCCCCTTATTCAGAGCAAATGGTTAAATAGCATTTAGAGGTCTTAGAGGGAGTTGTGGTGAGCACAAAATTTATAAAAAGACTTTGAAAAATCTTTTGAATCAATTTTGATTAAGTGCTCACGGGTTTTAGCTTTTCGCCAATAACATTGCGAGTTGTGATCGGAAATAATTAGAAGTCATTCAATGTAGCGCTTATTTCGTACAGAATTGCACGAGAACTGTCTTTGAAGATTTCAAACAAAGGCTACATTTGAAGTTTTCCCAATAAAGCACGGGTTTCGTACGGATATGCACGAAAGCCTTTATGAAGAAAAATTTGAGAAACGACATGTTTTAGAAAAACATAAAAAATAACTCTCGCTCAAGCATCTGTACATGCCCGTATCATTGTTGAATGACATTTCTAAGTACGTACAGAATATCGATTATACGTGAGACATGTCGTGAGAAGAATATTTTTGGTTTTTGTGTTTTATATTTTTATGTCTTTTTGAAGTTTTCTATTTTTATATTTTTGTTTTTGAAAAAGTATATATATATTTACCAAAAATATATACATAAATATTTACCAATATTTACAAAAAGATATTTACTTGCGAAGCTTTATGAAGTAAATCAATAAGATTCGAGAAGACTTTCTAACTCTTCGGGAGTTAGGCTTCGCATGCTAATTCGACGAACTAAGTTTTCAAACCGCTCTTTTGGGAGGGCTTTAGTAAATAGATCGGCGAGCTGGTATTCAGTCTTCACGAAAAACAATTCAACAGTACCCTCTTCAACGTGCTCTTTTATGAAGTGGTAGCGGACTCTAATATGCTTGGTCTTCGAGTGTTGCACTGGGTTGCACGAGATGGCTATGGCACTTTTTGAATCGCAATACAAAGGTATGCGGTTGAAAGAGAAACCATAATCTGTGAGTTGTGTTCTCATCCAAAGGACTTGAGCACAACACGCAGATAGAGACACATACTCGGCTTCTGCTGTTGATAAAGCAGTGCAATCTTGTTTCCTTGAGGACCAGCCTACTAGCTTTTCTCCCAGAAATTGCGCTCCGCCTGATGTACTTTTTGCTGTAACTTGGCAACCGGCATGGTCTGCATCTGAAAATGCTATTAGTGTAAACTCCGAATCCTTCGGATACCAAAGTCCCATGTTAATGGTTCTTCGAAGGTATCGAAAGATCCGTTTAACCTCTTGGAGGTGAAGTTCGGTAGGCCTTGCCTGAAACCGTGCAAGTAAGCAAACAGCAAAATGAATATCTGGTCGGCTTGCAGTTAAGTACATGAGAGAACCAATCATGCTCTGATATTTCTTCGGATCCATGGGTTTCCAATATAGGTCAGCGCCAATTTTTGGTGAAGTTACCATTGGAGTACCAACAGAGTTACAATTGTCCATTCCATGTTTTTTCAAAATCTCAATTGTGTATTTAGCCTGATTAAGAAAAATTCCACGTGGGGATTGATGAATTTGTAAGCCTAAAAAGAATTTTAATTCACCCATCATGGACATTTCGAATTTGCTTTTCATGAGATTTTCAAAATGTTTTGAATGTGTCGGATTAGTAGACCCAAATATTATGTCGTCCACATAAATCTGAACAATCAAAATGTCATCTTTGTATTTTCTTGTAAACAAGGTTGGATCAATTGTTCCTTTGGTGAAATTATTTGACAATAAGAAAGATGATAACTCGTCATACCACGCCCGTGGGGCTTGTTTCAAACCATAGATTGCTTTCTTTAGCTTGTAGACGTATTCCGGATGAACTTTGTCAACGAAACCGTCTGGTTGACTCACGTACACTTCTTCTTTCAGAGTTCCATTCAAGAAAGTTGTCTTGATGTCCATCTGATAAACCGTGATGTTCTTGTGAGCCGCATAAGCTAAGAAAATCCTTACTGCTTCAAGCCTTGCAACTGGTGCGAATGACTCTTCAAAATCTATCCCTTCTTCCTGTCTGTATCCCTTTGCCACCAGACGAGATTTGTTGCGAATTACAGTCATTTCTTCATCCTTTTTGTTTTTCCATAACCATTTAAGATCAATGACTAGTTTGTCAATTGGCCTTGGAACTAAATCCCAGGTGTCATGGATTTGAAATTGAAGAAGTTCTTCCTGCATCGCTTCAATCCAGGAATTATCTGCCATTGCTTCCCGAATGTTCTTAGGTTCTATGAGACTGACTGAGCAGACATAGATGCACATGTCGCAATCGGTGTGAATTTGTTTTCTCGTCTGAATTGGTCTTGAGGGTTCACCAATAACCTGTTCAATCGGATGGTCTTTTGTCCACTGTAATGTTGAAGGGTACCTTGGACTGTTTGAATGTATGTTAGACGGTTCATGTAATCTAGAAGATGATTCACCAGATTCCGTTCCAAACGGGTTTTCAAAGACTTCTTCGTCTAACACAGCATTATTTTGTTCTTGCTCATCAATTCTTGGTAGAACAATTTCAATGAATGGAGTTGCTGGAGTAAATGTAGATGATGTTGATGTTGAGGGAGTTGGTGCGCCAGCTTCGAATGTTGTGGATGCATCTGGATTTGGTGGAGGTGGTGGTGGTTGTTGATGTTGAGTGGATGCAGCGGAATGTTGGTTAGATGCATTTTTCGAAGCGCCACCATAGTATTCATCGTACATGAACTCGAAGAAATTATCCAGTTCTTGAGTTGTGGGTTGTTCGACATGAACTGATATGTCCGGAAGTCATTGGGTTAAGCGCGGGTTCTAGAGCGAGTCTCTCAGAAGCCATTTGTGAAATTTCATCAAACTTCACATTCATCGTCTCCATGATCTTTTTCGTTCTCCTGTTATACACCCTGAATGCCCTCGAGTTTTCAGAATAACCAATGAAGATTCCAATATCACCCTTAGCCTTCAACTTTCCCAGATCTTCCCTGTCATTTGTTGGATAGCATAAAGCGCCAAATACATGAAGATAAGAAATATCCGGTTTTCGGTTGTTGACAAGTTCATATGGGGTTTTATTGAATCTTGGATGGATTAGGGATCGGTTTTGAGTAAAACAAGCAGTAGAAACAGCATCAGCCCATAAGAATAACGGAGCACTGGAATAGATCAGCATAATGCGAGCAGCTTCTACAAGGGTTCGATTCCTTCTTTCAACTACTCCATTCTGCTGTGGAGTTCTAACAGCGGATGTCTGGTGAGTAATACCAGTTTCTTCAAAGAATGTTCTTAACTCCTGATTGACAAATTCCGTGCCATTATCCGTTCTTACTATCCTAACTGGAGCTTGAAGTAGAACTTGAATCCGCTTCAGAAAGGTGATGATGGTGCTTGGTGCTTCATCTTTTGATCTCAAGAACTTTACCCATGTATATCTTGAATAGTCGTCAACAATTACAAGAATATACTTTTTCCCATTTATGCTTTGAACTCTCATCGGGCCACATAATGTGCAGCAAATGCAACCTATCAACCGAACTAGGTACGGGTTTAGGTTTATATGTTGCTCTTTTGCTCTTTCCTTGCTCACATGATGGACATAGGTGTTCTTTGGTGTATTTGAATTTAGGAAGACCGGAAACGATGTTGTCTTTGGCAAGCTTGTTGATCGTGTCAAAGTTCAGATGGGACAAACGTCTATGCCACAACCAGGATTTTGTTTCGCCTGCCCTGGTCATGAGACAAATAGGAGATGAAGAGGCCATTTGGTTTATGTCAATTGCATAGAGATTGGTGCCACGATTCCCAATTAAGAGATCATTTCCCACCAAATTCCTGAAAAAACAAGTGTTTCTCCTAAAAGCAACCTCTAAATCTGCATCACAAAACTGCCCGACTGAGAAAAGATTGTGTCCCAACCCTTCGACATAGTAAACCCGAGTGATCAAGTAATTCCCAAACCAAAGATCTCCATAACCCAGAATAGCTGCAACATGATCATTCCCAAACCGTACAGTCCCCATGAACTGCCACACAAAATTGATCAGCAGCTTCAGATTCCCGGTCATGTGCTTGGAGCAACCCGAGTCGACGATCCAAAGACAAATTTCAATGACCTGCAAAGAACAGAGGATTTTGTATATGGAAACCGTTTAACATTTGGTTCCAGTGGGTTAGATGAAACAGGTGAATTACACTTAGAATTGGTTTCCTTGGATGCATTGGGAACTATTTCTAATGTGCCATTCTTAAGTGTAAACATTCTACCCGTTGGTTTCCATGCACAAAACTTAGAGTGATCTTTAGGCAATAGGCTGCTAGTGGTATTCCTAGCTTTTGCAATAAGTCTTCGAATATATCTAGACTTAGCCTTAGTTACTAAAGGAACCTTTTTCTGTTCAGGCATATCATACTTTTTCTCATCATTAGAAACATTATCATCACAAGCATTTACAGACAAAGTTTTCTTTTGCATTAAACAATCAGAATCATTACATGCATTAGAAACAGGAGTCTTATCATTACAACTAGATGATTCATGTTTCTTCTTAGAAAGCGGTAAATTCCTAGGGTGTTCTTCTACTTTCTTGCATGCACTCTCAGAAACAGGCGAGACACTAGGTTTCGTGTTATGGCTCCTATACTGTCTTTTGCTCCTAGAGTTGCTTTCTATTCCTGTAGAAGGTAAGGCACACTCATTAGAATTTTTGTTGTTGTCCTTTGATGTTGTTGTAGCATTCCTAGACTCATTTGGAGTATCTTTCTTACTTTTGTCTATCGCCCTATATGTTTTAGATGTAGAGGTAGACGCAGTAGTGGGACTAATCCTATAAAGGCCAGGTGCTATAACATTAGTGTTATTGTTAGGAATATGAATATTCAGCTGAAGACTCGGTCACCCCGAGTACTTATTAGCTCATCATAGCTCGTAGGATTATCAGTAATATTATTAGTAGATTAGTTATTAATTAGTATTGTGGAGTGGGTCGGGTCTTTACCCTATGTCAGCTCTCTCCACAGCCCACTAGGGGCATATTAAGTAGTATGTATAAATACCCCTTCCCTTGCAAGGGAAGGGTTGGAACTTCCCTACATTTCAAGCTAATATACACATAGTTCTCTCTCTCTAGAAGTTCCCACTTTCTCTCTCTAGTTCTTAGTCATTCGATCCATATCTAAGCCTCAAACAAGTGTTTCTTGCATTGTGAATACCCTACAATTGGTATCAAGAGCCATGGTTAGGTCCATGAGAGTTGGTATTCACGGATTTGTCTAGCTTTTGAGGCTTTTTAGTTCAAATTGAAAAGTTACAAAAATTTCATTTTGTGCCTTTGTTTAGTGATTAGAAGTTGTTATACCTTGTACTTTCTAGCTTAGGAACAGTATAAGAGTAGTATTTGGTGCTTGGATTCACAGATTTAAGGTTTGTGTGGTGTTTTTGGGTGATTCGAGAGTGTTTTATCCAAGTGTTCTTGGCTGCGGTTTGTGTACTTTGGACGAGTTCTTGAACGCGGTTTGTGTCACTTCGAGAACGCGGTTTGTCTTATTACTAGTTTAGGCAAAAGGACAAATAGCATTGAAAGCGACGTGTTTGGCAGTTTGTGTCTACGCGGTTTGTCTCTAAGGCGCGTACGCGGTTTGTCTCTATGCGGTTTGTATCTGCAGCGTGAACTCGGTTTGTGTCTACGCGGTTTGTCTCTGAGGAGCGTATTCAGTTTGTGTCTACGCGGTTTGTCTTTGCAGCGTGTACTCGGTTTGTGTCAACGCGGTTTGTCTCTCCAGCGTGAACTTGGTTTGTGTCTACGCGGTTTGTCTCTGCAGCGTGAACTCGGTTTGTGTATACGCGGTTTGTCTCTGAGGTGTGTATGCGGTTTGTGTCTCCGCGGTTTGTCTCTGCAACGTGTATGCGGTTTGTGTCTACGCGGTTTGTCTCTGCAGCGTGTATGCGGTTTGTCTAGGCGGTTTGTATCCACAGAGGTGCTATTTTTACGTCAAAACTTCAAACGGCCATAACTTTTGAACCGTAACTCCGTTTTCAGCGAAACACCTGTCAAAACGACCGTGAGACCGAGGAGAAGGACACATTGAATAATTTATTCATTCAACCCAACTTTTGAAGCCTGAAATCGCTCCAGAATGAAGTTATTGAGTTTCTAAGTTTTCAGACCAAAATTTCGCTGTAACAACTTGCATCAACCAAACCAAATCACAACTTAACAATAGTGCAACAATCCAACAGTCATCATAACACATATCAAGCATCATTTCACGGTTTATTCTTGATTTTGTAAAACCCCGCGAAAGAATCTATTTCTCGGTTTAAATCATAGAATTGTAAAATCCCGTGCACGTTAATATCATGTCAAATACTTCAGATTCTGCTATATCAGAGATACTCAAATTGTACAACATGATTGACAAACAAAAGATTCCCAAAGATGTTCGACAGATAAACGTGTTTGACTATGTTGGTGCCAATAGAGACTTTGTGTGCCCGAATTCTCAAGAAAACAAGCTTCATCAGCCACAGACAAACGTTGTTGAGTCAGATACTGCTAGGAACAACGTGCAACATGAGAAACACAACGAAGCGTCGGCTGAACCTAATGGGGTATCTTCTGTCATTAATAATGATAATGTGTTGCATGAACAAAAGATTCCCGTCAAAGTACAACAGACAAACGTTGTTGAGTCAGATATTGCTAATATGGGAAATAGCGATGTTATCCCATATGAACAATATGTGAATCACAACGAAGCGTCTGTTGTACCTAGTTGTGCATCTTCTGTTCTAAATGATGATTATGTGCTGCATGAGAACAAATTGCCTGTCCCTGATGATAACTTGATCACTAGACTAAACATTTATAAAGAACAAGTGGCTATGTATGAACAGCGTGCTAAGTTTGAGCTTAATGAACGTGAGCAGAAATTAGAAGGTCAAATGAGTACACTTATTAAAGAGTCTAGAGTAAGAGAAGAAACATTAAAATTAGAGTTGAGTTCTTTGAAAAGTCAGCTAGAACAGTCTGTCAAACAGAAACAGGAAGTACAAAAGTGTATAACTACACTTAAGCTAGAATTCAAAGAAAAAGAAACAACACTTTTAAATGATTTCTCTAGACTCAAGACGTTAAAAAATAAGCTTGAAGATAAGTTGTACACACAAGACCAAACCAGACAAACTGCTCAAATGATTCATAGGCACAAAAAGTTGAGTGATAAGCATAGTAAAATCATGATAGGTGAACCCAAGTCAACCATCCTTACGGACATGAAAGCACTCAACCTGCCCTATATGATGGTAATGTGATGCTTATGCCTATTCATGACCCGCCTGAGCATATCTACACTAAAGAGGAGGATGAGATAAGTGAGAGAACTAGGGAAAGAATGAATGAGAAAATGAAGGATCCCAAATGCATAGCCAAACGAATAATAGTCAAGCCCCATGATTATTATGAGGAGAATCGTTTGACTGTGTTTGCCCCTCAAAAGAAGTTAACACCTGAACAAATATTTTGGTCTCAAGATATTGAAAAACTTAAGGTAGAAAAACTTAAGGCCAACACCCCCCTCATTAGAAAAGTTGCGTCCATAACGGTGTATCCTCACAATACACCTAGGAATTTGGTGCCTTTGTCTCTTCCCACTGAATGCAAAACCTTTATTAGCTTATATGTGCTTTGGCAATTGTTTGCTGATTTCGATAAAACATGTAAGAAGAGAATCACACCCACCGGCATTACTGAGGGGGAAAGGTGTTTTGAACATGCAAAAAGGTGTTACTTAACTGAGGTCATGCCATTCTTTAAACTACTTAAAGAACATTTTGAAGGGTTGCAAACTGCCCTTAAAGCCGAAATAAAAGAAATGGAAGTAGTGTTTAAAGACATGGAAAATGAGGTGAATGAATATGCAATAGAACTTAAGAGTCGTGAGATTGAAAGAAAAAACATACTCATCACTAATGACAACTTGATTGCTAGATGTATTGCACAAGATGTATTTTACACCGCTACTGATTCTGCATTGTCTGCTTGTCAATTTAATGAGTATGCTATTGCGTTAAATGTCACCCAGAATCGTGTTGTTGAGCTTGAGGGGAGGAATTTGAAATTGCTTGAAAAAATTCAAAATGATGACCATGATAACATGGTTAAACGTTTTTCAAAACTAGAAGTTGATTATCTGAATTTGCAACTCAAACATCAACACTTAGAAGAAAAATGCAAAATATCAAATGTCAAGACATCCTCGGATGCTCCTGAGTTTGATACATATTTTGAATTAAGCAAACGTGATGAAAAAATTCAAGCTCACACAAACACGATTCGACTGTTGAGGGCCCAAGTTGCCCAATTGAAATCCAACAAGTGTGATGTGTATGGTTCCAATAAACCTTCGCCTTTAGATTCTCAGAATTTTCAATATCAAAACACCATAAATAAGTTACATCATGAAAATGAGTGTTATCGAGAAGAAAATTCTAAGGTCAAACAACATTTCAAAGAGTTATATGATTCTATAAAAGTTACAAGAAGCAATCACAATGATCAAATAATCTCTTTGACAAATGAAATTGAGAATCTTAAGGCTCAGGTGAAAGGTAAAATGCCATGCACCACTTGTAATTGTGATGCACCAAAGGCTGCTGCTTGTAAAATGTATGATGTTGATGTGGGGCCTATTCCATTTCCCATGAGAAACAACAGACCTGTCCATCAAATGTATCTCTGTCACCTTAGGGATGGACTTGACACTCTTCGTGAGGTTGTGGAAGAGGACAGAATAGGAAAACCACTCGATAAGGCAGTTGGTTATGCCTGCGTCCTCACAAAAAGGATCCAGGAACAGTTAGAATATGCCATTGGCACGGGTCCCAAGTCTAGCAACCAAAGAGATAGATTAGGTGCATCATCATCCACTACCAAGAACAAGCATGTAACCTTTGAGGTACCTTTGGAAACTTCAGATCCCAGCACATCAAAACATGTTCAGCAACCAGAAGTGAAAAAGACTAAGATTCCTATCAGTTCCTCTACAGGAGTTAATAGTGACACTAAAGCTAGCAAGTCAAAACCTAGGATAAACTTAAAGAATTCTAGGACTTCACCAGCTAAAAGTGTTCCTAAAAAGAAAGTAGAAGACCACATGAGGAACAAAAAGTCAGAATTGAGCAAAAAGAATCATAATTCAAACCCTAATTCACTTTGCAAGACATGTAATGAATGCTTAATTTCGCGTAATCATGATAAATGTGTTGAGAAATTTCTGAAGTTGTCCAACAAACCCCCAGTTAAGAAAGTTTGGAGAGCTAGAGAAATTAAGCAAACTTGGAAAGCAACAGGAAATATGTTTGCTAAAGTTGGTTACCAATGGAAGCCCACTGGAAGGAAATTCACTTTAGGAGAACATTGCCCTTTAACAAGGATTACAATTCCTAGAGTAGTGCCTGTTAAGGAATGGAAGCCTACTGGTAGAGTTATCCCTTTAAATATATAATGTCCCTTAACTAGGTCCATTGCATCTACTAGTGTTGCCCCTATTGTTAAAACCAAGGCACCTATGGTTTCAGCAGCCCCAAAGATTGTTTGCACTAACCAACTGGAACCCAACCTAAATTGGGGATCCGGCTCTCCAAATTCTCTTCTTTCGTCTGTTTTCAAATGCAGGTCGTACGGATCGTCCTTTGACATTTGGACACAGGCTGCTCACAACATATGAGGGGAATCATAATGATGTCTGTTCACATCAGTTCAGGCCTCGGTCTTCATCAACTACGAGGTTTGAATACAACAGTTCAAGCCTCGGGTCTCAATGTTTTCATAATGGCGTCTGCTGACATCTCTTCAGGCCCCGTTCATCAAAGAAAAGAAAAGTGTACGCTTGAGTGCACTTTATCTTCAAAAGAAGAGGAATCTTCTTACTTATGACCATTCTCATCAAGCTTCATGTTCTTCTCATGCTCATTCAGTCATCAAGTGGATCTACTTACCGCCGATGGTATTCTTATTCACCCGGTCTATCAAAAATGGCAGTTGACCGTCATATGCAATTTTTGAGGGGGAGAAAGGTGAATCAACTACATGGTGATTGAGATTTGAGAAGTGGTCATACGAGTGATTGAGATTTGAGAAGTGGTCATACGACTCTCCATGTTTCTGACTATTCTCATCAAAAGGCTTCATACTTGCTCCATGCTCATTCAGATATCAAGTGGATCTACTTCTATCCGATTGGACGTTTATTCACTCAATCAAAAATGGCATCCTCGTATGCAATCTTTGAGGGGGAGAAGTGTGAACAGTGGATCAACCTCATATGCACTTGTTCAATCAAAGATGGCATCCTCATATGCAATCTTTGAGGGGGAGAAGTGTGAACAAGTGATTCGATGTACACTTGGTTGTTGGTTCACTCACTTGTTGGGCATCAAATGGTGACTACGGAGTTGAACAGGTATCACATATTTGGGGTTGAAGTTGACTTTCTCAAAGGCGTGATCTTACTCTATCTTGAAGTCGGGTTGGTTGGATGCATGACCTTCAATGATAACTTGCTAGTGCTTAAGATTTAAGTTGAAGACTTAGGTTATCTAGTTACCAGCAGTCGGGGTAACTATCACTTAAAGGAGTTACTCAGTGTCACACGCCGATGACGTTGTGGATAATCGTAAGAGGTGTTAATGTCTCATACCTTGGTTGGGTATTGAGTACTTAGAGATTTGCTTGGAGCACTAATTCTCTACACCGTTCTTCCAACATTAGTGCAAGCGTAAGTCACAAGAATGGGGAATTCTATCTTCAGGTTCAAAGTTGGTATATCGGGATTGCTCCATCAGTTATCACTTCGAATAGCCTACTTAAGAGTTGATAAAGATAGTCAGAGACGGTTTCGGCAGTGGTTAATTCTCACTTGATCTACTTGAGCCTAATTTGTTCTTCTCACAAGATTTCAAGAATATGTTCGTAAAATGTGTTGCTGATTCTGAGGTATCAAAACCAGCAAGGGGGAAGGAGACATACTCTGAATGCACAATGAGTACACATGATGAGCTTTATACTTCTTCTCAATTGAAGACTATTCCGGGAAGACAAATGTCATAACCGCAGACAAAATCTGTGTTCCAACTCGTTCCTTCAGGTGTATCATTCCAACTACGTGGTGGAAGAGAATGTCAGTTTCTGATGATAAAAGAGGTACACAATTGTATGATGGTTCCTATGGTTAGTCGGTATCCTACTGAAGGAAATGTGTACATCCAGTACTCAGTAGCTGTTATGGTACTGTCTTGGTGTTATCATGTCGACTACATACGGGATAAATTGCTTACACTCGGGACTTAGCTGAATTTGGTGTAACAGTTCTCATCTGCAATGTCCTGAAAGGAGATAAGGGGATTTTCGGGTCTTAATTGATCTTGATGATGCTTTGTCGACTTCATTAATGGGATTGAGTGTGTACTTCGGGTTTTTGGGCCTCATATATCGAGACTGATTGCATCACTTCAACTACTTGGGGGAAGTGGTCTCTGGATACTCTTGGCATGCATTACTTCAGACTTCAGCGGGAAGAAATGTGAGAAGGTTAATTTAAGTGTGAGATGATTCATTGCTTATTTATGTGATGGATCTCCGAACGGAGAATCACGATGATTATTCTTAAAAAGGAGCAGCAATACTTAATGTGGTTTGCTACGGTTTCCGCTGTACACTTACCTTATGTAAGCTTGAAAGAGAGCTTAGAATCTGCTCAGTATGAAGATTGTCGGTTTGGGGGGAAGCTATCAAAGCTGTACATTGGGAAGGCTCAAGTTTCGTCGTCTGTTCAGGAGCCTCGACAGCTTTGGTGGTGAAAGTTTAAGAGATGATTGACCACATATTTCTACAACATACTGAACGTATCCTCATTTCGGTATTCATTTCATCATCGTCTTAAACTAAATAATATAGTTTGTACATATCTTAAAACATACTGTAAATAGAAAATTATAGAAAACCTGCAAATTGTAAATAGAGATGCGTAAAATCAGAAAAACCATAAAAATTAAAAAATTAGAAAAGACCAAAAATAGTTTCACCTAGGCATGTCTTCTGTTTATCGATAACATTTACGGACTTAGAAATGTCATTCAATAATGGCACGGGTCTTTAAATGAAGCTCGAGCAGAAGTTAGAATGGATTGTTAAAACATGTCTAAATGGCTTGCTATTACTTTAGATAGCAACCCGCGTTTCATACTGGGGAAAGCACGTCGCCAAAAAGACGGTTGTTCCTCCAACTGGGTGATGTTCACCTGGGCATGGATTACTTTATATCCATGTTTCTTCGATCTGATGTACGTTTCAGTGCATCATTTCTTGAAAAAGAAGAGAAATCTTCTTTGTATACAAATAGTTTTCATTCAATGATTCTTCTGAAAATTATTTGTGAGACACTTGGTGGATATGTGTTGTATGAAATTTGTTTATACTTGGATTATGCATAAAATTTGTCACTCAATCAACGACTACAAATCTTTAACTAGGTCATTGATTGAGGGGGAGAGTGAATTCAAATTTTATATCATCAAACGGGTTTCTTGATTAATTCATGATTCTTAGAAAAGGTTTTGTAGTTAATGGGGTATTAGTTGAAGAGGAAATTGCTTAAATATATCAAATGACCAAGTGTGTTAGTTGCTAGAAAGTTTAGGACATTATGTGCAACTTGCTTATAGTATCCTAGCTTCATATAACTAGAAGGTTCATTTGTATCTCTTTGGAATCCTCGTTTAATCCCCTATATACATTAAAACTCAAAATCTGAAAGAAGTTAGAAAACCCGATGCGTTTGATATTCTTGAATGCTCCACTGACATTTGTATGAACTAAGTGAATGAGTTTCAAATGTTGTTTGTCTCTGCTGCTTAATTGTTGTTGATATTGTGCATATGTTCTCAGGATCCGCTTAGGTAGATTGCTATTATGGTAGAATCATGTTCCTAAGATCCTGAATTGAATATTGATATCTGTGTGAATTGCCATGTGCATGATTGGTATTTGCTTTTCTTGCTAGATAGTGGCTTGACGTAGTTCCTGATTGTGGTTTGATTATAAGATGAACTTGGTATTATAATGTGGCAAGCTGCTGAAGGGTAGCTATTTAGGAATAGTGTATCTGTATGTATGTATATCTGTGTTGATATTCTTATGCAGATTCCATAGCCAAAATGAATGTACCAATTCCCATTCGAACCATTTGATCAGACGTTCAAACTCTATTGATTGGCTCGGAATTCACCACGACAACAACATCGGCAGCAACAACAACAACAACACCTTCACCTCCACCACCATCATTTCAACAAAGCAGTACTTACTCGGATCTCGCCAAGTGGGGATCGACAATACTTGAGAAGTTTTGTTGGTGGATGGATAATCGATGTTGACCACTGACTCACTCAGAAAAGCGGATGATCACATCATCTGCGCAAAAAAGGTCAATATCATTTGTGTCATAAAAGTTATCTTGTGTATAATGAGCAGTGAATCTCCCTCTTAGATTAAGGGGGAGCAAAGTATGTTTCATCATCAGAACATGTTAAACCTGACCACATTTTCTCCCATGTTTTCTAAATTATTTAAATCAATTGGGATCACAAATCTCAAAAGGTTTGAAATTTTTGATCGGGGGAGAGAATGTGATTTAAATATGAAACCTGATGAAAATGTGATGTTTTGGATTTAAGTGTAGGCTCTCCCATATGTGCTAAACTCTTTCGTATATCGATGCACATATTGAGGGGGAGCAAATGGACAAAAAGGATTTGGCACCGCATGAGATCGTGACTCAGACGTAACCAATGAATTGACGAAACACAAGTTGTCATCAATCGAAAGGACATATCCTGGCCGGGTAATAATTTCAAGCTGGTCTAACCAGTGATGTAAGCGTGTCTCGAAAAGGATGTGTCTGAGTAGAGTGTACCGTTTCGAGAAGCTTTCTGTTAACTTGACCAGGACAGGTAATAATTTCAAGCTGGTCTAACCAGTGATGTAAGCGTGTCTCGAATCGGTCATGTTCACTGAAAGTTGATCAATTCAAAAAGGTGCGAGCTCTACCTAACATGTGCAAATTTATAAAACAATCAATCGAGCACATGTTGAGGGGGAGCATTTGAAAAATATAAAACTCTCAAGTGTTTGCAAAAATGTGTTTCAGAATCATGAACACTTTGAGAGATTTTTCAAAGATTTGGTTTATGGCAATCGTGGAAGTACACCTGATGCGTGCGATGTGTCGTTGCGGTTTAGCAGTATTAATGCCTACTCAAGTTTTAAATTTATATTTAGCCGACTTATCAATAACACACACACTTAACGAGCAGTGTACCCGGTCAGTATGAATATAATGGTAAGTAGAGTGTCGATCACTAAGAGTGGAACGTATTATCTAGTTATTCTAATCAGTATTTTAATAAATTAAGTTAGCTATACAACCTAATCTAACGCAAGGGGGTTCAGCCTGAGAGACTGGCACGATTTGGTTGCAATTAAATAATAAACTAAACCAATAGGCACGAATCAGCAAGTAGCACACACGTACACAGATAAATACTTGAGACAATAAGAGGGCTGTCCTGATAGATAAGTAGTTTGTCACTTGTTTTATTGCTAGTCTTATATGAAGTGTATAGTTCGATGCAACGCACCGAGATTAAGTCCTTTCTCGTTGGTTCTAATCTTATCGGCGAGTAAACCCTTAATGATTACTTATGACTATCCTATTTATCTTTCTTCCTACTTTTCTACAGACCATAGAATGCATAGGCGATCTAATAAATAGGCGAGGGCAGAGGCATGGCGACCCGATCAACGCTCAGCTAGACACAGAGGTTATCAATGCACTAATAAAAGTCACCAATGACATCAACATATAAACTTTAATTAATGAGAAAGCAGTTTTAAGGGAGTGCAATCTTTCCGTTGTCACATTACACAAGCCACCAATCTTGATGAATTAAAGTTTACTAACACAATAAAACAAAACTACTTAATGAATTAAACACATGCAGCACCTTCTTACAGCTCTTGTATCTTTGTTTTGGTGTGTCTTGTGCTGCTGCCTTGACTGAATTCGTCCTAGGTTTCTGTACTTCGGTCTTCGGATATAATATGTCCCTCGAAATTCGTCTGGTCTTGGGGTATTTATAGTTTCTGTCTGAGGGTAGGCATTGGCGGCGCATTGACTTAACTTCGCGTGGGGTCCAAGATTAATATATTCAGGAATATTCGTACACCGCCAGAAGATGCGGCGTAACTCCATAATTAGATGCGGCGCATGTCCTCTTGTATCTTGGATCGTATCTGGTGAAATATTGATAGTGATGCGGCGCATGTCATAAGCAAGATGCGGCGCATCTGGAGCAGAATAGTCTTGATCTTGTACATTTCGGTAGACTCTTAACTTCTTGCATGTTTTGCTCCATAATTAGTCCAAAATCGCCAAGTTTCACCAAATGCTTGTTTTTACCTGAGAATTACAAAAGTAAACGATTAAGTATCAATCCTCATACATAATATAATAAAACAAGTCAAATTATTAGGATAAATGATAGTAATAAAATGTACTTATTTGAGTTCATCAACACCAAAGACCGACCATTTTAATGAATGTATGGAGTTATAAGGATGGTTAGGTTAGGCTCAAGTTCCCATGATCCCACCAGAGCAGGAGGGATCTACCCAGGGATAATCCACTAGTTAGTGTAGAAGTCCTTAGGTATGATTAAAAAGGAGAAAAGTGGATAAGGGAAGAGTGCCGACTGAGATGGAGCTAACACTGGAATAAACCCAACAAGGTGTTAGTTATGAAGTCTCGGTAAGCACTGAAGGGGTTGAAGAATGAAAAAGAATTGTAAAGATAAAGGGTGAAAAGAAATAGCCCTCCTTACAACTTAGGCAGAAACCGGGTCAATACATATGCTGTCAGAATCACTTAGTTGATTGCTGGCATTGAAGACAAAGTATCATGGACCCAGTGATACGCTGCACAACCCTCCCTAGCCACTCAAGGTCCCTCAAAGGATTCTTGTTTCAATTGTCACGGAGTTCAATACATTTCTATCGTCTCTCTCTCTTCGAGTTAGATGATATTGAAAAGGTGGCAGTCCTCTCCAGCCTCCGCTCACTAAATCAAAACGCACTATAGAGTCTAGAGCCACGAGATGCATTATAAGATCTCATAGGGACACGAATTATTTCTACACTGGTTGTTCAACATTAAGGACACCAGTTGTAAACTCATGAGTCCTACGCAGATCTTAGCAATCTGCCAGAACATTTATGAGAGAATTTACAAATGTAATTCTCAATGATTGAATGGAAATTCCTGCCAGGGTCAACATCAAGCAGCCCTGAAAGCAGGTCACTTCGGTAATTCCTCGTGGATTACGCTTAGTGGTCGCGACGGTTTCAACCGGTCTACAGTCGTGGAGTGATCTCCAGCGACTCACCTAATCGTTGATTTACTACGGTAAAATCTTAAAAAGCCCTCTGTGGGTTTTCGATTAGGAACGGTCTTGGTAAGGATTAGAGAGAGTTTTCACAATATGCTGTTGACTATCTCGAAGTCCAAACTTGTAAGTACCGGTCGAATTATTGCTAACTGTCGTATGCAGGAACTTCTGGCGATTGTAGCAGTGGAATGCTGTAGCTGGTTGTTGTGGTAGCTGGTTGCAGAAAAGATGCCAATCCATCACCACATGCTCACACCACATTATCATCAAAGAAGTCATGATCAACCTAAAAGACCTTCAACACAGCTTCTGCTAACTCTGATGCTGAAGATCATGACACCATATCGTGTGAGCATGTCGGCTCTAAGTATATTTCATCACATGGAGACCTACTACTAAAAGATGACTTGGAGACTCAAGTGGGATGATACTTTCAAAGATTACTCAAAGTTCATCCAAGACAAAAGAGAAGTCATCTTAAGATCACTGATGTTTGCACAACAATCTATGACATTGAAGAATCAATAGTTACGAGCTATGATGTCAAGATCCAAGGAAGAAGTGCTGAAATTCAGAACATTACTTCTGGGGTGACCTCCCTTAGGGGGAGATTGTTAGGAATATGAATATTCAGCTGAAGACTCGGTCACCCCGAATACTTATTAGCTCATCATAGCTCGTAGGATTATCAGTAATATTATTAGTAGATTAGTTATTAATTAGTATTGTGGAGTGGGTCGGGTCTTTACCCTATGTCAGCTCTCTCCACAGCCCACTAGGGGCATATTAAGTAGTATGTATAAATACCCCTTCCCTTGCAAGGGAAGGGTTGGAACTTCCCTACATTTCAAGCTAATATACACATAGTTCTCTCTCTCTAGAAGTTCCCACTTTCTCTCTTTAGTTCTTAGTCATTCGATCCATATCTAAGCCTCAAACAAGTGTTTCTTGCATTGTGAATACCCTAAAGTTCTTGACAACAGCTTTCTCTTTTTGTTTCTCATTAGACAAGGGGGTTGATGGTGCAATACCCGTAGTTTCCTCACCCTTCCCTTTTTGACTTTCGAGTTGAGACTTCAAAAGATTGATTTGATCTTGCATATTTTTGTAAGAGCGCTCATATGACAATTTGTCATATTTGCATTCTTCCTTTTTTGTATCAAGTTGTTTAAAATATGTGCTATTTTGTTTTTCAAGTTTCAAAAGCGACTTTTCATATTTTTCAACAATTTGAGAAGTCTCAGCTCGAAGTGTTTCATCATCCTCAACAGAATATGTTTGGAAAATAATAGACATGATATCGGTCGATAGAGCTTCGAAGGAGAGAGAGTCATTTTACTTTTCCAAAACTTTTATGTGTTCCAAGTATTCATTAGCTTCCTTCACTAAGGATTTGTGGTCCTTAACAAATTCTGCTGACTCTTTCAAAAGATTATGTTTCACATTTTGAACAACCGCATAGATTGCACTAATATGTGGATTAATTTCCCTTTCAAAAATCTTTTTCAGTTCATCCTGAACACCCGGAAACCATTCAAACTTTTTATTGTTAATTTTGGAAGCCACAATACGTTGAAGTTTCTCAATTCTCTGTTTAAGATCAACCAAATATAGTCTAGCTGCACTTGAATCATAAGTGTTTTTAGATGCCATTTGTTCGATGTTAGGCAAATGTTTTGAAACAGCTTTTTGTCTTGTGAAAACCACTGGTTTTTGAAAAAACAGAGGTGACTCCTTATGAACAAGATGAACCCCAGCAAGTCTGTTAACTTCATTATAGTCAATGGGTTTTATTTCTCTGTTCAATTGTCGCATTTTCTTTCTACTCTCTTCTGACAGCTCAATCGTTTCGCTAGAATCATAACCCGAAGGAGGGTCATGGATAGCATTTATTAAATTACCATTAAAAAGCACATTCTGTTCTTTCTTAGCTTTCTTGAGAATATAAGGGTTTTCATAACCGATAGCCACCTTTTTTAATGAATGTAAAATCGGGTTTGGATCGTTTATTAACAAGTTAACTGTTTGTGCAGAATGACCCGTTTTTACAAGCAAATCATCCAACTTTGCAATGGTTTCCTTTTTGTCATTGATCTCTTTAAGAAGATCCTTTTCACGTTTTGAAAATCTTTCATTCAACTCCTTCTTTTCTTTTTCAAGATTGGAATAAGTTGATTTTTGTTTTGAAAGCTGGTTGGTTAGTTCAGAAATTTCCTTGTTAAGAGATTTAATTTGGTTATTCAAATTAACATTTAGAGTGTCAAATTTGATTTGTAAACATTTCTCTCTTAACTCAGAATCTTTTAATCTAACCTCAAGTTCCGACTGGTTTTTGTTATGAAAATCATAAGCTCTTGCATTCACCTTATACCTCTCAAGCTCAGTGGTCAATTTTTCATTTGCGGCCTTAACATCGCGATTGACCTTTTTGACCTTTTCATTTTCAACACTACAATTTTGCAATAATGATTCAAACATAGCACGTGTTTCCTCATCATTATCAGTATGCTGTGACTCGAATTCTTCATTAGGATCCATATCTGGAGTTACCAAATTAGTATTACTACAACTTGGTTCGTCCATGTATGTATCATAAATGAGTTTAGGAGTCTCAGGATGCTGTTCATTTTGAGGTGACATATCAAACATTTCATTATTGTGACATGTAGCATATGGTCGTACCTCAGAAACCGCATTAGTGTCAAAAGCAGGAGGTGCTTCTGAGTCTGTGTCATACTTTGCCTCCTGGAGATTTGCCATAAAAATGCAGTTTGCATCGATGTCCTCTTGATCTTCTGAATTGTCCATAATCGCCATGAAGTCATTCTCTTCTGCACTCAACTGAAGCCCAGCCGTTTCCTTGTTTGCCAACATTAATGCTTTCTGCAAATACGCTGGATCCCTTTTATTCGGCTTGTCTGGACAGTTCCTA
Source organism: Artemisia tridentata subsp. tridentata (assembly GCA_021014915.2). Lineage (NCBI taxonomy): Eukaryota > Viridiplantae > Streptophyta > Magnoliopsida > Asterales > Asteraceae > Artemisia > Artemisia tridentata. The sequence continues at coordinate 429,442,021 of CP139507.1, read as the reverse complement.
GCCATGTGACCAATACCCTGATAGTTGAAGCACTTCATCACATTACCCTGATTTCTATTCCCAGCTCCCTGAGCAACATTCCCAAACTGATTCCCAGCATTCTGTACCCTTTGATTACCAACAGCTGTACCCATCTGATTCCCTGCATACTGACCCATCTGATTACCAACATACTGCCCTGCATTCTGATTACCCATCTGAAATCTTGGAGCATATCCCTGCTGATTCCAATATCCCCCAACCATCTGTCCTTGCTGTCCCATGTTGAAACTCGGCTGTGCAATCTGCTTGTTGCGAGAATTCGATGAGATTCGTTGGTTGTTGTTGGTGGGTGTGGAGTAACGTCCTTGGAATGCTTTTGATAGGTAAGCAAAAGCTTGAGTCAAAGCAGCAGTTGACTCATCCTGATCGTCTTGATCTGGGTGTTGTGGGTATTGTTGTTGTGGGAATACATGTTGTTGTTGTGGGTAGAATGGTGATTGTGGAATATACTGTTGTTGCATGAATTGCTGAGTAGATGATGATGATGATGGTTGTGCACTGACTGTTGCAGGTGTAGGTGATTGGACTATGAGTGTAAGAGGATCTTGTTGTTTTGCTTGTTTCTCTTTTCTGACTTCATTTGCCTCTGCTTGGTTTTGTTTGAGAAAGTCATAGAGTTGATCGTAGTTCACATCATGAAGATTCTTAGTTTGGTTGACAATAGTAACATATCGTCCCCATTCTTCTGGAAGGTTGTTGATGAACTTGATGTTTTGAACAATTTGTTTAGGTGCCAAATTGTTTCTGATCAACTCATTCATTAGAGTACAAAACGTGTGTAGTAAGATTTAATTTGTTCAGCTGGTGTGGCTGTGAACTTCTCCCATTCAGTCAGAAGCTTGTTTTCCATTTCTTGAATGCCAATTTCAGTACCATGACAAAGACGTCTAACTCGATCCCACATTTCTTTGGCAGTTTCACAGCTATCTACAGCACAGAATATTTCTTGTGGTAGACCGAGTTGAATTAGATGCATTGCTAGGTGATCAGCTTCAATTTGCTTCCAATCTGCTTCAGTGTAATCTGATTCCTCTTGGATTTTATACGTTGGTGCGACGGGAGGTGTTGCAGTAGGATTTCCAGCTGTTTCTTCAATCTCACAAGGCTGTAATGGACCTTTTTTGACTAAGTTAACCAAGAATATACCTTGTCCATTAGGTTTGGATCTCATATATCGAAGCATACGACTCGTCCATGGAAGGTAACCACCTTTTTCTAACATTGGAGGTCGGTTTTCTGAACCTGCGGCATGAATGTCTTGTTGAGTAGTCATTGTTGATGTTTGTATGGTTAAGATGGTATTGGATCGGTTAAAGAACTAGGTAATGGTTGGTTACGTTTTCCAAACTTGATGAAGTTCCTTGATGAAGTCGTTCGATCAGCCCAGTCGTTCGATCAGGCCAGTCCTTCGACAGGCTCCTTCGATCAGCCCTCTCCTTCGACAGGCTCCTTCGATCAAATGGTCCTTCGACTAAGTCCTTCGACTAAGTCCTTCGATCAAATGGTCCTTCGATCAAATGGTCCTTCGATCAAATATTCGTTCGACTAAACCACTCGTTCGACTAACACTTGGTTCGATCAACAGCTTGTTCGACTAAACACTCGCTCGACTAACACTTCGTTCGACTAACTCGTTCGACTAGCTCGTTCGACTAGCTCGTTCGACTATTTGGTCGTTCGACTATTTGGTCGTTCGACTATTTAGTTCGTTCGATCAATTTGGAAGAGTAAGTCTAGCTCGACTACCCTTGTCTCGTTCGATGAATGCTCCTTCGATGACAAACCTCGTTCGATCAATGTTGGTCGTTCGATTATGTGAAGTCGTTCGATCAAGTGTAGTCGTTCGACTATGTGACGTCGTTCGACTATGTCGTTCGATCAAGTTGCCTCAGAAACTGAGAAACTCGATCAGAAGCAGCAGAAATTCGATTAGGATTGCTGATGAACAGTAACGTGCCCTAATCCTAAATCTTTAACCTTTTGCTCTTGATACCACTTGTTACAGTCGACTACCTTCTTCTTCACACAAACACAAACACAATGATGCTCACAAACATATACATTAAGAACAAGAGATGTGGTGGATCATATGATGAATTTCAAGTCAAATGTTTATTAACTTTAGAAGATAACCAAACACTGACTTTTGTGGTACTTTGCACACACACACACTCTTCTCTGATGTTGAAAATGAGACACACTAATAATGCAGTGTGTGTGTGTGTGGTTTTATGAAAACACAGCCAACACATTGGATATGTGTGGGCTTTTACTTGGACCTAAAGTGGGCTAAGTGTTGCACTACACTTATGAGCTTAAGTAACAATGAGCACTAATGCCTTAGCCCACTACTCTTAATACATATTACATTTGACACAAAAGTTTTACATAAAACAATGACCATCACTTTTGCAATTAACTAATTTAATTGCTAACAGGAATTCATCATCATATTGATCTTGAAGAACATTAAAATTGTTTGCAGTCTTTGTCAAAACATTAGCATCATTATTCTTGAGAGTACTTTGCTTACTAGAATTCTCTGTGCCACCATAGCCCTTTTCATTGACTCCTTTCTCCACTTGCTTCCTCTTGTACTCTTGCCTTTTGTATTCATTCATATTATTTTTCATAGCTCCATTTCTTATCTTTTGTTCATTCCCAGCCTTCTTTTTAGCTTCTATTTCTTCCACATTACTAGGTCTATGGCTACAACTTTTGAAATCATGCCCAAAAACTTTGCAATGGCTACATACAGGTGGCTTCCAATCATATTCAACATTCACCTTTTTAGTCCCAATGACTGTATTTTCTTTGTCCCTATACTGAATATCAATATTCTTCTTCAGTTCTTTCCCAGCATCCATTTCCACTAATACCCTTGCATAATCAAGTCTACCCCAACCCCTATGACATATAGTAGAACTAATCCCATAAGAATTGTGTCCATAAGAATTGGTTTCCCAAGACTGCTAGCTAAAGCACTAATCCCATCCACACTCCAAGCTTCAAGTGGCACATTGGCCATTTTGACCCATATTGGAAGCTTATTTGGTTCTGTTTTTTGCATTCCTATATCAGGATTCCATCTTTTAACAATTAGTGGTTTTGATTCATATTCACATCTTTCCCCCCCTCAGAATTCAACTCCTTATCATGTCCCCCAATTTCATTTAAATTCTTCCCCGAAACCCTAATTTCCTTAATAACCTCTTCATTATTATCCTTACTTCGTTGCTGACTTAAATCAAAAATTCAGCCCGTAGAACTGATCGCAATTCAATTTTGAGCAGTTGATTTTTGTTTTATTGAAAAATGAGAGAGAAATTGAAGAAAACAATGGTGGAAAATGGTTAGGGTGGCGGGAAATTCAGTTAGGGGGAGAGAGAGAATTTCCCATCTCTTGTAGAGTTAGATTTTTTTTTTTTTTTTTTTTTTTTTTTTTTTTTTTTTTCATTTAATTTTTGAAAATATGTGTGCCCACAGAACATGATGGATCGAAAAAAACACCTTGAGGGAAACAGTTATCACGTAAATGAAGATGCCATCTGATGTTAGAATGCTTCTGTTATACGAACAGTTTAGGTAATGTGTTGATGCTTAAAGTTAGAGATTTGCACGTCGTAGTGCTTTCTTTTGCCGTTTTGTGTGTCTTATAGGATGCAAGACAAAATAAATGTTTAGTTAAGATAATATATTTGTTTTACCGGATATTATATTTTGTTGATAGAAGTGACAGTGCAATAAAGGGACGAGGATTATGAAGAAGAAGATTCGAGCCTTTTTATTTATGGTCAAGATTTTAATCTTTTCTTTATACTGAGTTTGAGGTGTATTAGTATTTACTAGAAGGGTATCCGCGCAATGCGGCGGCGGGTACCCAGTGACTATTTTTGTGGTTGATGCGGTGGCGGGTGCTAATGTGTTTCTAGGAGTTTGTGTATTTTTTGTTTAGAGAGAGCGTGGTTAAATGGTTTGCATGTGGTTTTGTGTTGTGTTTGAGGTTTTATATCCCGATCTACCACAAGATCTACCACCAATACCACATATAACTGAAACCATAAAACGCAGTGATTTCGGCGTACTGTGGCGACGGAGGATGAGGTGGTGGCGGCCGAGGAGGATCTGATGGTGGTGTACGTGAGAAGATGGTTTCTTATTTGAGAGAGAAAAAACAATAGTGCGTTTTTTTTGTGTGTGTCTAACTATGTGTCCTATCTTATTTTATTTTATAACCAACAAGCTGTTACAATAGGCTGTATGAATGTTAGGCCACACGGAGTGGCATCGGTTTGGGCATGATTTTGTGAATACCCTGGCGGTAACACCGCCGCCGGTGGTGATTTTGTCCCTTGATTTTGTGCAACACGGGAATAATTGCCGCTCACCATAAAATCAAAACAAACCAAAAAGTGACCGTTGGCTGCATTAAAAATTGGAACATTGGGTGCTTTTGATGGAGCGTAGCAGCAATAATTCAAAAAAAAAAAAAAAAAATGTGTACGTTGCAAGGTTTAAAAAAAAAAAATTTCCCTATATATAATTTCAACCACATCTAAACCCAAAAACAAAACCCATTTTCATATACTCTCCACTAAAAAAATAATAATAATAATGTCTTCATCTTCCGACGAACTCATCATCCCACCTCCGTTCCCCGATTTATCCACGGGTAGTACATGGCCCTATATATTAAACGCGTTGCAAGAGATGGAAGCCCTTGAAGATTCGGGTAGCTCTAACGATACGCGCACTTATATTGAGGGACACCGGGAAAGAGCTAATGAAATACTAATGCGTGACTACTTTGTCGAAGACCCGTAGTTCGGTGAAACATTTTTTAAACATCGGTATCGTATGAGTAAAAGTTTGTTTCTGAAGATTGTTGGTGACATTGAAGCATCTTTTTCGTATTTTCAAGAAAGCTTCGACGCTCGTGGTGCAAAAAGCTTCACGGCGATACAAAAATGCACTTCGGCAATTAAACAACTCTCAACGGGTGATCCCCCGGATAACTTTGACGAATATTTAGGAATGGCCGAAAGAACATCACGCGAGTGCCTTACATATTTTTGTGATGCGGTCATTCATTTATATCGTCGAGAGTTCTTACGTTTGCCGACTTCCCATGACGTCGCATTGCTCCAAATGGCGCACCAAGAAAGACATCACATTCCGGGTATGCTTGGTAGCCTAGATTGTACACATATTGAATGGAGGAATTGTCCTAGGCATTTGCGCGGCCAATATACGCGAGGTGACCATAAAGTGCCTACTATTATGATTGAATGTGTTGCTTCGCAGGATCTGTGGATTTGGCATTCGTTTTTTGGTCCTCCCGGGTCAAACAACGATATCAACGTGTTGAATCAGTCTCCGTTGTATCTTACTGCCCGAAATGGAACGGCTCCAAATACTTCATTTGTTTTGCGCGGGCGCTATTACAAACGTGGCTATTACCTTACCGATGGGATTTATCCTAATTGGTCTACGTTTGTTAAAGCGTATCGGCATCCAGTTGACCCGAAAGAAAAGAAATTCAAGCGACTACAAGAGGCGGCAAGAAAAGATGTCGAACGAACTTTCGGTGTGCTTAAGGGAAAATGGAGGATTTTGGATCGTCCTCTCCGGTTTTTGGACAAAGAAAAGATTGGAAAAGTCGTCGAAACATGTTCTATATTGCACAACATGATCATAAAAGACGAATTAAGGGCAATATTACCGGTTCATATAATGGACCAACCGGTGCCGGTATCTTATGACCCAAGTGTACTACCGGAAATAATTGACGAAAATGTCCATCATCGTCTCCAATTTGATCTTACGGAGCACGTAGCGGGTCTAGACTTGGCATATCTCGATGACCCAACGGTTCAACCACCACCGATTGACGACTTAATTTAGTGTTATGTAGTTTTTTTTTATTTATTTTTAAAAATAATGTTGCAATGTATTTTCCTTTTTTAGTTTGTAATGAAATGTTATGTTTTTAATAAAATGTTTGTGTTTTTAATAAAATGTTAGTGTTTTTAATTAAATTGATTTTAGTTTAATGATTAAAAAAAATTTGGGAGGTATGAGATTTTATGGCCGCCAGTGATTTTGGTTGGGAGGTATGGGATTTTATGGGTATGAGTTGGCTGAAGATTATTGGTGGAATTTGGGAGGTGTGGACACCTCCGAACCATGACTCCTTGTGCCCTTATTGGTTAGAAGTTAACTGAATTCAATAGGCTGTATGAATGTTAGCGGTTACAAGTTGACTGAATTCAATAGGCTGTATGAATGTTAGCGGTTACAAGTTGACTAAATTCAATATATGACTATTGCTTGTTAATTTCTTATTAAAAAAATGTTTTTGGTTTTAAAAATTTTAAGACTTATTTATTTAGAAAGTACTAAACTTTTTATATAGTAGTACAAATTGTAAAAAAAGAAATTTTACTTTCGCAGAGTTTTTGGATTTTATTAAACTAAAAATTAAATTTTAGTAGAGATGTAGTATTCTGTTTATATATTTGAGCTTTTCCTTTAGCCTCATCATGACAGCTTTTATGGTCTCTAATACCTAATTTTTAGTGACCATAGATCTGGTCACTAACGAGCATTACCAGCCGGTGCTTTGCACACCCTCATATACGGCTCTGACCGGAACCTTAACATAGTCGATAACTTGACCCAATAAGTGACATCTTTTTTTTGGTCACTCTTAATAGTCACTATGTTGGAAAATTTGTGACGAAAATCAGGGAGGAAAAAGGTGGTCTTAAATAAAGTGACAACTGTTTTTTGGTCACTCAGTGACCTTAAGTTGGTCTCTATTATCATTTGTGATGGACCTAACAAGTAACAACGAAAAGTGACAACCCGATTTTTAGTCACTAACAACAGCCTTAGTGAATATATATTCTGTTAGTGACTATTTTCGGCTGGACACTAATTGGGAATTTTCTTGTAGTGATTTTTGGATATTTGAATAACTGAATGATGCATGAAGGGATATTATCGTTCAACATCTTCAATTCTTCTTGACGTTTCATTCGCAGTGTTCATATTCGTGAATATATTTGAACTAGCGTGGCATTCTTAGATATTAATTTGATCGCATCTGAGACGTCTGTCACTGGCATTGATGTAATGATGTTTAATGGTTTACAAAAACGTCTTTGCTTTTATATTTTGTTGTCTTATTTAGATACGTAAGGATGGCTGACTGCATAAATGGAATTGGTTTACGGCTTGTTCGAAAGGAAATGTAATCCTCTTGGTGAATTGACGATTTCATGATGCATAGATAATGTGAATCAGTAACAAAATATTGTTTAGATGTTGATTATCACTATAAAAAACGAGTTGAATTCTCCACATTTTAAAAGCCAAATGATCACGTTTAAAAATGCGTAAAATTATTGAGTCCACACTTTTTCATGTGTGGTAATAATAGGTGTGACAAATTTTTCTACACATATAAGTGTGGATATATTATCCAAATTTCTATAGTTAAAAGTGTGAAAATATTTTTTGAATGTCCACACCTAAAAGTGCGGCAAAGTTGCAAAAAATGTTTATAATAAAAAGTGTGAAAACATTTGTGACACATATAAGTGTAGCTTTATTTTAATTGTACATACTTATATGTGTGGATTATTTTTTTACATATTTGTAACACATATAAATGTAGCAAAATTATTATTCATATAAAAAAAGTTCACAGTTGATCATACCGTGGCAAAATAAGTGTGAAGAATAGCACTATTTTTTGTAGCGTTAGATGAGTGCATTCTTTCTGCTTCAATTTGGGAGCTTTGGATCTGTCAAAACACTATTTTGAATTTGCATGTTCTGTAAATATTGATACGGATAAATATATTTTTTTCACCTTTTCACAAAAAAAAAATAATAATAATAATAATAATAATAATAATAATAATAATGTAATACTATTATATATAAAGAATGAGTTCCCATATTGAATGTTAGCATTAATGCAACAAGCCAAGAAACTCAAATATGATGCTTAAGCTAGAATGAGTTCCCATATTGAATGTTAGCATTAATGCAACAAGCCAAGAAACTCAAATATGATGCTTAAGCTAAAAGTTCGTTGATGTTGAGCTTATTTTGAAAGCTTTTAAGAGCTTTTAAAGCTTCATAAAACCAATACATAAATGAGATATTTCGTTTAATATGAAACCAATACATAGATATACTCCAAGTTACATTGATTTAATATGATACTCCGTAGTTCTTTTGGACTACTTATATGCATTAACTTGCAATAAATGATAATTAAAGTCACCAAGTCTTTTCAAGTTTTTACATTTTTCATTTGCTCACCGAGTCTAAAGAATGAGTTCCCATATTGAATGTTAGCATTAATGCAACAAGCCAAGAAACTCAAATATGATGCTTAAGCTAGAATGAGTTCCCATATTGAATGTTAGCATTAATGCAACAAGCCAAGAAACTCAAATATGATGCTTAAGCTAAAAGTTCGTTGATGTTGAGCTTATTTTGAAAGCTTTTAAGAGCTTTTAAAGCTTCATAAAACCAATACATAAATGAGATATTTCGTTTAATATGAAACCAATACATAGATATACTCCAAGTTACATTGATTTAATATGATACTCCGTAGTTCTTTTGGACTACTTATATGCATTAACTTGCAATAAATGATAATTAAAGTCACCAAGTCTTTTCAAGTTTTTACATTTTTCATTTGCTCACCGAGTCTTCTCATATGCTCACCAATAAATGCTTCATGTAATCATCAGCCTAATGCCTATATATAATGATACATACACAAGCGCACATTGCAGCTTGAAAGATTGTTCTCGAACACTCTTGGCGTGCTTGGTGTGAACAAACTCCTGCTGATCAACATGGTAACCTCTTTTCATTATAAGCCATCTTATTTCCTGCATGTACCATATATGATCCAATCCACTCTCAAAGTATTAAAGATTGAATATTTTCTTCTTGAACAGGGGATCTGAAATACAGGAAATGTTTATGCTTAAGAATTCAAGTAGAGGCTACACTCTGGGAATATGTATTACATCAAAGATGTCACTAATCAGAACTTACTGGTATATATATCCCAAATTTGAATTTACTACATTATACAGTGCTTACTGATTTGCCCTTGCCTTATTTGTGTTCTTTCTCTAGGTCATTTCTGAAAGTTTGTGAAGAGAAGCAAAATGTTACAGTAATAAGAACAAAGGCATATTAGAATGACGTGTGGAGATAAATTATTTGGTTTAGTTTTGTGATGAATAGGTGTCGTTGTCGATTTAAGCAATCACTAAAGCAGGTTTTCCTTCTCAGAGTTATGTTCTAATTTATCTTCCGCTTTTTCAAAAAAGGTTATCACTAAAGGCTTGGTTCACAGATCTCGCATCAAGTTGTTTCTTATGAGATGGATCATTGATTGTTCATTTTGATGTTTTATTAGTCTTAATGTATTGAGTTACTTTTTTCAAAATAAATATATGCTATTCACCATAAGGTGGCCAATGCCGGTGAACTTTATCACCTCTAATAGGTGATCATAGCAAGGTCTGAAGTCTTGAAAGCTGAATTATTTCGCTGTAGTTTAAGTTGTTTAAAAATTGACTTAATTATGGAAAGAGGGATATCTAAAGATTCTTACTAGCATCGCATTATTCGACTGTGAAACACGATCACAGCTTATAATCTTCTAATCTTCTAATATTCAATTTATGCATATAATTATGGCGAGTTTGAGAGCTTCACCTGCACCAATGTTATCCCATCCAATACTTTTACAGTTTCAAAACTCCCTGACGTGACCGAGGTTTTGGATGATGACGCCGCAGATAATAGCAGCAATATTCGCAAGAGCCCGCTTAAGAGACTGGTTAGGCGCCCACAAGTATCTACACCAGCAAAGGCATCTGGGTCAAAAAAGAAAAGGAGGTTAGTCACTACGTTGCAGTATAAAATTCCAAATGTGGGAGAGAATTCAGATGCAGAAGACGAGACTGTTGCATCAACCCAGGTGGATAAGCATGCTAAAGAACATGACGAGTGAGCAACTCTGGTCACGGAAAGTGTCGCATAGGAAATAAGGGGTTTAATAGGTGGTGTCGGTTATAATTTTGTCAAGTTTATTTTTAGTGTCGTGATCTAGCAACTGTTTAGTGTTGAATAAAATTTGAATGTCTTGGTTTGAGTGATGTTTTGTGCTCAACATTGCTTTAAACCCTATTTAATTTTTGATAGCAAACATGACAAGAATAATGAAATCCGCATACTTGAATAGCTCTAGGTTGGCTCCATGACCTCTGCAACCTGACTCAATCACCTCTGTAAAGTAAGAATTTAGATGCCTAGATTAGCGATATTTTTAGAAGACCGTCAACTCTATTTAATTTTTAATAGCACATATGAAAAGAATAGTTTAAACCGCATGCCTACATAGCTCTAGGATGACTTCATGGCCTCTGCAGACTGACTCCATGGCCTCTGCAAAGTAAGAATTTAGAATCCTAGATTAGTGATTTTAGAGAGCCATCCTAATGATATTGGTACCAAATTCACAACATACACAACTTTAAAATATGTCAAAGCTCATAAAGAAAAAAATAAACAAACACAGATAGGATCTTTGCCCTGTACGGTATAATTTTAGTCATCTAAAATGTTGGGGAATTTCACACCCAAAAGATCATGTAAAACCCTAAAATCTGGATCCACATTTTATTCGACCATTTGAATTTAACCCAAGTTTAATTAATAAGTAAATGATATTAAGACCTTGTGTTATAAAATAAACATTCATTATAAATATTTATTCCTAGGTAAATCAACTAAACATTCCTAATTCTAATCCTATACTAAATAAAATACGCGACACCTTTTTTATTTATTTATATGTACACGATTTATTTTGTATGTTCAATACCGAATTTTTTTATTTTATTTATTTATTTATTTATTTATTTATTTTTTTTTTCTTCTTCATGTATTCACACGTTTAAAGTTATGACCAAACCGCATGAGATTCGATCATATTCTGGCATGCATATGTTTTGTTTAAGATGCTTTGACTTATGATAAAATGGAATTCTTTTAATATTATGCAAAACATGCAAGGATCACATTCATGCAAAATATTCGGGCCTTATTATGATATAGCGATACACTTCATACGTTCCTATCAAAACTTTAATCATTTTCCTTATTTCACACATCTTATCCGATATTAGCGATACACGTTTTATCAAAACTTTAATTACGTTTTATGAAAACTTTAAATATTACTCGTTTTGGTGATTCTACTATCCCCTTATTATCCGATTATGTCGACCAAATTAACCATTATATAAGGTTCTTATATACATGTCCCAAAACAAATCCACATCTCGTTTTCTTTCTTCTCAGTTAAACCATAAAAAAAAACTCTCATACGCTGCATATTTATCTTTCTCACCAAAACTTAAACAATCCTAAACTAAATCATCTTTACGTATACATAAGTTAGAAACTAGCTTTGGTTCGTGTTCGGTTTCGGCTGTGGTTCATGTTTTGATCTCGTTTCGGTTCGTACGAAGGTTGGAGAGTAGCGGGAATTGGCTTGGGTACACGTGTTGTGATCTTTGGTTCGTGACCGGTAGTTCGTTTCAGTCTCATCCGTTGAAGGTGTATAGCTCGCGACTTAAACTCGGTTAGCTGATTGTGTACGGTTGGGTTCGGGTTCGATCGCGTCTCATTGATTTCTTGTGTTCGTGTTTGAATTGGTTTTGCACTCGTGTTCTTGTCTCTGTTTCGATCTATCGTCTTGTTCGGAGGTAAATCTTGAACTATACGCTTACATTTAAATAAGAGTAGTAAGAAATCTTGTTATATTATCACTTATTGTAGAACCTTAAATCACCATCAAGAATGAATCAGATGTAAGTTTAAAGCATATAAATGGCATGAAGCGTAAAGTTATGTAAACTTGGATATGCATGAAACCTTACATGCATGAAACATACTAATATGGTGATGAATATGCATGAGTACTTTTACCTTAATGCAACCACATGATAAGTGTATTATGATTATTAATAAGCAAAAAAAAAAAAAAAAAGTCTAAATGGTATGTCACCAAAGCGAAAGATAGGTACTCATATTTTCTGTTATACAATGTGTAGAATATTAGAACATGTAGACTATTATATATAACTATCATTATAAGCCTTAATTATCACTTACGTTTATCAACTTTATAATAGATATATGATCATTTTTGTACGTAAAAGAATCATCATTGGTCTAGTACATTGAATCTCCTAAACACATAAAGTCTAATAAGTAAACTAGCGGATGGCCATAGTCTTTGGAATTCCTTGATATACTTATGACAATTACGTATAAAAATACTACTGATTCAACAAATAAGTAGTAATAGTTCTATAATATATTACAAATTAAATAAAATAGTAATCACTTATTAATAATTAGCTATTAAATTCATGTAGATAATCTGAAGCTGGAGTAACTTGTGTGTTCGAGTACGACCTTTTTCGAGTACGCTTTGTATTTGCTTTTAAGGTACAGATATTCTGACCTTCTCTGTAAGGTTTCCTATGATTCTTTTCTGATCTGTTAAATTCTCTGATTTGATACTCTGTTACGATCCCTTGCTATGACACCTTTGCTTCGACCTTTGATCTCTGATTTTGAACCTATGATATGAAGACCCTTTTGATATGAGATGGAAATGTTTTAAGTAAAGTATTTTGAAAGAGTTTTTTTTTTTTTTCAAGCATGATATATTGACTTTAAGAAAACTATTTTGAAGTTCGTTTTATGAAAACTAATTGAAAGACCATTTTTGAAAACTATTTTTTTTTTAATGATTGTTTTTAAATGAACCTTAAGAGAAAACCTTTTGAAAAGTATTTTGATATTGAACCTTTTGAAGATTTGACCATCGGATACATTGACCCTTTTTGGATATTGACCTGGGATATTTGACCTTCTGATATTTGAACTTCTGATACTTGACCTTCTGATACTTTGACTGGTCTGATTATGAACTTCTGATATTGAACCTTCTGATATGACACCCTGATTATGAGATGAACCTTTGACCTTTGACCTTGACTCTTAGTTTGATACCCGAGCCACTTTTCTGTTACCTAGCCAGGAAGGTAACCTGGCCGTGTCTGTGATGCACCACTGGCATGACTCATGTGTGGGTGAGTGATTCCTCACACCGTCCCCATTCTGATTATGATATGCGCATTACTTTGATTATGATTTTATATATGTTTCTGGGGGGCGTATGGATTGCAATCCTAGATCTGATCTGTTTAGTGGATTTAATCTGATATGATATGACTTGTCTGGTGACTGGTGCTGTGTGCAATACACGCCTTTCACATATGTCTGGGAGCTAGCTACTCCATTTGAAGAATGAGGACACCCCTCATATTATCTGATTATCTGAGAGGTCTCCCCTCTATATGATTATGAAGATTTATGGTTACACTGTTATGATATGATATGATCTGTTTTTGGGCTCGTGGTGGATGACTATCCTAAACCTTTACTCTTGTACCTTATTTATATCTCCTTCATTATGCTACATCTGATTATTTCCGTTTACTTTCGTTTCCGTTTGTTATATATCTGTTCACTGGGCTTTGTAAGCTCAGCCGCACGTTTTCTTTTCGTGTGCGGCAGGTTTTAGATGGAAGATGGGTATGAGTGAAGAGACTTTTGGACCTAGAAGGCTTGACAGTTATTTTGGCCTAGAGATGATTAGAAGTTATTTTATTGTTAGAATTTGTATCCGTTTTTGTAACCTTGTTATTTCAGTACTTCCTTTGTAACCCTTGAGAATCTTTGTATTACTTTTGAATGTATGCTTTGTTAGATCTGATATGAAACCATTCGCGTGACATCTTTACCCTTGTCGGGTTGGGGTGTTACAATTATGGTATCAGAGCGACAGGCTGCGATTCGTAATACATTTACCCTTGGCCTGTGTAAGTTCGGACCACTAAGTTTCCCTGTAAGCACTCATAAGATAACCTGTAAGATTTGCTTTAGGATCTCCCTATAGGAACCTAAATTTGACCAGTGAAGAATGGGTAGACTAAGGCATCTATATGAGTATCTTTGCTTCCGCATCACTCTGATGCGTGCCTCTGCTCTCAGTTAGGCATTATAAGAATTTTGTTATGTTAACTCTGTATGAGTCTGTTAACTGAGCATGATGATGCTAATAACGGATATTCTGTACACCTCACTTTTGACAAACTATACGATGTTCGTATTTCTGATAACACACACCCCACCTACCGCTTATGATAAGAGGCTGAACTGTTCGTGCTGAACTTCGACATATGAACTATCCGTCTGACTCGATGATTGTATTCGTTCTATGAATCTTTTGATCCTGACATGTCTTACTATATGATCTTTTGGTTATGGACGGAACGACTATTTGTAAAGCTGCCATCTACGATCGGATCTGAAATGTAATCTTGCCTAATTCGTTATGACGAACCTCTACACCTGAATCTGTTAAAATTTCTGCCGCTATGAAAGCACCAACCCTGAACTCATATGGTCAACAAGTTTTTCCTGACAACCATTAATATCCACCCTTGGAAAGTTCTACCATCAGAAGTATTTCGTAGTATGAAGATTTTCTGGTATTTCGATGTAATATGATTTTTGCTCACCTCAGTGATTCCCTTTGAGTACCCTTGTTGGTCTATGAAAGAGGAAGAAAGGAGCATGTGACGACGTGTCGACTATCGTAAACTCAACCGTACCACTATCAGTAATCATTATCCGTTTCCGCGTATCAATAATTGAATTGGTCATTCTTTTGAAACTTCGTATCTGATTTCATCGTTCTAGATTTGAAGGGGCTGAAGGGGTAACCACAAGAACTTCTAAGAAGGGGGTTAACCAACTAAGAGTAACCTCTGTGAAGTATCTCAGTTTTAATTCCGAAGGAGGAAGGCGACATGAAGTGTATGTGAAAGTTTTCCCTAAATGATTTCAGAGATTGTCCTTGTTCTCATTATAACCTCAAGAGTTTGAATGATGCCAGTGGTATTGGCTAGAATGGTGATGTCTTTGCGTATTTTGGATAAATTGTCCTAGTATGGCATTATGTGGTGTTCAAGAACGGAGGCAGAACATAGAGATTATTGAGGAGACGACCACTTGTGCTGGAAGAGAAGTTTGTTTGACCTTCGGAAATCATTGTAAACGACACCACCCTGTATGCTGTGAAGACAGAGTTTTCCACAGGAAGAACCGAGATCGAAGACAGTTATCGAAGTGAGAAACTTGGAGGAAGAGAAGTAGAAGACGGTGGCGATAAGCAGTACCATGGATGAAACATACAAGAAGGAGAAAAGAACCATTCAGCACATGACCTGGAGTCGACGGCGGCGGTGTTTACCTTAAAAAAAAAAAAAAAAAAAAAAAAAAAAAAAAAAAAAAAAAAAAAAAAAAAAACCTGGAGCTGGGCTAGAAGACCTGTCAAAGACACGCAGTCTTGCTTCTCTATTCATTTTAGTTGTACTAAGATGAATTGAGAGCAGAAGCAGACTTGCGAATGGAGGGATGCACAATGACCGTATCAGAGACTGCCATTACGACATCACCATATCAAGAAGAGGTGTTGAAGGCTTGAGGGACCAGACTCAAGTTTATAAATTCTTTTCACCATATGATCAAATAGACAAGCGTAGACAGACTACTCGGACTTGGAAGAAATTTTGAAATTCTGAAATTGAATGGACAAATTTTGAAGCAGACATTTGTGTTCGGATGAGTTGATTCTGTGAAGGATGAAGTTATTGATGACGATATTCATTTCTGCTTTACCCATTTAAATTTCTGTTACCTGGTGTAAGATCTTTTGAATGATTTAAGTTCGCCGTTAGTAATTCCGTTCTGTGTTCATTCCGCGTGCATTAGACGATTGTTTTGTTATGAAAATTTTGACGAATTCTGGAAGATCTGACGCCTTGACGATGTGTTTCATTTGATGCTTACTGGATTCCGTTACGTTATTTATACGTTATGTTTCTCTGATTTCGTTCCGTGAAAGATGTCTTGATTCGGACCTACCCTAGGAGGTAGAAGGACTGTTAGGTGGTTAAGATAAGATATTTAGTTCACGACTTGAGATAAAGTATGATCATCATGAGGGCATACTTATATGATGCTAGTATTATGACGTCTGGCCAACGTGATAATACTCACATCATATAACGTGCACTTATTGTGACCATAGGATATTTCGAGGAGTGCCTTAGAAGCCTTAGAATTTCTGATATCTGATTGAGATTATCCGCATTTAGTGAGACTGTAGGTTCATTCGACCTATACGCTTAATCTGCCTTCATCATTATACGATTTGATACGTTTGGGTACTCGACATGCGTTTGTTGACCTTTGTACTTATGATAAGAATCTTAGGTTCTATTGTAGAGTTTTCTACCGTTTGATTTTATCGACCGATCTGTTTTCTGTCCGTATGTAATCCATGTATTGTTCTACTATCTGTACGTTTCGTATTTGTTGAATCTGTTCCACCATGATCTGCTACGAGTAAGGTAAGAGATTCTGAATTCTGAGAAACAAGACCTGTCTGTTTATGAGAATACCTTTGAAAGGTTATATTAAAGACGAGACTATCTGGAAATCTGAAGAGTTAAGCATAATTATCACCCTCATATTTTCTGCGATTCGGTACGTTCTCATCTGATTTGTTTAATCAAATTCCACGGATGATATATCCATCAAATCCTACGTATTC
Organism: Artemisia tridentata subsp. tridentata; assembly: GCA_021014915.2. NCBI lineage: Eukaryota > Viridiplantae > Streptophyta > Magnoliopsida > Asterales > Asteraceae > Artemisia > Artemisia tridentata. The sequence goes on along the minus strand of CP139507.1, from coordinate 429,425,169 downwards.
CCTGTATCTCTTCCGAAAGAATATGATTATCATCTGTTACGTTTGGTATGTTATCCTTCTGATTCGGATTCGGTATGGTGTGTCTTTTCTGGGGAAACCGAAGCTATTTTTGATCGACAAGATCGAGTCATGAGAAACAATTCATCCACATTTCCGTTCACAGTCCGTTGTGTTTTCGTTTCATTTCACTCCAATTTTCGAGGACGAAAATTTTCTTTTTAGAGGGGAAGAGTTGTAAAACCCTAAAATCTGGATCCACATTTTATTCGACCATTTGAATTTAACCCAAGTTTAATTAATAAGTAAATGATATTAAGACCTTGTGTTATAAAATAAACATTCATTATAAATATTTATTCCTAGGTAAATCAACTAAACATTCCTAATTCTAATCCTATACTAAATAAAATACGCGACACCTTTTTTATTTATTTATATGTACACGATTTATTTTGTATGTTCAATACCGAATTTTTTTATTTTATTTATTTATTTATTTATTTATTTATTTTTTTTTTCGTCTTCATGTATTCACACGTTTAAAGTTATGACCAAACCGCATGAGATTCGATCATATTCTGGCATGCATATGTTTTGTTTAAGATGCTTTGACTTATGATAAAATGGAATTCTTTTAATATTATGCAAAACATGCAAGGATCACATTCATGCAAAATATTCGGGCCTTATTATGATATAGCGATACACTTCATACGTTCCTATCAAAACTTTAATCATTTTCCTTATTTCACACATCTTATCCGATATTAGCGATACACGTTTTATCAAAACTTTAATTACGTTTTATGAAAACTTTAAATATTACTCGTTTTGGTGATTCTACTATCCCCTTATTATCCGATTATGTCGACCAAATTAACCATTATATAAGGTTCTTATATACATGTCCCAAAACAAATCCACATCTCGTTTTCTTTCTTCTCAGTTAAACCATAAAAAAAAACTCTCATACGCTGCATATTTATCTTTCTCACCAAAACTTAAACAATCCTAAACTAAATCATCTTTACGTATACATAAGTTAGAAACTAGCTTTGGTTCGTGTTCGGTTTCGGCTGTGGTTCATGTTTTGATCTCGTTTCGGTTCGTACGAAGGTTGGAGAGTAGCGGGAATTGGCTTGGGTACACGTGTTGTGATCTTTGGTTCGTGACCGGTAGTTCGTTTCAGTCTCATCCGTTGAAGGTGTATAGCTCGCGACTTAAACTCGGTTAGCTGATTGTGTACGGTTGGGTTCGGGTTCGATCGCGTCTCATTGATTTCTTGTGTTCGTGTTTGAATTGGTTTTGCACTCGTGTTCTTGTCTCTGTTTCGATCTATCGTCTTGTTCGGAGGTAAATCTTGAACTATACGCTTACATTTAAATAAGAGTAGTAAGAAATCTTGTTATATTATCACTTATTGTAGAACCTTAAATCACCATCAAGAATGAATCAGATGTAAGTTTAAAGCATATAAATGGCATGAAGCGTAAAGTTATGTAAACTTGGATATGCATGAAACCTTACATGCATGAAACATACTAATATGGTGATGAATACGCATGAGTACTTTTACCTTAATGCAACCACATGATAAGTGTATTATGATTATTAATAAGCAAAAAAAAAAAAAAAAAAAAAAAAATGTCTAAATGGTATGTCACCAAAGCGAAAGATAGGTACTCATATTTTCTGTTATACAATGTGTAGAATATTAGAACATGTAGACTATTATATATAACTATCATTATAAGCCTTAATTATCACTTACGTTTATCAACTTTATAATAGATATATGATCATTTTTGTACGTAAAAGAATCATCATTGGTCTAGTACATTGAATCTCCTAAACACATAAAGTCTAATAAGTAAACTAGCGGATGGCCATAGTCTTTGGAATTCCTTGATATACTTATAACAATTACGTATAAAAATACTACTGATTCAACAAATAAGTAGTAATAGTTCTATAATATATTACAAATTAAATAAAATAGTAATCACTTATTAATAATTAGCTATTAAATTCATGTAGATAATCTGAAGCTGGAGTAACTTGTGTGTTCGAGTACGACCTTTTTCGAGTACGCTTTGTATTTGCTTTTAAGGTACAGATATTCTGACCTTCTCTGTAAGGTTTCCTATGATTCTTTTCTGATCTGTTAAATTCTCTGATTTGATACTCTGTTACGATCCCTTGCTATGACACCTTTGCTTCGACCTTTGATCTCTGATTTTGAACCTATGATATGAAGACCCTTTTGATATGAGATGGAAATGTTTTAAGTAAAGTATTTTGAAAGAGTTTTTTTTTTTTTTCAAGCATGATATATTGACTTTAAGAAAACTATTTTGAAGTTCGTTTTATGAAAACTAATTGAAAGACCATTTTTGAAAACTATTTTTTTTTTAATGATTGTTTTTAAATGAACCTTAAGAGAAAACCTTTTGAAAAGTATTTTGATATTGAACCTTTTGAAGATTTGACCATCGGATACATTGACCCTTTTTGGATATTGACCTGGGATATTTGACCTTCTGATATTTGAACTTCTGATACTTGACCTTCTGATACTTTGACTGGTCTGATTATGAACTTCTGATATTGAACCTTCTGATATGACACCCTGATTATGAGATGAACCTTTGACCTTTGACCTTGACTCTTAGTTTGATACCCGAGCCACTTTTCTGTTACCTAGCCAGGAAGGTAACCTGGCCGTGTCTGTGATGCACCACTGGCATGACTCATGTGTGGGTGAGTGATTCCTCACACCGTCCCCATTCTGATTATGATATGCGCATTACTTTGATTATGATTTTATATATGTTTCTGGGGGGCGTATGGATTGCAATCCTAGATCTGATCTGTTTAGTGGATTTAATCTGATATGATATGACTTGTCTGGTGACTGGTGCTGTGTGCAATACACGCCTTTCACATATGTCTGGGAGCTAGCTACTCCATTTGAAGAATGAGGACACCCCTCATATTATCTGATTATCTGAGAGGTCTCCCCTCTATATGATTATGAAGATTTATGGTTACACTGTTATGATATGATATGATCTGTTTTTGGGCTCGTGGTGGATGACTATCCTAAACCTTTACTCTTGTACCTTATTTATATCTCCTTCATTATGCTACATCTGATTATTTCCGTTTACTTTCGTTTCCGTTTGTTATATATCTGTTCACTGGGCTTTGTAAGCTCAGCCGCACGTTTTCTTTTCGTGTGCGGCAGGTTTTAGATGGAAGATGGGTATGAGTGAAGAGACTTTTGGACCTAGAAGGCTTGACAGTTATTTTGGCCTAGAGATGATTAGAAGTTATTTTATTGTTAGAATTTGTATCCGTTTTTGTAACCTTGTTATTTCAGTACTTCCTTTGTAACCCTTGAGAATCTTTGTATTACTTTTGAATGTATGCTTTGTTAGATCTGATATGAAACCATTCGCGTGACATCTTTACCCTTGTCGGGTTGGGGTGTTACAGATCAATTCGATCAATGCAAGGAGGAAACAGTGTTTCGAACCAGAAATGAGGATCCAAATATTTTGCGATTTCGCACTTACCAACTTCAATTTCCAAAGATAATACTCATAAACAACAAAAAACCTTAACCTATTTTTTTCTATATAGACAATCAAACGTGTTTATGCTAATAAAGGAATAGAAAGCATGTCCCCACCTATATTTAGATAACTCATTTCAACTAACAAATTCAACCAAATAAATGCACAATAAGTTGCATTTCTATCATTCTATCATAAAGAAATGGATTTCAACAGATTTAAGTGAATAATGGAAGTGGGTGTTACATCATGTTTGCAAAAGGCCGTGTTTAATATATTTATCTTCTTACTGTATACAAAGATAATGAAACTAACATACAGTTAGTGTAAGAATGTGAGCTGCAACACTTCTTCCGCAATGAATCCTTTTAATGAATAGGTGGAAACATAAACAAACTCACTATCGTTGCTAATATCATTCCTACAAAATCGATAAATTTATTGAAAAATAAATAAATAAATAAATAAACTTCAGCTTGCTTACATTTTGTTACAAGGATCTGAATCCAAAGCATTCCAATTCGATAACACCGTTAACGGGTCATCAAATATACCTTCTTTAAACACCATAATAGCGCGCACTGCAACCAAAAAATAACACAAAATTTATAAAAATGACAAAACTGTACTTATGGATGGTTTCCTTAATTTGTATCAAGTATTAGTTCAACTTAATATTTATTTTTATGCTTTCAGTTTACTCTAGGTGGAAGGACAACCTAAGCACAAAAAGTAAACCACTTTTCAAACCAATCACAAACACTATCAAGTAATTTGAAAATGGTGCAAACCTGTGAAAGGGATCCTCGATTGTTGTTTGAAAGCGACAAATTATGCTTGCCCCGTGCAATTCGACATGTAATTCAGGGAAAGGGGTGTGTCGTAGCAGATGTGGGTTGAGATCTATTGATTGGAATCTTAGGTTGTGTATGTGTCATAGTAGATGTAAGTTGTGAACTGTTGATTGCAGATTTAGGGGGAACGAATTGGAGTCTTAAGCGGTGTTTGGCTATGAATTTTGTGTTTGCAAGGGGAGAGTGATATGTGGTGAGAGGATGAAAGTAAAAGATAAGGTAGAAGTGATTTGTTTCTTACTTTTTCATACTAAACAATTGTATATTTGTATTTATAAAAGCTTGCTTAAACAAACTTTGTTTATTTATCGAATACCTCCGATCAAAACTAAATTATATAATAACTAAATACGCATAACCTTTGCAAAACCGATGATACTTTTAGTGAACCAATCTCATGCATCGCAGTTACATCTCAATAGGCAAGCGAACAAATGCTTTGAAGGTAAACAAATGTAGCTTATTCTGATGATTATCTATGTGTTTGTCAAAAATTTATCTGACCCATTTAAACATGTCATTTTTTTGTTTGATTTTTTGGGGGATTTTATTTGGATTTTGGAACAAATATAATGATCTTATATTATGGGCACTATGTGTTTGATGAAAGGTTTATGAGCAAGGTTTGAGATTTGGCACATCAAAAAGATCATGTTTTGTTGCTTTTTCGACTTAATGGAAGGGTTACATATTTTTGAGTCGAGTACCCCCAATCAAAACTAAGTATATAATAACTAAATACACATAACCCATGCAAAACCGATGATTATTTACGGTGAACAAAGCCCGTGCATCGCACGGGCCATGATGTCTCGTAATAATAATAATAATGTAATACTATTTTTTCCACTCAGATGTAATAATTGGGACGAGTGTTGTCCATGTCTTGAGTTTGTAATTTACAAAACATTTTCATGGTGTTGATTTTAAAAACTGGGATGTCACAATTATGAATCATATGTTGTTTATGTGTGGTAATTGGGGTGAGATTGGTATCCTGATAGCAATTAGAAGTCACGAATTGTACGCTTTCAGATCGATTAAATTGGAGTGTATACCAATTAACGACCGGATAAAATCTAATTGATTCAAGTTTGTGAATGATTGTATGTTTGCAGTAAAACGTGATCAAAATATGGTTGATCAGCCTTTTTTTTTCTCTATACGAAATAGAGAATATATAAGACGGTTTATAGGGGCGGTTATTAGGGCCTAATAACTGTAAAACACTAGCAGCAGAAACCGTTCAGCAGGAACTGCACTATCAGCAGGAACCATCGACAGGAACCGCTGCATTATCGGCAGGAACCATCAGCAGGAACCATGCATTAGCAGCAGAAACGAGCATCAACTTAATATGTTTTATTTGGCTCTGCCCCTTGGACCCTGCCAGGGGCTGCCGCCCCTTGGAACCTGCTTCTCTCAGGGGCGTTGCCCCCGAACCCCCACCAAGGGGGCTACGCCCCCTTGGAACCCCCGTTAGTCCAGTTAATATCCAAATAAGTGTCGACCCTTATTTGCATATTAAACTCAATCTATTTTACACTAAAATACCAACATCATATAATTAACATACATAAACGATCGATAATGATTTGGGCGATTAACTTTATATTCATCAAGGAAATTTCTTACCATCTCTTGCTCCAGTTGATCAATAATGATTTGAGCGATTAACCAATATGCGCTACACGAATATTTGATCATTCTTATTGTCTTAAATCTTTTAAACGTTTTTATGAAAAGATGGCCTGATTTTTTATGACTGATTGAAATTCACATGAACATTATTGGGACACACTTTTTGTATGAAGCAGGTCATCGGTCGCATTCGAAACGATTTTTCTTTAATTATATGAATGATGGAGGAATATATTATCACATCATCATGTAACACGTTTTTTTTTAGTTTGGAGTGTTCAAATGTTTGCGTTATCTTGATCGCGTGATCTGTCATGATATGATGGATTTAATTTGATTGGAAAGAATACGGCTGTGAATGATCATGATGATCCATGAAAAACTTCCCAATTATATTTGGGGATGCTAACAATAGCTGATTTAAAAACTATTGTTTGCTAAACAGGCTATGTTAGTCAGGTCAAGCCGGCTTGTGCTTATAGGTTTGTTGACTTTATAAATAGTAAATCAATAATACAAAGTGATCTACGGAGATTTTAAAATCTAACATGATATCAAAGATTTAGGTCTGATCCTTGGACCTAGTCGACCACCTTGAGCCACCACCTCCAAACCACTCCGTCTAACCTAGTTGTCGCCGTATCTCTGGTCAACCCGTCTAACTTGTTTAATAAACGGGTCATGTTTGGGTTGAGTAAATATTAAACCGGTTAACCTGTAAACCCATTTAAGTATGTAAGCCTCCCAAAAGAATATATATATCTTAGATTTTATGTTGGATTTGGATTTGAACTTATTTTCTTATGTACTTAATATGACATTGAATCACGATTAAGATTTTGATATTATTAAAATTGTTGTATAGTTATTTATATGTTATTTTCATCATTTTTCAAATCATTATATCATTTTTGAATTTAAATCAGTTGAATCGAAAAAACACCAACCTTCTTCACCGCTTAACCTATTTACTTAAACAGGTTAAACGAGTCACAAACGGGTTACATGTGTTATGCAGATCTCGGTTAGGATTGAGTTTCTTGACACAATTAATAAACGGGTCGTGTTTGGGTTAAGGTTATACCAACCCGCTAGCCCGTGAACCCGGATACGACTCGATTGCAACGCCTAGGAATGGGTACAACACTAACTTTTTGTTAGATCCATATGTGGGTAGGAGAAGGGGTGATCCTTAGTTAAGAGTTTCCTAGACCTTTTCGTCTAGAAACCAATAAAAGTGTGTCGGTGGGGGATATGAGGGTGTGGCTCGATGGAGATAGGGTTGGTGTTGGCGATGGTCGAGGGATCTAACATCTAAGATGTGGGGATGCGGGTGATCTATTGGAGTTGACGGCTCAGATTGACTTTTATGTTTTAAATATATTACAAATAAATACTTGTGGATGGTTACTAGACAATAATAGTCAATTCACGGTGTAGCACCTTAGAAAATTTATCTACGAAAAAAATACTTCATGCCCTTAATGCTTCACGAGAGACTTTGTGGAACAAGAACATTCCAAGGAAATTAAGTTGATATTTTCATTTGGCGTTCCCAACAAAACAGGCTTCCAATTTACGACTCGCTAAATCATATAGGTGTGGATCTCAATACTATTCTTTGTCCTAAAACAGTAGAATATTGTTTCTTGCGATGTTCTAGAGTCATGAAAGGTTGGGAGAGTGTTTTCAAATGGTGGAAGATATGTGCTTTTAACCTTGGATCAATTGTAGACTGTATTACACCGTAAGGGCCAAGATAATTTCAAAAAAATAAAATAATAATAAATAAATAAATAAAAATCAAAATCAAAAGTCTATTTGGCAAGCAGTGTGGTTAATGCTTTATTTAATGGGTTAATAACATCTAATAGCAACGATGAACCGGAGGCTATATTAGGAAGAAAAGTGAGGCAACTAAGGAATAAGGAGATCCCGTTGGTAAAAGTGCAATGGAACCATCGTAAGGGTACAAGCATTAGATGGGAGACGGAAGCAAAAATGAAGAGCAAGTATCCTCACTTATTTTCCGAGTAGAGTTCGGGGACGAACTCTCATTTTAAGGAGGGGAGAATTGTTACACCCGTACCCCGACAAGGTATCATTAATGTAAATATTATGTCATGTAAATATGTTAAGAATTAATTATAACTTAAGGTGTGGCTAAATGAGAAGTATAGAACTAGAAGGACCATAATTGCCAAGAGTCCAAACTAATAACTAGCACATAATTAAATAAACAAGACTTGGAATTGTCTGGAAATATTTGGAGGGTTCTTGGTGAGTCGACATATAGAAGAAAGATAGGAGGGAAAGCCAAAATTGTCATCTTGTCTCAATTGTACATCAAGAAGTGATCAAGAAGCTTTAAGGAAACCTTAATTGTGTTCTTTTCAACAAGTAAGTAACTTTCCCCAATTGTGAAAATTAGGGTTCATATGGTGGGTTTTGATGATTATGGTAAAAAGTGGTGAAATGATGATCTCCTTAGTTAGATAGTTGCTAATTGTAGCTAATCTTGTGATAGGGAGTAATTATAGAGGCCCATTCAAAGTCAAGTAGGAAGCTAGTAGGAGTTGAGGTAAGTATATGAGTATAATCTTTGTAATGCTATGCTACTAATGTTATGATTGTGTTAATGTGATGTTTTATGGAGCTTGAAATGATGTGTTAGCTTGGATCCAATGCTAGATATGAAATGTTATATATATAAATATTACTTGCTTGGTCAAGGTAAGTAATGACCCCACTTGACGCTCCTTGTTAATGTTAAGATTGGTGGTAATCACCAATCTTGTGTAAATGTGATGTTGATTATACCTTGTATACTTACTAAGCGTTTTCGCTTACGTTTGAAGTTAATGTCATCTTTGTAGGTTCTAGCAGTGGAAGCAAAGGTAAGGATTTGGCGTAGTTGTAGCTTGGATGTAGGTAGGAAGGTGCATAGAAGTTAGCTTAGAAGATCGGATCTCTTTTGGACCAAGCATATTGAAGTTGGAAGCCCCAAGCGTTCTTTTGGTGTCGTGGGTACACTTCTTTTATATGGTCATTTTGTTAAGTTCACGGTCTTGTCTTGATGTCTAAATTGTAGGTCAATATGTGTGCAAGTCATGAAGTCTTATGGTTCTTGTTGGTAGCTTTAGACTTGTTAAGGGGTGTTTGGTAATGGCATATCTCTACCCATTTTGAGGAGTTAACGGGTCATGTATGTATGAAACGCCTTTGATATGCTAAGTTAATGGTTATGGTCAAGTTATTTGTGAATTGGTAGTAGTACAAATGGTCTTGTAGTGTAATGGGTTATTTTGGGAAATTATGCTAACCCGTCGATTTTTGAGATACTATTCCGGGTGGTTAAACGGGTAATGTTTTTGCATGAAATTAAACTTATGGGCATACTAAAGGATTCTGGAAAGTTTCGTTGAGTTTCGAGTCCGGGAGGTCGGGTTTCCAGCCGAGGATTTTGCATGTTTTTGGAATTGCATATTTTGATCAGTAGGGTCTGTCCGGATTTCTGTGATGCAGGGTAGATGCGGCGCATCTACTCTAAAGATACGGCGTATCAAGTGATACGGCGCATCTCCTGTCGGAATGCGGCACAACGTAGTCAATTTCTTGTAAATTTCGGTCTCAGTGGGTCGATGCGGCGTATCTAATTCAATAGATGCGGCGTATCCGTGTTCAGGATAATACGGCTGATGAAGCGAAAAGTGTACCGCTTTTAAGGGGTCATTTAAGCCTTAAATCGTATTTATTTGATCAAATATTGCCCTAAATCGTTCCTTTTGTCATTTTAGGTACTTTTGAGGAGAAATCTGGAAAAGGAGGCATTTTGGACGTTTTTGGAGCATAAAAGTGAAGAAAACGGCAAAGTCTCAAATATCGGCTGAAAGTTACCTTTGACGGCGTCACATTTAACCCCAGACGGCGTCATGCCTTGGCAAGAAAAGGTGGACGTGAAATTTACTCATGATAAGCCAGTGAAAATACCATGTGAATTCTGACGGCGTCATGCTTTAACTTGATCAAGGGCGTCACGGCTTAAATCAAAGAAGGACGGCATCACGTTCAAGGTTAGACGGCGTCAAGCCTTGATAAGCCAGAATGGATTTTTGAAGAGCTAAAGAGGGACGGCGTCGAGAAGGTCACCCGGGAACCCTAAAAGCGGCGAGGTGACGGCGTCACACTCCATAACGTGACGCCGTCAGATCCAAAAATCTATATATAGTTTTCTAATTTTTTGTCATTAGAGAGAGCTTAGTGTGTGAAATTTTGGGAGAAAACCCTAAGACGAATTCAGCTTCTTTTTCAAGGCTTTTTGCCTTGAGATCTTCCATGTTACATTGAAGATAAGTTATCAATTAATCATTCAATATGTCTATGTGTTGTTTGATTTTATCTTATTCTTGTCTTTTGATTAACATGTTAGGCTAAATTTATCTTGTGTTTGCTTAGATCTAATGAAACCTAGCTATTGATTATTGGTTATTAGTGTGTTGTTAGTTGTATTGGATGATTGTTTATCTATGTTAGGCTTAAGAAAACTGGCTAACTTCCTATTCGGTAACTTGCTTGAACGTCTTAAGAAACATGAACCAAATGCGTACTAAAGGTTTTTATGGTTGTATTTAATGCACAAGCGAATTCTAGTGATCCCATGTTAGGAGCTTCCTAGCCGGCTCGACATAGGAGTGAAGTAGGAGCTTGTAGAGTTGGGGAAGTAAGTACGCCACCCCACGAATGGTATTAAGGAATACACCCGTCATCCACGCGACTAATACACACTAATTAACCGGTAAAAGATAGTTAGGGAGTAAGGAAATCTAAGTAAACACATTTCTCTACACATAAGTTTCTCACCACATTTTCATTTTTGTTATTTTATTTTATTTGCATCCGTAGTAATTTTGGGTTAGTTGACTAGCAACTAATTCCGCCCACTCTTTCAAAACCGAGATTTTACTTGCTTTCATAAAAATATAAAAACATAAAAAGAATCTTCCTCAACCCTTAGACCTAATTAGAGTAGTCTTTCACACCTAACGAACACTATTCCCTGTGGAGAACGATCAATCCCCCGTACTTACCACTACACTATACTACATCGGTCAGGTACACTGCCTGGTGGGGTTGTAAGCCTCTTGAGATCCCTCGAGAGGTAAAACCTGTTGTAAGGTTGCAAAACCACGCATCAAGTTTTTGGCGCCGCTGCCGGGGAGTAGTTATTGCTTAGGTTGAAATTTATTTCTATTAGGTCTACTCATTAGATTCCTATCTAGTGAGATTTTTATTTTCTTTTTATTAGCTTTCTAGTAGTCTATCTTTTTCTTTGTGCCCTTTGTTTGTAAAACCATTTTCATTTGTCACTATGGCGGATGAAATTCCATTTAGATCATTGACAATAGATGAACAATTATACTTCACCAAGAGATTTGTTTCCTATCATTCCTATGAATTGTTTCGTGATCTTTGTGATATCCAAATGAAGTTGGGGGTAAGGTTAGATGGGTTTAATGAATTCTATGCATGTGATACTTCTCTTAGACAAGCATTATCTGGATCAATTCCTTTTAGTCAGGCCCTTTGGATGAATTTCGAGGAAAGCTTCCTAACCATGACCCATAAGTGGAACGAATTGGTGGATTCGTATGAGCAAAGAGACCTAGTTTCTAAGAACATGGACTTAGAATCAAAACAAGACTGTGAGATGGTTAGTGTTGAACTACCTAGTTGCATGAGTGGGATTGATTTCACCAAACCAAGTACTCCACAAAACCCACCATCATTTGAGGCACCCACACCGCCCGTGACTTACCCGGAAGAAGTAGAAGAGACTTTAGGAATCCCGATGGAGGTAGAACCCTTGGACCAAGCACAACTAGAGGGTATAGGTTTGCACACTTTTAGTGATGACCTTACTCATAGTTCTAGGGAATTTCCTAGTGTTGATGAATTGGAACCTCAACCTTTACACAACTTTTCATCCTTAGATTTACATCTAGGAGAAAAAAGAGGAACCGACCCACCCATCAACCAATATTATCAGGGTAGTTTTAGGATGAAGGAAGCCATTCACTCACCCCCTTCACCTCACGTGGCATATTCACACCCTAAGGGTGTGTATCGCTACTTTCACCCGCACTTCATCCTAAGTGTAGGGAAAACCTCCCCTATTTTTGTTAAATAAGGGTAGAGTCAAGCTCGTGACTCGAACAAAAACAAGCGCTTATTGGGAGGCAACCCAAGCTTTATTTGCTTTATTTGTTTGATTGTTTGTTTATTTAATTTTATTTGTTTCCGTATGCATTTCTTATTCTTTTTGTTTACTGTTCATGTCTCAAATATAAATTGTGAAAATGCTTTATTTTGTTTTTAACTTCGTCTTAACTACATATAAAGGTATTTTGCAAAAGATAAGTGTAAGGGAAATCCAAATTTGTTTTTAAGAACAAGATTGAACATGAACGATAACAATGAGATATAAGCATGCATATTAGTATTTGTTTGAGTCAAATGCTTGTATCGAGTCATAATGAAGTTTTGCAGGAATTCCAGGAAGTAAGGTATAGGTTTTTCCAGAAATTTTCCGGAAACTTAACATGAGAATTCTGTCAGATCATTTCTGACGGCGTCAGGCCTTATAACCTGACGGCGTCAGATTTAATTTCCATAAATTTTTGAAAGTTTTGTTTTCATAAAAAGTTTTTATTAAATCTCCAACTTATAATCTCCAGGAATCTGCAAAATTATCATTCCACAAGCATTATATCCTTATATATAGATTTTTCCCGCCGATGTTATGCAGGTTTTCGTGTTTGTTTTCTCAGGTTTAACAGGTTATTTTGGACAAGGAGATGTTTATGGAATCAAGCTTATGGCGATGCATTAGTCATGGAACTTCAACATTACCTTGGAGGAAGATCTAACCGTGTAATTTCATTATCCACCAAGCGAATCAGGGGAGTATTTGATTTCATTCTTTTACTTTTTTCTTTTACATCTTGTTATTTGAACATTGGGGACAATGTTCATCTTAAGTGTAAGGGGAGGGTAAAAGTACGATTTTAGAGAATACAATTGCGCTTGATTTTTGTTTGTTTAATAGTAGATGTGTAATAAAACTGAGAGAAATACTTGTTAAGGTAATTTTAGTGCCAAATTTAAAAATTTTTACAACACTTAGGAGTGAAACTTTGATCTTAATGAGCGTCTCACGGATAGGAGTTATATGACTAGCACAAAAAAACCGTACCACTAAAAAATTTTCCACCCCAAATATGTGAGATTCGCCCCTAGAATTGGTAGGAAAAGCATTTATGCTATGATGTGTGTACCGGTAGCACTTAGATTCTAGAACTTGCGTTAGGACCATTCCAAGGCCACAAGTGAGACTACATTCGTGTAGTTAGATTTACTACATGATAAGAGGCATTAGGATTAACCCATTGTTTTTACACCTGTGTTTTTGTTATAATTACATTGGCTACATTGGTCAAGTAATTCTCCCACACCCTTTGCGTTGTACTCATTTTTAGTACACGATACCCCTAGTACACCCCTCAGAGCCTATCTTTTCGTTTCGACCTTTAAGCATTTTACTTAAAGGAAGAATTTGTTACACCCCACTTAAATGTACACCCAAATCGCCTTAGCCTACCTTGTATGCACTCATTTTTAGTGCATTATTGTTACAACATTTGTTTAAACCCAAGTTAATTATCTAGTTGATTACATGGTTGCTAAGTCGAGTCATATCCTTGTACATATTGTTTTGGGACGATTGGGACTCATGGGTAAAGTACTAGTGTAATGGAGTAATGGGGAAGAACAACATTATTACCCCCATATGTGCTAAATGTTTTAAAAGTACTCCAAGTTTTTCAATTATCTTAATTCGAGTCGTTAGATTAGTATTTGTAAAGTTATGTAAAAGTTCAAGTGTAAGGGGAATGCAATGCCCCTATGATGTATTATTTTGGATGGTAGGGCAAGAGTGTATGCAAAAAAAAAAAAAAAAAAAAAAAAAAAAAAAAAAAAAAAAAAAAAAAAACATACGGACTACCATCCCGTTTCATTTTACGTTTGTTTTATGTTTGTTTTTGTTTTTGTTATTTTGTTTCTAGCTTAAGATCGAGTCTAGTCTTGGCTTAGCAACATTGTATAGTACATGTAATTGATCAAGATCTTTAACTAGCCACCAGTAAAACATCCTTTATCCAACAAAACCGTGTTTTCCTTTTCCCTACACCTAACGTTATAACCCATTTAAAAGCCCTCTTTGATAGTTTATCTTAGGTGCTTACGCCTAGTGGAGGAGGTTATCGATCCTTTCCCAAGCCTATGGTAATCTATTTGCTATGACAGGTAGTGAGAGATATTATCCGTTTTCATTTATGAGATTTATTTTGATGACACTTGAGAGATGTGAGTATCTAAACACTACTTGTGAGGTGCTAGTTTGTAATCTCCGTGCTTATTATGATTGAAGTGGAACGATTATTTGTTGTAATTACTTTTATGTTAGCATTAAATGACCCCTAACTTGTATTCTGATTAGAATAAAAGCGCATTTGCTTGAGGACAAGCAAATCTCAAGTGTAAGGGTATTTGATGAAGCGAAAAGTGTACCGCTTTTAAGGGGTCATTTAAGCCTTAAATCGTATTTATTTGATCAAATATTGCCCTAAATCGTTCCTTTTGTCATTTTAGGTACTTTTGAGGAGAAATCTAGAAAAGGAGGCATTTTGGACGTTTTTGGAGCATAAAAGTGAAGAAAACGGCAAAGTCTCAAATATCGGCTGAAAGTTACCTTTGACGGCGTCACATTTAACCCCAGACGGCGTCATGCCTTGGCAAGAAAAGGTGGACGTGAAATTTACTCATGATAAGCCAGTGAAAATACCATGTGAATTCTGACGGCGTCATGCTTTAACTTGATCAAGGGCGTCACGGCTTAAATCAAAGAGGGACGGCGTCACGTTCAAGGTTAGACGGCGTCAAGCCTTGATAAGCCAGAATGGATTTTTGAAGAGCTAAAGAGGGACGGCGTCGAGAAGGTCACCCGGGAACCCTAAAAGCGGCGAGGTGACGGCGTCACACTCCATAACGTGACGCCGTCAGATCCAAAAATCTATATATAGTTTTCTAATTTTTTGTCATTAGAGAGAGCTTAGTGTGTGAAATTTTAGGAGAAAACCCTAAGACGAATTCAGCTTCTTTTTCAAGGCTTTTTGCCTTGAGATCTTCCATGTTACATTTAAGATAAGTTATCAATTAATCATTCAATATGTCTATGTGTTGTTTGATTTTATCTTATTCTTGTCTTTTGATTAACATGTTAGGCTAAATTTATCTTGTGTTTGCTTAGATCTAATGAAACCTAGCTATTGATTATTGGTTATTAGTGTGTTGTTAGTTGTATTGGATGATTGTTTATCTATGTTAGGCTTAAGAAAACTGGCTAACTTCCTATTCGGTAACTTGCTTGAACGTCTTAAGAAACATGAACCAAATGCGTACTAAAGGTTTTTATGGTTGTATTTAATGCACAAGCGAATTCTAGTGATCCCATGTTAGGAGCTTCCTAGCCGGCTCGACATAGGAGTGAAGTAGGAGCTTGTAGAGTTGGGGAAGTAAGTACGCCACCCCACGAATGGTATTAAGGAATACACCCGTCATCCACGCGACTAATACACACTAATTAACCGGTAAAAGATAGTTAGGGAGTAAGGAAATCTAAGTAAACACATTTCTCTACACATAAGTTTCTCACCACATTTTCATTTTTGTTATTTTATTTTATTTGCATCCGTAGTAATTTTGGGTTAGTTGACTAGCAACTAATTCCGCCCACTCTTTCAAAACCGAGATTTTACTTGCTTTCATAAAAATATAAAAACATAAAAAGAATCTTCCTCAACCCTTAAACCTAATTAGAGTAGTCTTTCACACCTAACGAACACTATTCCCTGTGGAGAACGATCAATCCCCCGTACTTACCACTACACTATACTACATCGGTCAGGTACACTGCCTGGTGGGGTTGTAAGCCTCTTGAGATCCCTCGAGAGGTAAAACCTGTTGTAAGGTTGCAAAACCACGCATCAACGGCGTATCACTCTATATAGATACGGCGCATTGTCTCTCAGCCTCGATGCGGCGTATCCCTAGAAATGGATGCGGCGTATCTTGGTCTCAGAAGGGTTGTCTGTTTGTTTTAGAAAAGTTGTGTCAAATGTTTTGAAGAGTATTTGTGTAGATGTTCTTGCAATGTGTTTAAAATGTTAAATGTTATAAGTTATGGTTATTACACGAGAAGAAATTGTATGAGTTCAATTGAGTCAATCGTTCCCAAGTATAAAGTTCAAAATTTTTGGTATAAGTGGTCACGGGGCGTTACAATGACACTCTCTTCGAAGTAGCTCTATCGACTGAAATTATGTCCATTATTTATCAAACATATTCTGTAGAGGATGATGAAAGACTCCGAACTGAGACTTCTGCAATTGTTGAAAAATATGAAAATGCGCTTACTAAGATTGAAAAAGAAAATGTAACATATTTTAAAAAACTTGATCGAAAAAAGGAAGAATGTAAGTATGACAAATTATCGTACGAGCGTTCTTAACAAAACATGCAAAAGCAAATTGATCTTTTGAAGTCTCAGCTTGAAAGTCAAAATAGGAAGGGTGAGGAAACTAAGGACAAGCCAGTTGTTAAAACAAAAATGTTTATTTCTATACCCTTGCCTAAGGAAAGTGAAAAGTCAACAAGTGTTGATAAAGGGAAAGCAGTTATCGAAACACCAAAAGTGATAGCACCTGGCCTTTATAGGATTAGTCCCACTACTGCGTCTACCTCTACATCCCAAACATATAGGGCGATAGACAAAAGTGTGAAAGAAAATCCAAAAGAGACTAGGAATGCTAAAACAAATTCTAATGACAACAAGATAAATCCTAATGCGTTTGCCTTACCTTCTACTGGAATAGAAAGCACTTCTAAGAGCAGCAGACCAAAGCCTAGGAGCAATACAAGGAATAGAGTCTCGCCTGTCTCTAAGAGTGAAAGCAAGAATAAAAAAGAAGAAGTAGAAGAACACCCTAGGACTTCATCGCTTTCGAATAAGAAACATATATCATCTGGATGTAATGTTAAAGAAAATATTTCAAGTGCATGTAATGACTCTGTTTGTTTAATGTGCGAGAAATCTTTGTCTGAAAATGTTTGTGATGATATTGTTTCTAAATCTGTGAATGTGAATGACATGCCTGAACAGAAAGAATTTCCTTCAGGAACTAGTGCTAGGTCTAGATATGCCAAAAGTCTCATTATAGCAGCTAGGTCAACCACTAGTAACATATTGCCTAAGAACTATCTTAAGTTTTGCGTTTGGAAACCTACGAGTAGAAAGTTTACTCTAGAGAATGGTAAATTACAAATGGCTCCAATAGAGCAAGTAGAAACCTTCTCTAAGTGTGATTCATCTGTTACCTCTAACCCCCTGGAACCAAATGTTAAACGGTTTCCATATATAAAACCATATGTTCTTCGCAAGTCATTGAAAATTGTCTTTGGATCGTCGACTCAGGTTGCTCCAAGTACATGACCGGGAATCTGAAGCTGCTGATCAACTTTGTATGGAAGTTCATGGGAACTGTTCGGTTTGGAAATGATCATGTAGCAGCTATTCTGGGTTATGGAGATCTTCAGTTCGGAAATTTCTTAATCACTCGGGTTTACTATGTCGAAGGGTTGGGACACAATCTATTTTCAGTCGGGCAGTTTTGTGACGCAAATTTAGAGGTTGCATTTAGGAGAAATACTTGCTTCGTTAGGAATTTGATTGGAGATGATCTCTGATGAAGCGAAAAGTGTACCGCTTTTAGGGGGTCATTTAAGCCCTAAATCGTATTTATTTGATCAAATATTGCCCTAAATCGTTCCTTTTGTCATTTTAGGTACTTTGGAGAAGAAATCTAGAAAAGGAAGCATTTTGGACGTTTTTGGAGCATAAAAGTGAAGAAAACGACAAAGTCCCAAAATCGGCGGGAAAAGTACCTTTGACGGCGTCAGGGATTGCCCTTGACGGCGTCATGGCTTGGCAAAAGAGGTGGATATGAAAAATACACATGATAAGCCAGAGAATTTTACAATGGAAAAGGTGACGGCGTCACCCTTTAAGGTGATCAAGGCCATCATGGTTTAAGTTAAAGAGAGACGGCGTCAAGCCCA
Organism: Artemisia tridentata subsp. tridentata; assembly: GCA_021014915.2. Taxonomy (NCBI): domain Eukaryota; kingdom Viridiplantae; phylum Streptophyta; class Magnoliopsida; order Asterales; family Asteraceae; genus Artemisia; species Artemisia tridentata. The sequence goes on along the minus strand of CP139507.1, from coordinate 429,406,862 downwards.
TATCTGACGGCGTCAAGCCTTGATAAGCCAAAGCGGATTTTGGAGCACTAAAGAGGGACGGCGTCAAGAAGGCCATCCGGGAACCCTAGACACGGCGAGGTGACGGCGTCAAGATCTACAACGTGGCACCGTCAGCCCTTAAACTCTATATATAGTTTTGCAATTTTTCGTCATTAGTGTGCAACTTTGTGAGGAGAAACCCTAAGACGAATTTCTGCCATTTTTAAGGGTTTTCATACCCTTGGATCTCCCATGTTTAATTGAAGATAAGTTATCATTTAATCAATCAATATGTCTATGTGTTGTTTGATTATATCTTGTTCTTGTCTTTTGATTAGCATGCTAGGCTAGATTTATCTTGTGTTTGCTTAGATCTAATGAAACCTAACTATTGATTATTGGTTATTGGTGTGTTATTTATTGTATTGGATGATTGTTTATCGATGTTAGGCTTAAGAAAACTGGCTAACTTCCTATTCGGTAACTTGCTTGAACGTCTTAAGAAACATGAACCAATGCGTACTAGGTTTTTATGGTTGTATTTAATGCATGAGCGAATTCTAGTGATCCCATGTTAGGAGCTTCTTAGCCGGCTCGACATAGGAGTGAAGGAGGAGCTTGTAGAGTTGGGGAAGTACGTACGCCACCCCACGATTGGTATTAAGGAATACACCCGTCATCCACGCAATTAATACACACTAATCAACCGGTAAAAGATAGTTAGGGAGTAAGGAAATCTAAGTAAACACATTTCTCTCCACATAAGTTCCACGACCTTTTCATTTTCAGTTATTTTATTTTATTTGCATTTGTAGTTATTTGGGTTAGTTGACTAGCAACTAATTCCGCCCACTAATTCAAAACCGAGATTTTACTTGCTTTCATAAAAACATAAAAAATTACAAAAAGAATCTTCCCTCACCCTTAGACCTATTAGAATAGTTTTTCAATCCTAACGACACTATTCCCTGTGGAGAACGATCAATCCCCCGTACTTACCACTACACTATACTACATCGGTCAGGTACACTGCCTGGTGGGGTTGTAAGCCTCTTGAGATCCCTCGAGAGGTAAAACCTGTTGTAAGGTCGCAAAACCACGCATCAATCTCTTAACCGGAAATCGTGGAACCAATCTCTATGCTATCGACATAAACCAAATGGCCTCTTCATCACCAATTTGTCTCATGACAAGCGCTGACGAAACTAAGTCCTGGTTGTGGCACTGACGTTTATCCCATCTCAACTTTGACACCTTAACAAAGCTTGCCAAAGACGACATCATCACCGGTCTCTCAAAATTCAAATACACCAAAGAACACTTATGTCCATCTTGTGAGCAAGGTAAAAGCAAACGGGCAACATATAAACCTAAAACCGTACCCAGTTCGGTTGATAAGTTACATATCTTGCACATGGACTTATGTGGCCCAATGAGAGTTGAGAGTATCAATGGGAAAAAGTATATTCTTGTGATTGTCGATGATTATTCAAGATATACATGGGTAAGGTTTCTAAGGTCAAAAGACGAAGCACCAGGCATCATCATCACCTTTCTGAAGCGAATTCAAGTCCTACTTCAAACTCCAGTTAGGATAGTAAGAACTGACAATGGCACGGAATTCGCTAATCAAGAGTTAAGAACATATTTTGAAGAGACTGGAATTACTCACCAGACATCAGCTATTAGAACACCACAGCAGAATGGGGTAGTTGAAAGAAGAAATAGAACTCTTGTGGAAGCTGCTCGCACAATGCTAATTTATTCCAGTGCACCATTATTCTTATGGGCTGATGCTGTTGCCACTGCTTGTTTCACTCAGAACCGATCCCTAATCCATCCAAGATTCAATAAAACCCCATACGAATTAGTGAACAACAGAAAACCCGACATCTCTTACCTTCATGTATTTGGCGCTTTGTGCTATCCTACGAACGACAAAGAGGATCTGGGGAAACTGAAAGCTAAGGGTGATATTGGAATCTTCATTGGTTATTCAGATAACTCGAGGGCATTCAGGGTGTATAACAGGAGAACGAAAAGGATTATGGAGACGATGAATGTGAAATTTGATGAGATTTCACAAATGGCTTCTGAGAGACTCGCTCTAGAACCCGCGCTTAACCCGATGGCTTCTAATCATACCAGATTAGGACCCGCACCAAACAGTCAGACTTCTGGACATATCAGTTCAGGACTCGTACCCCAAGGAGCTCAGTCAACTACTAATGACAAACCAACAAATCAAGAACTGGATAATTTCTTCAAGTTTATGTATGATGAATACTATGGTGGAGCTTCGACAAATGCATCTCAACAACGTTCCGCTGCATCCGCTCAACAACATCAACCACCACCACCACCATCGCAAGATGCATCCACAACAATCGAAGCTGATGCACCAACTCCCTCAAGGTCATCAACATCTACTCCTGTAACTCCAGTGATTGAGATTGTTTTACCAAGAGTTGATGAGCAAAACCAAACCCCACCAATTCAAGAAGAACAACAACAAAATGATGCTGTGTTAGAAGAAGAACCATTTGAAAACCCATTTGCAACGGAATCTGATGAATCTTCTTCTAGGTTACAAGAACCATCCAACACGCATTCGTCAAATCCAAGGTACCCTTCTACGTTACAGTGGACTAAAGACCATCCAATAGATCACGTTATTGGTGAACCTTCAAGGCCAGTTCAGACGAGAAGACAACTTGCCACCGATTGCGACATGTGCATATTTGCCTGCTCAGTCAGTCTAAAAGAGCCAAAGAACATTCGGGAAGCGATGGCAGATAATGCATGGATTGAAGCGATGCAGGAAGAACTTCTCCAATATAAATTACATGACACTTGGGATTTAGTGCCGAGACCAATTGATAAACTTGTCATTGATCTTAAGTGGTTATGGAAAAACAAAAAGGATGAAGAGATGATTGTAATTCGCAATAAAGCTCGTCTTGTGGCCAAGGGATTCAGACAGGAAGAGGGGATAGATTTTGAAGAGTCATTCGCGCCAGTAGCAAGGCTTGAGGCAGTCAGGATTTTCCTAGCATACGTGGCTCACAAGAACATCACGGTCTATCAGATGGACATCAAGATAGCTTTCTTGAACGGAACTCTGAAAGAAGAAGTGTACGTGAGTCAGCCAGATGGATTCGTTGACAAAGATCATCCGGACTACGTCTACAAGCTAAAGAAAGCTATCTATGGTTTGAAACAAACCCCAAGGGCGTGGTATGACGAACTATCATCTTTCTTGCTGAATAATCATTTCACCAATGGAACAATTGACCCGACCTTGTTTACTAAAAAATTCAAAGATGATATTTTGATTGTTCAGATTTACGTGGACGACATTATTTTTGGGTCCACTAATCCGAAACATTCAAAACATTTTGAAAATCTCATGAAAAGCAAATTTGAAATGTCCATGTTGGGAGAATTAAAATTCTTTTTGGGTTTACAAATTCATCAAACCCCACATGGTATTTTTATAAATCAAGCTAAATATACAATTGAGATTTTAAAGAAACATAGAATGGAAAATTGTGATTCTGTTGGAACCCCAATGGTAACCTCACCAAAAATAGGAGCTGACCTATATGGGAAACCCATCGATCCGAAGAAATATCGGAGCATGATTGGTTCTCTCATGTATCTAACCGCTAGTCGACCCGATATACATTTTGCTGTGTGTTTGTTAGCAAGATTTCTGGAAAAACCTACAGAACTACACCTTCAAGAGGTCAAACGGATATTCTGGTATCTACGAAGAACCATCAACATGGGACTTTGGTATCCGAAGGATTCGGAGTTCAAGCTCATAGCCTTTTCAGATGCGGATCATGCTGGTTGCCAAGAAACAGCAAAGAGTACATCCGGGGGAGCTCAATTTTTGAGAGAAAAGCTAGTGGCTGGTCATCAAGGAAATAAGATTGTACGGCATTATGAACCGCTAAATCCGAGTATGTGTCTCTATCTGCGTGTTGTGCCCAAGTTCTTTGGATGAGGACACAGCTCATAGATTATGGTTTCTCTTTCGACCGCATACCTTTGTATTGTGACTCGAAAAGTGCCATAGCCATCTCGTGCAATCCCGTGCAATCCCGTGTAACACTCGAAGACCAAGCATATTAGATTCCGCTATCACTTTATCAAGGAACACGTCGAAGAGGGTGCTGTTGAATTATTTTTCGTTAAGACTGAATACCAACTCGCCGATCTATTTACTAAAGACCTCCCAAAAGAGCGGTTTGATAATCTAGTTCGATGAATTGGAATGCGAAGCCTAACTCCCGAAGAGTTAGAAAGTCTTCTCGAATCTTCTTGAATTTCATCTCAAAAAGCTTCGCATGTAAATATTTTTTGAAAAACAAAATACAAAATTTGAAAAACCAACAAAAACAATATATAAAAATAGAAAATTTCAAAAATACAAAAACGGTAAAAAATATAAAAACCAAAAATATTCTTCTCACGACATGTCTCTCGTATAATCGATATTCTGTACGTACCTAGAAATATCATTCAACAATGATACGGGCATGTACAGATGCTTGAGCGAAAGTTCATTTAAACGTTTTCTAAAACATGTCGTTTCTTAAATTTCTTCACTACGGCTTTCGTATATTTCAGTACGAAACCCGCGCTACAATGATGACTTCTGATTGTTTCAGATCAGGACTCGCATTGTTAATGGCAAAAGAAAACAAAGAATCATTGAGCACATGATCAAGATTTTTCAAATATATTTTTTAAAATCTTTCTTCAAATTCTGTGCTCAAGATTCTTCAAAAAGAAAGCTCCCTCTTACCCCAAATGTTTAAAAATATGATTTATTTAAGGGGGAGTATAATATTTAAAACAAAAAAGTTCCAAATTCATGCTAAAATCCGTCTATCTCTCCAAAAATCATTCATTTTAATCAGTTGATATCAAAAAAATCAATACGTGCTATTTTTTAGGGGGAGAAGACGTGATTAAATTGTGATCAAAAAGTTTAAAGATCGTGGATTGAATCTCAAAAGAGCTAGACTCAAGGTTTTAACCCTCGAATTGACGAAACTAAATGTCCGTTATCGAAAAGACTTATCCGGGACGGGTAATAATTTCAAGCTAGTCTAACTAGTGATGTAAGAATGTCTCGCGAAGGTCATGTTCATTGAAAATCGATCATTTCAAATGTGCAAACTCTACCCAACATGTGCAAATTTATCTCAAAAATGCAAGAGCACATGTGAAGGGGGAGTATTTCAGAAAATGCAAAAACTCTCGAAGTGTTAACTAAATGTGTTTTACTCATAAACACTTTGAGAGATTTTCTTAAAAAGGTTTTATGGCTTGTGATCATGAAATCTAGGATAATCATGGAGTAATAAGGTGATTATGGTTAGGTTTATGTCCTATGATCCGCCAGAGCCGGAGGGATCTACCCAAGGATAATTCCAATAGATTAGAATTAGAAGTCCTTAGGAAAGATTGAAAAAAGGAGTAAAATGAGAAAGGAGAAAGAAGGGGTTGAAGAATTAAAAAGAAAAGTTGAATGAAAGGGTGAAAAGAAATAGCCCTCCATGAAAACTTAGGGAAGAAACCGGGTCAATACATCTGCTATCGGTATTCACTAAAGTGATACTGATATTGAAGACAAGACGTCATGGACCCAGTGACGTGCTGCACAAACCCCTCCTAGCCACTCAGATATCTCTTAAAAGATATTCATTTCATTTCTCACGGAGAACACTGCATAATCTATCGGCCTTTCATTCCGAGATGTGTTGATATTGAAAAGGTGGCACTCTGCTCCATGCCTCTGACTACTAAAACCAAAAAGCACATTATAGAGTCTAGAGCCATGAGATTCATCAAAAATCTCTTAGGAACACTTCCAATATAATACACTTGTGTTCGCCAAAAAGGACACAAGTTGTAAGAGTCTTAATGAGATCTAAGGATCTTGCCATTTATATCATGATGGTTACGTGCTTGAAATAATATACAATCGTGGGGTGATCTCCAGCGACTCACTGAATCGTGGGTGCACTTCGGTGTGTCCGTGTAAGCCCTCTCGGGGGTATTCGGTTCAGAACGGCCTGGGTTAGGATCAGAGAAAGTCTTCACACTATGCTGATGACGATCTCGAAGTCCAAATCTGTAAGTGCTAGACGTATTATTGCTAGCTATTTTATGTAGGTACTACGAAAGTCCATCAACCATCATCCGATGTATCCAACATCTTCAGCTCCACATACTCATACGTACAAATATCATCCTCAACAGAGCTCAAGTGTAAAAGTTCAAGACCAAAATATCAAGTGAAAGACAAAGTGTAACAACAAAGTCAAGAAGCTAATCAATACGTCAAGAACAAAGTAATGAATCGTGAAAGGATGACAAGTACGAAGATCATGTGGTATGAATATGTTGGAGGATGCGAAGCCAAAGTAAAGAAGATGTTGATCAAGGCAAGAACCTCAAAAAGACGATACTTTGAAGATCACAGTGCATGAAGGAACCAGAACAAAGACTATTCTACAACGACACACAAAGCACAAGGAAATGAAGACGAAAGACCTCATCACTCCGAGCATCATTTGAATGACCATCCCTTAGGGGGAGATTGTTAGGATTTATAAAAGTGATAGTCATCGTTGTCGTAATATTTGTATTTAAATTGTGTCATTGTATAAGTTTGTTTATTTAATCAATGGGCTTGGACTTAAGTTTGTAAGTTAAATGTAATCCATGTATAAGCCCAACTCAAGTCCAAGCCCACCCCATGTCAAGAATGTATAAATACCACCTTCCATCCTCATATGGAAGGTTGGTCCTCTAGGTGCTTCAAGGATTATCATTAGTCATTCTAGGGTTTGTATCAAAGTTTAGTGTGTGATTAATAAAGTTTCATTTCAAGTTCCACTCTTCTCTTTGATCTTTCCTAGTGTTAGTTGTATTGGTTAGGATAGATTTTAGGGTTTACAATGATGATACCTAATGCTACAATACAACAATCCTTTACTCCTAAACATTATTCACATACTTACACTAGACAGTCAAATCCAAGTCACGGTAGTCGAAGGATGTTTTATGTTTCCAAAAATGTTATGACCCCGTTTCATCGAGCTAGCAGAGGCCTCATTTGGACCTGATGTTCCTTCTTGCATTTCTTCATCACTAAACTCACTTTCTTCACTGGATTCAGAATTCCTATGAAAACGGATGCACAATTAGACCATTTTAATGCACGAAATAGTGTTAATTCACACAATAAGGTGCCGATTACCTATGCATGTCACCTTTACTAACTTTGTATGAAAATGAATGCACAGTTAGACCATTTTTAATGCACAAAATGGTGTTATTCTAAACAATAGCGCACAGATTGCCGAAGCACGTCACTTTTATTAGCATTGTATGAAAACTAACACACATTTAGCGGATTATTAATGTAGAAAACAATATTGTTTCACATAACTCATGATTATCCCAACATGTCACTCTTTTACTAACCTCCTACAAAAATTAATGCACATTTAGACAACTTTTTAATGCACAAAATAGTGTTATTCTACACAACTCACGATTATCCAATCGTTTCACTTTTTACTAATTTCCTTAAAAAATTAATGCTTATTTAGACCATTTTAGTGCACAAAACAGTGGATTCCATACAACTTACGATTATCCGATCATATTACACTTTTACTATCTTCCTACAAAATTGATGCACATTTAGACCAATTTTAGTGCACAAAACAGTGTTATTCCACACAACTCATGATTATCCAAATGTATTACACATTAACTAACTTCCTACGAAAACTATCGCACATCTAGCTTATTTTTTATGCACAAAAAATTATTATTTCGCAAAACTCACGATTATCCAAACTCATCACACTTTAACTAACTTTTTACAAAAACTATCGTACATTTAACCCATATTTAATGCACATAACAATATTTTTTCGCACAACTCACGATTATCAAAACTCATCACACTTTTACTAACTTCCTACAAAAACTATTGCACATCCAGTCCATTTTAATGCACATAACAATATTAGTTTGTACAACTCAGATTACAAAAACATATCACATTTTTTATAAACAATTTCTGAAAATCAATGCGCATTCAGCCATTTTAATGGACAAAACATGTATAATTAAATCTGAGGAACAGTTTAACAAAATTACAAAAACATATAACATTTTTTATAGACAATTTATGAATATTGATGCACATTCAGCCATTTTAATGGACAAAACATATACAATTAAATCTGAGAAACAGTTTAACAAAATATAGATTAACAAAACAATTTTAAGCTAAAAAATAATTACCTATGAAATATGAAGGACGATCTTTCTTCATCTTCATCCGCCTGTCATCCATAAAATCACCGATTGCACATTCGATTACTGTTGAATCACTATTCGCATCTTAGATTTAAGAAGTTTTGATGTATTTTCGATCTAAAAGCAGAGTTTAATAGGTTCTTTAGAGAGAGAAAGTAAAGTTAGAAAGAGAATAAAATTTGAGATATGGCAGTTAGAGAGAGATGATTTTCAGAGAAAATGTAGTTGGAGGAGAGAGAAAGTATCTGTACAATGATCGGGAAGAAGGTAAATGTGTGTTTATGTATTATGATTAAAAGACGTTTTTGCCCTTCCAGTCTTAATTAAGTGTATAGTTTAATCTCATCCCTTAATTTTAAATCTAAGGGTCCAAAATCATTCTTATTCTTTTTACCAAAAATCCTCTTTTCATTCTAACTCCCCCCTATATATATATATATATATATATATATATATATATATATATATATATATATATATATATATATATATATATATATATATTCTATTTTTTAAGCCCGCCCATCATAATTTAGATTTTAATTTAGTCATGTACGTATATTAGTGATCTTTTACAGTTATAATTTATGTATTAATAAAGAGACAGGCATGAATTATATTATTTTGATGGTATTAGTCAATTGAAATTCATATTTAAGGATAGGGAGGTTATTTAATATTTTGATGGTATTAGTTTACGTTAAATATTTTTTCGAAAGGTGAGGTTGGCATACATTTTAATTGTTATTTTTTTTTATATAATTTTGATTTTTTTTTTTTTTTTTTTTTTTTTTGTAAGTGAATGTTTAATTTGTTGTTTATGGTGTTTATCTCTTTTGTATATACTGTTTAATAATGCATGAGTCGCATGGAAAAACTTAATTTTTCTTTTGATTGTATTTGTTAACAGAAATTCATTTTTAAGTGCGGCTGACTTAACTAATATTTGATTGTATTTGTTAACGGAAACTCGCTTGTAAGGACGGAGTGCTTAAGTAATATTTTGTGGTTATGACTTGTAATTTACATTTTAATTTAGTCATGTACGGATATCAGCGATCTTTTATAGTTATAACTTATGTATTAACAAAAAGACAGGTCTGACTTATAGTTATTCTTGTGATGGTATTAGTTAATTGAAACTCATATTTAAGGATGGGGAGGTTAATTATTATTTTGATGGATTATGTAGATGTTTTCTTTTTCTTTTTTTTATTTATTTATTTTTTATTTATTTTTTTGTAGGTGAATGTTTAATCTGTTGTTTATGCTTTGAAACGATTTTTTTTTTCTTTTTTTTGTATATAAATTAAAACAAAGAAAATCGAAGGTAATACTCCGTATTATATAACTAAGAACATATGTATAACTTAATTATTATTAATTATATCGAGTTTTCTTATATTGAATAAAAAAAAAGACTAAACCATCAAACATCGTCTATGTGGTTGATGACTTATTTTCCAACAAAACAGTGAACCCAAGTTATAATCCCGGGAAAAAAAACGTAACAAAGTCTTTTCATTGTCATGTGCATTGTAGAAACTATGGACCATGTCAAGCACTCTTCTATGCACACCTTTTTCTTTTAATAGGATCCCCATCATCATTTAATAAAGACACCTAAAACAACACCTAAAACAACACATAAAACAACATCAAAGAATCAACCACGTAAACGATGTTTTATATTAAACTTTAATGCATAAGAATTTGTTTTATGCTACCTGCTTGACCCTTGTACGCAAAGTTACAAAACCAATCACCTGTTTCATACCAAACAAAGATATAAGCCATCTTTTCTTTATAAATTATAAAGTTATTAAGTTGAGTTTATGAACTTCTATAAGCTATTAGCTTAACTTGTTAAGTTAATAAGCAAAATCTCTTCCTATGTCACACAGAAAGCAATCTGCAAAGTTAATAAAGTGCCACATACACAACAATGAAGATCACCATTAAATATTTCAAATATTGTATTGATACACTGTATAGTTTTATTAGCAAGATCGGTATCATTCTTTTGTTGGTTCATCTTGGCAGTAGCAGCAGCTCTGGCTAGGAACTGGTATGGATCTTTGTTTTAAAGAAACAAAAGCATTTAACTTCAAACCTGTCTCGAGTCGTCGAATGCGTTTGGCTGCTACTCCCATGTGTACCGCTTAATCATTGTTTTCATGTTTGATTAGTAACTGTAATGACAACACACTGCAAAAAGTGAGTATAACTTAAACTGTTGCCTACATCTCTTGATAATAAATTTTTTTCCAAATACTAATAGCACATTTATGCATTTGTACGTGTGTCGTCTAGGATATACCTGGTTAGAGTCGGGGTTTATTTCCAATAGTGTTTTTAATGATACACGGTTCCGGAGATGCATTTGTACGTGTGTCATCTAGGATATACCTGGTTTGAGTTGGGGTTTCTTTCCAATGGTGTTTTTAACGATACACAGTTCTGGAGCTGCTGTTCTTCCCAAGATGTGTGCCTTTCTGTCCTTACCTCTAGCATTAGCTTTGGACCTGTCAGTTGGTTGTAGCTGAGAAAATTAAAAGCGGAGTAAAATATCTGGGGACTTTTTTTCAACGTTGATTTATAATGCTACAGTCTTATTTGCATTGTTATTATCTCATCGGTTTCAGGAATGTTAGGATTCAGTAGTATGTGGCAGGGGTTCCCAACAGTTGCAGCATGTTTTCCGTCTCTAGCAACACTCCTTCCATAACTGGAGCATTCTTTTATTTCAAATGCTGTTCTCAGAAAATAAAAAATAAAAAATACATAAGTATAATGAATCAAGGAGATACTGCAATTGTCATAGAATGAAGGGTGATATGCTATAACTTGAACAAACCTGTAGGAGATTGTTCATAATGACAGTTCCATCACCAACATTGGCTTGAACAATGTTAAAAAACGTGGTACGGTTCAACCTTAATAACTGACTTAACCTTTTGGTGCAAACTGTGAAAAGTTGGGGTCTATAACAAAGAACCCCAATTTCATCACAAAGATCACCGGACTTAATTCTCCTACAACCTGTTCGGCTCCATGTTTCATAACGATTAGTTCCTGATCAAACAATTAATGCATACCAGCTGAAAGAGCAAGTCGTGGACACATCATGAAACAAATAGGTATTATCTAGAAGCGAATAGAACAGGGAATGAGAAATGCTCAACCGAAACAAATGTTGCATACATTTTTAAATAAACCTACTGGAAGACAATTTATGTTTGGATGCACACTCTTGACACGGTAAACCAAAATTAATCCATTTACAGTATTATTTTTTATTTTTATTTAGTTCTGCTTGTGTACCCCTACCCCGCCAACAAACAATAATATGTTTATTGTAAATGCAGGAAAATTAGTACCTTCACGTCCTTGACAATAGGTGTTTTAAGTGCCGAAATCACATCCTTTGCGCTATAAATCACTGTCACTTTTCCATTGCTGGTGTCCTTAACTGTCCCATTCCTGGATAACATTTAAAAATAAATAATGATTAGGTTGAAAGAATTCAATTACGTTCAAACTTGTTCACTATGTGTATTTATTCATAAATTAACAAAGTAATATTACGTAGATGAAATGAGCAGTACCTATCCCAATGACCATTGATCTCGTAAATTGTTTCCATTTTTAATAAGGATACGATCTTTCCTCTGATAGACCTGTAATTGTTGTGTCTGCCTAGAAACGGTTTTCCTTTAAAGCACAACTCGGCTTCAAGGCCACTTTCTTGGCATCAAATTGTGACATTACCCAACCACTCCACATCAAGTACCCGAGTTTCAATGGAAGCACCTACATGATATAAAGGGGTAGTATAAGTATACAATATTATGTATAACCACACTAAGTAGAATAAGGAAGCAGCCATCGTCTTTAACGTTAAGAGATAAAAGAGAACTCGGATACACGCTAAACTCTTCAGGTTAAGGTGGATGTGAATGTAAGTACTATCAGTCTTTAACGTTAAGAGTTTAGCTTTCTGGCGAGTTTTATGCAGTGGACCACTTGATCCAATATCATCGTCTAGAATTGTTATATTATGTTAATAGAATTGTTATACTTAGACCTAATATTTAATGCTTCTATGTTTACGTTGCGGTAATTATTTTGTTGATTTATAGTTTAGTTCTTGTAGTTGTATTTTTTACTCTTTTATATGTTTTGTGTGGCACTAATTTTGGTGCTGCTATAGGTTTTAGGTAAATGCTTGTTGGGTAATGGTGGTGTAAACGTGTCACGTAATGTTTATGTGGGTTTTCTTATGGTAGTCTAATGTTTATGTAAATTGAAGTATAAGTATAATGATGCATCTAATTGAAACGTGAGTCTCAAGGAAGAAGCATGAAAAAAACTACAAAAGATCCCATATTCTCTTTTTTGGGTAAAAAAAAATCCCATATTCTCATAAGCCGCCAAAAGGAAAAATTAGATAGCCAATTCATATAGACTCCACGATTCGCTGTAGGCTTATATAGCTAAAGGTGGTTCTAATTTCGAATTACAATGCTGCATCAATATATATGAGCCATAATAGGCCGCATATCCAAATCACATCATAAGTAGCTTACAATAGGATCTAGAGAATCATTTTTTTTTCAAATGACCCATTGGACACCTTTACCGAATCATAGGGCAATGTTTTCGTACTCGTGACTCTGACCTCATTGATTTGCAGGACCTTCAGTCGCTGAACCTTAAAATACAACCAACCACAAAACATTATAAGTTTATAACCAAACATATGAGTTATAAACACAACACATAATTTAAATACTGTATGGTCATGTTTATTTAGCACTTTACTGAAACATTTTAGTTTTACTATTTACCCTGTTATTTAACTGATAACGAAATATTTATAAGTTTGGGCGCCAGAAAGTGTGATGCTATAACATCAAAGTTGATTCGGGCTGCACATGGTGGCAAATGTGATTTTCCACGCCGACCTTTTTGGTTCGCTAACCTGAGATATGTACTTGAGAATAAACAACAGGTGCTTGTGGGTGGGAATCAGCAATTGCAGCAAGGTGTGTACAGTTCCTCTGAAACTTGGCCTGACTCCTTCATCAATAACATGATTTTTAGTAAATGTGGACGTATAATGAATCTATATAATCTAGAAATAGAGGTAAGAAATGAAAACACTCACTCTGCAGACTCGGTAATTTTTCCTGAATTTTGGCCTTCAAAGATTTTCAGAAACAAATGCATCAACTATAATTACAACTACTTTTCCAAACATTTCAACAATCAAATGCAGCAATAACAACATGGCTAATAAATATAACTTAGAGGGTGTTTGGGACTGTGTTAATATATACAATATAGTTACGTTAGGGACTGCAATTTTAGGGTGTGTTTGGGAGATTAGATTCGAAAAAGGTATAAGTAGCTCATACCTTGCAACAGCGAAACACAGGACATCGCCCTTCTACTGCATTCATTAAGCTGTCACAACATATAACAAAACGTCTATATATGAGTACACATAAGAGGACACATGAATAGAAAGACAGAATGCCAAAGAACTAATAGTTCAACCCATTTAAACAAATAACCCGTAGTTTAATTTTTTTTAGTTCCTTTATATACGTTAATATATTTTATAAAGTGATAACACAACTTACCTGCTTTTAAATTTTATATGTTACCTCTTTGCTAAATCCCGTGGGAAACAAACCATCTTCAAGCTTTTTTTGCTAATTTCATACTGGTAAAAAAGAGTACGCCAAGCTGCAAGTTGTACGACTTTTGAAGCTATTTTTGCTAATTTGTAAACGCATTAGTTATCCATTCACGAAAATATGCCAAAGCACTTGTGGATCGGTCCTTCTCCAAAAGTGTCACCCCAACCCGCTGAACTTGTGAATTACACCTTTACTCTAAAGTTCGCTTCATGTCTACTACGACATAAATGTAGCAAATAGTTTTTGTCTTTTTTAAAAGGTATATAATTGTAGAAAAGGGATTTTAGCTTTTACCGACCATCATAGTTGCAGAAGCTGATGTGGCCAGTATTGATTGCTTTTGAGCAGTTTAAGCTGCATCCATCACTGTATCTGCAAATTAGTTAGTAAAATTAACCGTCAACACTCCATAAAAACTACATATATATACACACACACACATAGGGTAAAGTTAAAATAAAAAGACAAATATCCGTACACTACGTAAAAAGAAAATTTTTTAAAAAAAAAGTTCGCGAAAAAATCCAAAAAAATTCCACAAGATTGGGTATGTTGGTGCATAAAACTTTTGTGAAAGAAATTTTTCTGATTTTGAGTTTTTATACGTTTTTTTTAATGCACAAAAAATGAATTTTGATGCGCAAAAAAAATTTGATGCACAAAATTTTCAACTTGTTTTAGTTAGATGCGCAATATTATATTGATTAAAAAAATCAAAAGAAATTGGGTGCAAAAACGAATTTTTGATGCACAAAAAAGCGATTTAATGCACAAACGTATTTTTTCATAATTTTTTTTCGGAAAATTTATCAACTTTTAGAAAAAATTTCTTCACAACTTTTTCATGCACCAACATACCTGATCTTGTGGAATTTTTTTGGAATTTTTTTAGAAAATTTTTGAAAAAAAAATCTTTTTACGTAATGTACGGATATTTGTCTTTTTATTTGATCTTTATCCTATATATATATATATATATATATATATATATATATATATATATATATATATATATATATATATATATATATATATAAGAGACAAAAGTAACGAAACCATACCCATGAACACTCACCACATCCTCAAACGCCACATATGTATCATACTGAGACATTTACGACAGAAACTTAAAGGCCAAAGTCATAGTCTTGAGACATGGTCTAATGGGTCAAGTACATCAGGCAAATACTGGTTGTGAAAAGAAAAAAAGATGGTAAGCCACCACTACCTTAAACAACATTAGTAGACTAAAGAAGTTAATATCACCATTACATATCTCGTACAATTTATTAAATTGCTAAAGAAAATTAGGCAACTTTATTACAAACTACAACTCTTTCTAGGGACTGCTTGGCATTACCTTTTTAAGTGGTATAGTAAGCAGCTTAACAAATGAGTTTGCATGATATAGTATTTCAAATGTACTTCTATAGTGTGTTGAGGCATTTAATGGTGAGAATTTTGTAACACACTTTGCACTTCATTCACGACTATTAACATGCTTCACGATCTCCGGGAAAACTGCTAAAAACTGGATTTTTTAACGGGTCAAAACTGGATTTTTAACGGGGCAAAACTGGATTTTTGATGTCACAGTGGCTTAACGGGACAAAACTGGATTTGCCAAATATAAGCAGACACTTTTGTTACAGTTTTCCAAACACCCTTTTAAGTAGATGGATTTATTCGCTGCTAAATTTAGTTTGCCAAACACCCCTTTATAATGCAGTCAACTGTTGTAGATGTTTAGTTTCATCTTTATTGGACTTTTTTTTTTTTTGTCATCGAGACATTATAACTTTCAGTATGGCGAGTTGGTGGATAGGGGTCGATCACCAAATCATTCTATAATTCAATATGTT